>CM046376.1:19773560-19796373 GCA_025413485.1 Ficus microcarpa
AGGTTGCCCATAGTAAACCAATAGGAAGTTGACTTAAGTGGACCCAAGTTAGTTCACACCAAGGGTTACCTAATATAACCCAACAGGATACTAAGTTTGTATTAGGCCTATAATTTAGGGTTACTCCTTGTAACCCAATGGATTATGGATTAAATATGATAAGGCTTAGGCCCAAGGTTAGGAGTTGTAACCTAATACTATTTATGCATTATTGGGCTTAGTACCCAAGGTTACCTTAAGTAACCTAATAAGTTAGGATCCACGTATGATAAGCCATGAACCCTAAGGTTACTTATTGTAACCAAGTGAGTTAGCATGTATATCTATGGGGGACATATAACTAAGGTTATGCATGGATGTTGGTTAGGTTACCAACACTTTATGATTATGATATGATTCTTAACCTATGTGTTATTTTTTAATAAGCAGGAAGTAACCTGCTATTGCGACGTGTTATGGAGCAACGAAACCTAAGACATAGCATATCAGGTAAGTACAAATCTCACCTACAGTATGAAAATAATAAATACTATTTTCAAGTATGCTATATTATGCTATGTATACCATGTTTTCAAGTATGTCATGATTTCAAGTATGCCACGCTTTCAAGAATGTCATGTTTACAAGAATGTCATGTTTTCAAGTATGTTATGTTTTCAAGAATGCATCGTTTTCAAGAATGCCATGTTTACAAGAATGCCATGTTTTCAAGTATCCCATGTTTTCAAGAATGCCATGTTTTCAAGTATGTCATGATTTCAAGTATGCCATGCTTTCAAGAATGCCATGTTTACAAGAATACCATGTTTTCAAGAATGCCATGTTATGCCATGATATCTCAAGATATGCCATGTTATGGTTAAAATGTTAAGTTATGATATGATATAGTGATATCATGAGGTATGTTCACTAATGTTAGATCACATGGTAAGAACATACAAGTAAGGTGTCGTACCAACCTCCTGCTAGGTGGAGAATTATTCATGTTCAAGTTCAAGTTTATGATTCCCATAATTGTTAGAGATCTTGCAAACCCTAACTTTCTCTGGAGAGCACGCATTCGGTACATACACACAAGGGGCCCACATATTAAAGCAAGATAATAAGTTCAAGTCAATAATTGATCATAAAAGATTCATAAATCAATCATAAATGGATCATACATAAATTATGTGATGTTGACATGTTTTTGTGAGATTATGTTTGTACTTGCTGGGCAAAAGCTCATCAGTATATTTTATACTGTAGGTAGAAGTAAGATGCCTACAGCATTACTTGGTGGGCCATGGAGGCGATGTAGCAAGTGAAGGGCGGTGTGGGATACCACTACGCAGATTTTCCGCAAACTGTTTAAATTATGAAGTTATATATGTATGATTAAAAAACATGTTACGTTTCATGTATGTAATGTTTTTATGTTACGATTTTAAAATAAAGTTCAAAAAGAAAAAGAAGAAAAAAAATTTTATTCTGAAATTTCCTTATTAGTCTAAGTATTAGATTTAGAAACTAAGTTAAGTACGTTAAGTAACGGCCCACATTTACGTAGTCGATTTTACGTGGATGGTCGGGACGTCTAAGTTAAGAAAGCATGGTAACGACCCTACGTACGTAGAGTAGAATTTGGGGCGTTACAAATTTGGTATCAGAGCGGTATCCTGCCAGCCTACTTCACTTTGCTTCACATCGTTTCTGCAAGTGCCCAAGTAAGTTTAATTTTTCTCTTTAGTTAGAATTAATTAACATTTTGCTCATGAAATGAGTATCTTTCATCAAGGGTGCATAAAGGATGATACCCTTGATACTTTTGATTATGTGAAACCACATATTGTAATACCTAGAATTTCTATGTCGTTGTTTCCTTTACAAAAGGAATTATATGCATAACATGAGGTATTTATGAAAAAGCTCAGTAAAGAGTTTTTCATACTTTTTATGAGATTTTATGACTCAATAAGACTCAAAACTAATTGTTTAGCTTAAAAACGGGCCTTTTGAGTCGAAAGGGGCGGAAAAAGTACATGATTCCATGTTGGTCAAAGGTTTGACCAAAAAGTCAAATTTGACCGAGAAAGTCAAAGTTTGGCCAAGAGCGGTCAACGGGTTGACTTAGCAGTATTATGTGATGCAGTATGGAAAAGATATTGTAAAACTTGATCTTATGAGCAAGATAGCTCAAATAGGCTTAAAAACCACCTTAGAAAATCAAGCACACCTAGTATGGATCAAGGGCAAAAAGGGCTTGAAAAATTAGAAAAAAAGTTATACCGTCCGTTTTTACACAGATGAATTTTAGATTGTAGTACAGTATAAAAATACTGTGTTTAAGTAAACACAGTATTAGAAATATCTGTATAGCAGAAAAATGGACTGAATATTGAGAAAAAGCCAAACGGGGCTTAATATGGATGACATCATCCTATCCTCAATTTATGACATTATAATTGGATTAAATAAGCTTGGAAAGAAAGCCAATAACTCTCTAGAACATGATGACATGGCCGGCCACCTAGGGGGCATAAATGCAAGAATTTTAACTTTTGAGGCCAAAGTGTAAATTTTATAAATTTGGTGATGTAAGCATGTGATGTCACTTAGATGATGTCACCAAGATGAGGTCATCTTGCCTTGCTCTCCAAGTAGACAGCCGGCCACCTTGCATGCCAAGTATGCAAAAATTGAAATTTTAGGGGCTTTTTAGCAATTTTGGAAAGTTTACCCATGTCTATAAATACCATGAGGGGTGGGCGGATTTTAGGGCTGAAAAATGCAGAAAAATAGCCAAACTCTTGCAAAAATTTCTTCCAAAAATTTGAACAAGAGAAATCAAGAAAGAACCAAGAAAAAAAAATGAAAATCCAAGGGAGATTGGATTTAGGGGTGTTCGGGTTTTCAAGCTAGGAACCAAAAGGAAGTTGAAAAATTTGGAGACCCATTTTCTTGGCTGTGGCCGAGTGAGGGAAAGAAGGAAAGGGAGAGAAAATTTTAGTGGGAAAAATTGATAGAGTGGCCGAGAGGGTGAAGAATGATCAACCAAGAAACCAAGAGAGATTTGGTGCCTCTAGGTGTGTGTGTATTCGGCCATAGGTGAGCAGAAAATAGGGGAAGGAAAAATTGGAGAGAAATAGGAGGGAGAGTGCTCGGTTTTGGCTTAAACAATTACCAATTGAGATGAAAAATTTTGGTGCCCAATTGGAGGGCAAAAACCGAGTAGATTGAAGAACCAAGGGAGGGAGAATTTCGGTTCACAAACCCTAACCCATTCCTAGGGTTAGCCAAGGTAAAATCTCCCATAAACCCTAACTTGTTCCGTTAAATTTCAATTAGAAATTTATATGTATTTCAAGTCAAAGTTTGTATGAGCATAAGCTCAATTTTTATTTCAATTGCCCTAGACTAGGTGTGGTGCTTGATTAGGGTTTTAAGGGTGGTTGATTATGCTTTGATTGCTTTATATTTATGCTTGCTTGCATGCTAGGATTGCATGGTTAGATGGTTGGTATGTGCCCTGTTTGTGCAAAGCCGGTTGTGGCTTGTATGCTAGGTTGCTAGTGTTAGCCAAAAATGACATGGAATGGATGAATGAATGTGATGCAAACCCTAGATCATGCAAACCCTAGGCTAGGGCAGATCTGATTTGGGTTGCATGGCTGCGTTGGAATTACATGATGATTCATGTGGGATGTTAGGAAACGATGCATGTATGCTATATAGGTTCTCGCGTGTTCTGTTGAGTTAGTTTCCACGAAATAGGATGTAAAATCAATGTAAGCACAAAAACTGCCAGATTCAGATAGAATCTGCCCAGTTATTTGAAAAGTGAAATTTGAGGCCTTTAAAGGCCAAATTGGGAAAAACGTAAAACATGAAAGTTGTTCAGAAGAGTTTTTTCTAGAGGGCAATGACGACAGATTTTCAAAATGAGACTCCAATGGCCTCGGTTTTAGTGAAAACCTAAGCCTAACCATGCCCAGTTTTTATGCATGGTTAGGTGGTTTCAACCCAGATTTTGGACGTGATAGAGTCCGAATTTAATTTTTGGTAAAACATGAAAGTTTTATGATTTTCGGGAGATAGAACTTTCATGAAGACAACATTTTCAAATTCGAAGTAGATTTTTAAACTGACACTGTTTTCTAAAGACTGTGCAGGGAGTAGAAAATTCCTGCACTGGATTTTCTAAAATCTGTTTAGAAAAAACTGTATTTTTCCAAAATGCACTATTTTAATTATGGAAAACTGTTCTAAAGGCAGTTTTCAGTCTCAAATGATTTTATAAAGCCCTAATCCAAGAGTTTGGATTTTTATGATTTAAGTGAAGGATTTTTAAAGTTAATCTACGAATTTTCCAAGTTAAGAAAAATAAAATTTTCAAACTAGGGTTTAGTAAGCGAATAGTCTACGGATGGTAACCGGGAGTTAGACCCCAGTTGCTGGGTCAAGCCCAAGGCCCAAAGGTTGACCCATCGGGGGTTGACCATAATTGACCGTAGTTGGCCATAGTTGACCATAGTTGATCTTGGTTGACTAATAATATTGACTTAGTTTGACTTTAAGGGTTATCTAATGTAACCCTAAAGGATACCAATTGAGATAAGATAAAGGGTTAATGGATATAACCCGATGATTTATGGATTAAAGATGAAGCCCAGGGTTGAAAGATGATCAAACCCTAATGGTATATTATGGGCTTAGTACACATGGTTACCCAATGTAACCTACTAAGATATGATCCATATCTAATTGGTCTTGAACCATAGGGTTACCAAGTGTAACCAAGTAAGATGTTATGCACAAAGGGACATACAACCAGGATCATGTAAGCATGTTGGTTAGGTCACCAACATCTCATGAGTTTAATTAGACTATGTCCTTCATCAAGCAGGAAGTCACCTGCAGCTGTACTCGGGGGAGGAGCAGCATTATGCAGGACATATCAAGAGAGGTAAGTACAACTCCGCCTACAGCATAGACTTTATATTGTTACTTGCCAAAGTATATAGATGCATGCTAGGGTTATACGCTATGTTGTTATGTGCTATGTGTTGTGTGTTGTGGTACGACGTATGAAGTGATGTGATATGTTATGTTTTATGATATGATACATGATATGGCTTATGTGAGGCCAAGCCATGGTGCAAGCAAAGCAAAGGTACGTTCATGATGTATGATATGTTATGACATGAAGTATGTAAGCATGTATCATGAAGCATGTTCACCTAATTTTGCAAGACTGATAGGATTACGAAGGACATGATAAGAAAGTAAGATGGCAAGCAAGCTTGCATGTGTCGTACCACCCATCCGAAGTCGGGTTGGACTATGGTTTGAGTTGGATCTGGACTGGCCGCCCCAATCACTCCATAGTTGCACGCCCGCTACGTACACATAAGTAAGGGGCCCATAAGTAAGATAAGATAAGAAAGTAGGACCGAATAAGTAAAGAAAGCATAATACGAGCATAACCGGATTCATGCATAAATTATGCTTTTCTATGTTAAGTGTGACATGAAGTGTTACAATATGATATGAAGCAATGATAAGTATGCCAGGTTAAGTATGCCATGTTAAATATGAAGTATGTTATGCCATGTGTGTAGAATATGCTATGCTATGTATGCAAGGTTATGATATGTTCGTAGTTAGTGAAGTATGCTATGTTAAGTACGAAAGAGTACGTTATGTTGTGAATGTTTATGAACGGTATAGTTAAGTATGTTACGAATGGTATGCACATGAAGGAATGTCATGTTTATGTTTGCGCGGTATAGATAGTTGTACTTACTGAACGAAAGCTCATTGTCTTATGTCTATGTTGTAGGTAAGTAACCTGCAAGCAGTTGCTGATACAAGATGGAAGAGCGTGGCAGGGCGAACTGTGAAATGTGGGAAAAGATGCCGCTGCGCGTTTTGTCCTTTTAAGTATATAATTTGATATTTGTATATCATTCTTTCAGTTACAGTATGTGCTAGTTAGCACAGTATATAAAAAAAATTTGTCCGCTGTTTTTTCCATGTAATTAAGTTATTACAAAGGGCCCATATGTATGTATGTATGTATGGTAACGGTCTGCGCTAGGCAGGTCGTTACACATATGCTATACTGATGTGTAAGTGGTTTATGAGTTAACACGCATGAGTTTTGATATGACATGAAGAGATTACGATAAGTTATGATGTTTCCCTGATAGGACATGATAAGACATAAAGGAAAGAATGGGTATCAGAAATGTAAGGAATTAGGAACTAGAATTAGAAGATGGTTCGCCGTGTGTACGAACGGACCAAATTTTTGCAAGAGCCTAATCTTGCAACTGTAGTAGCTAAGTTGTAATTGCTAGAATAGCAATAAGAAATGAATAGGCTTCAAGATTATATAGCCTATCGTCTCTTCTCAGGTATAGTGATAACAATAAACTTTTCCTTTTAAGGAACTGGATTAACACCATGGAAGTTAAGTTTCCTGATTGTGAAACTTTTGCCCCATAAGAGTAATATTAGATACAGGGAAAAGATTTGTTGATGCCTTAGTCTGGGAGGTAGCAACTAGGCAATGTGCCAATATGAGTTAGATGCTACCAATAACAATTTATTAGGCTATAAGAATGATGATGAAGTTAATGAGGTTGAGATTGACAACAATCTTCAAGTCGACATATGATGATTTCACTAAGGTCGACTATATACAACCTTTTAAGTAATGAAAATTATGTAATGATGGGAAGTTTTAGACATTCCTAAGAGCTATGATTGTGTCTTTGTGCTTTAAAGGAAATGCTAAAGGCAAAAGAGAAGTTTCTACTAGCTAACAAGTAGCTAGTTGATATAAGTATACCTTCTACTGCATCTCTCGAACGAAATTATACTATGAAAAATATTTTCAAATATGCTATTCTATAATTAACTTCAAAAAGATTCAAAGAAGTTATTTTATGTATGGTGATTGATCTTATGCTTGTTAGAACCAACTCATATTATGTTATGTAAAGGGCCGAAAACCTTGAGGAATAAAGTTCTAAGAAAGGGGCCATCATGTTATGGAAGGGGCCAAAAACCTTGAGGAACAAAGTTCCAAGAAAGGGGCCATCATGAAAAGAAAATGGTTCTAATAGCACAAGATTAACATTGTACCATAAGGTCCTCAACTTCAGCTAAATTGAAAGAAAAATATTTTCAATATTCGCTGAGCCCCCAATTAAAGTTAAAGAAAAGTATCTTAAATATAAGATACAATATACTTTTCAATCATGGAATAGCTATATGATATGATATGCTTTTCAAATATGGCAAGTTATATGATATACTTACTAAGAAATTTTATGTAGATAATTCTTGTGATATAGTGTGAAAGAATGAAGATATGAAAGTATGAAAGAATGAAAGTAAGATGATAAGGATATGAAAGTATGTATGAAATATGAGGACATGAAAGTATGAAAGTATGAGGATATGAAGATATGAATTATGATGATATTAAAGTAAGATTATGATTCTGTATAAGAGATTATAATGATATGAAAGTAAGATTATGGTTCTATATAAGAGATATGATTTCCTTAAAGTATTAAAATGGGAACATGAACAAATTATTATGGATTGATAGTGGATTTGAAGAAAAGCCACTTGGAATTATTTGAATTTTCGAGGACGAAAATCTTTCAAGAAGGGTAGAATGTAACACCCCGAATTTTTATGATTTATGATTTCCTTTGAAACAAGGAAAATTTAAGATTTAATCATGTATGATGATACGAAACTCATGATATGAGTTAAATATCAGTAAATGTTTGAGTTCCCATTCAATTGGCTATGAGACTCAATAAGTAATTGTTTAGTCATGCATGAAGTCTTTTATGGAAAAAGGCTTAATAAAATTTACGATTTTATATTGGTCAAAATTTGACTGGAAAAAGTCAAAGTTGACAAGAAAAGTCAAAGGTTGACCCGAAAGGTCAAAGGCATGATGGTACTGTTATATGAAAAGCAGCATGAAAAATATACTGTGAAAAACCATCATTACAAACAAGATAGGAAGATTTAGATTCAAAACCACCATAGAAAAATCAAGCACACCAAGTAGGAAATTAAGGGCAAAAAGGGCTTTAAGAAATAAGAAAATTTTTATACAGTATAATTTTACACAGATAAATTTTGGACTGCAGTTAGTGCAACAATACTGTATTATAAATAAAAACTGTATTGGAAATATCTGTGTTAGCTTGAAATTGGACTGCATATTAAGGAATAAGCCAAACGAGGCCTTAGGGTGATGACATCACCTCACCATGGATTTATGACATCATTTTTATTTAAAGAAATTGTGGAAAGAAATCCTTGCCACCTAGCACCATAATGGCCGGCCACATGTTGGGGTAAAATTACAAATATTTTATCCTTAGGGACTAAAATGTAAATTTAGAAAAATAAGTGACGTAAGCAAGTGATGTAAGCCTAATAATGTCATGATGATGCAAGAACTTGCCTTATAAGGCATGCCAATTGTGATATCTAGTTTTTCATGTTACTAGTTTTTCTTTAAGAACTGAATGTATGTAGTTCATGTAATTATATGAAGAAGTTCGGTTCAGAGCTTTAATGTGTGTGTTATGAGTTCTTATAGCTCAATAAGACTCAAAAATGATGGTTCGGAGAAGCAAATAGCCTTTTCGGACAAAAAGGAATGAAATCTACATGATTTTGGAAAAGTCAAAATTTTGACCAAAAAGTCAACCGTTGACCCGAAAAGTCAAAGTTTGACCAAAAAAGTCAAAATTACGACGGAAGAATTTTAAGATCTGCAGTTCGAGAAAAATACTGCGGAAACTTGTTTTCTATGACAGATAACAAAAATAAGAACTAAAAACCACCGTAGAAAAATCAAGCACGCTAAGATAGGACATGGGGCAGAAAGGATTTGAGAAAATAAGAAAAAATATTTTCAATCCAATTTTTTTAGACTGTAAGTATAAAAATCCAAAACTGTAAAATAATAGTTACAGTATTGGAATTTAATTTATTAAACTCAAAGTTTCAAAGTTTTCATTTAAAACAAGCATTGAATTATGATATCATAAAGAAATTATTTTTTTAACACCACAAGTGTGGTGGACCAATTCCCTTGTGACATGTGGACATTGCTAGCTCACCATGAGTTGTCTTCCACCCTCATTATGGCCGGCCACCTAGCATCCACAATGTGCAAACTTTTGAAAAATTTGGGGTCAAAATCCAATTTTTGAAAGCTCCAACTTTGCCTATAAATAGAGGATGCTTCTATTCATTTTAATGCAAAACTTAGCTAAACTCTTGTCAAAATCCTGCACCAAAAGCCGTGAGAGAAAGAGAGAGCGATCAGAAAATTTTTCCAAGCCAAACTCCATCTTTCTTGCTTCGGGTAGCTCTAGGATCCAAGGGGAAGAGAAAGAAAATTTTTGCAGCCCTTGTTCCAGCCTTTGCCGTGAGTTTAGTGCTGGGGAAAGAAAGGAAAAAGCAAAACAAAATTTTAAGGGAAAAAGAGGGTAAGAGAGTTCGGGTGAGTGAGCAAGCCAAGGGGTGAAGTTTGATCAAGTTTTGAGACTTGATTTTTGGTCTCAAGCAGCCACGGGTTTGGTTGGCTAGAAGAGGAGAAAAATTTTCCAGCTTTGGGGCAAGCAGCCCTAGGGTGCCGAGCAAGGAGGGGAGAAGCAATTGGGACCAAAAATTTGATTTTTGGTGCACCAAATAGGAGGTAGCCGAACCTTGGAGCTAGGGGGAGCAAAGGAAAAATTTGGGAGCCCTAACCCTAAGCCGAAAACCAACTCCAATTTAAGGTAAAGTTCTAAAAGTTTTTACCAAGTTTTCAATTAAGTTTTTAAGCTAAGATTTATGTGTATTGGTGCAAAAATTATGTAAGAGCATAAGCTCATATGTGTGTTTAATTTTCTGCCCATATGTGCATATATGCCTAGTGCTTGGTTAGGTTAGTTCTAAGGGGTGGTTTGGTTTAATTCATGCTCTAAATTTATGATTTGTTGATTGAATTGCTAGAATGACATGTTAGGGTTTTGTTTGAGGTAATATGTCCCCATTAGATCAATTTAAATTATGCATGTATGTTATGAATTTTTGTGAACCAAGATGCATGAATTGTAGGTTGTATGCTAGAATAGAAATTATGCAACCCTAGGTTATTAGGCTCGGTTTTTTTTTTAGGGTTGCATGATCACGTGGGTTTGCATGGTTAGGTTACAAGGGACGTTAGACGCGCTGCATGAATGTTGACTAACTTCCGAAGTGGTCGGTCGAGCTAGAACCCACGACTTAGGACGTAAAACAAATTATAAGAACCAAACTACCAGCTCGGGTTCCCACTGGACAGTTTCGGTAAAACGGTAATTGCAGGCCTTTAGAGGCCGAATGGGTAAAAACGTAAAACACAAAAGTTGTAGAATAGGGTGTTTCCTAGGGAGCAACGCGGCCAGTTTTCCGAAATAAGGTTCCAACGACCTCCATTTTCAAGAAAAACCGTAGGTGGTCTGATAGACCCAGTTTTTATGTTAAAACTGTTTTCGATTTAAAACTGGTACTAAACCGTACGGAATCAGAATTTTTGCAAAACATAAAAGTTTTAGAACTCTTCGAGGGCTAGAACTTTCATGAAGAAAACTTTTTCTAATTTAAACGGGATTTTTAAATATAATCTGAAATGTGAAAACTGTGCAGAAATCAAGAAATTTATGTACAAGATTTTCTAGAACCAAATTAGGAAAATTGTTTTTCGGACTAAACACACTGTTTCAAGCATGGAAACTGTTCCAAAGGCAGTTTCTGACCCTTACACATTTTTTAAAAATATGATCCAAGATTTATGAATTTTTAAGAGACAATTTACGAAATTCAAGTTAAAAGTTAAATCTTTAAAAAAAAAAAGTGAATTTTTAAGCCAAGTTTTTGAAGAAACATGTAAGACGGAAGGTAACCGGAAATTAATACCCGAGTTATCGGGCTTAGCCCCAAAGCCCAAAGTTGGCCGAATAGGGATCAACTTTAGTAATCAAAAAGGTTAACCTTGGTTAACCTGAAAGGAAAATAAATTACAAATAGAAGCCTAAGGGTAGGTGTGGACATAACCCTATACTATGTGGGCTTAGCAAATAAAAGGTTATCCAACGTAACCTATTAGGTCACGATATAAGAATGGATAGGGCTACTGTGGTGGCCACTCTTTCAAGGATAGATGATTTTCTCTCTAGGGGGACATATAACCAAACCCCGCATGAATGCTGGATAGTTACCAACATATTATGATAATAGAATTAGAAGACTTACGTACGTCCTTCCATCAGCAGGAGGTGTCCTACCGCTGAACCTTGAGGAGGAGCAGCTTAACATCGGACGTGGAAACTGTAAGTACAACACCGTCTATAGCATAAGCTATTAGGAGTATAATACTATAGTTCTATGAAGTGCTCCATGCTATATGTAGATAACATGTGTGCTATATGAAATATGTTAAGTGTTTGATTTATACTAAGATAAGAAAGTGATGAAATTAGAAAAGTGACATCGGAATGTATGTTCACCAATAAATAGGTTTAAGTAAGATATTAAGTACCGTGTCGTACCACCCGCGCTAGGTCGGGTTGGACTGTGGATTGAACTGGAAATGGTTTGGCCGCCCCAGCCAATCCATAGTCGCGCGTCGGATACGAACACGCAGGTTAAGGGCCCATAAGTAGTAAGAATAAGGAAAATAAGGAAGCATAATATGGTCTATGCATGCTATGTGTTATGATCTGTTGTTATGATATAAATGTTATATGTTATACGTTATATTATTGTTTATTGCGGTTTAAGAGTTGTACTTATTGAGCGAAAGCTCATTGTTTAAGTTTATGCTGTAGGTAAGCAACCTGCCAGCGGATGATGATACAATGTGGAGTAGCGAGTTCGGGTACTGTGAATCGTGGAAAATGGGAATCGCTACGCATTTTGTGATATATATATAAGAGATAAGAAATGTTTTATGACAACTAATAGTTAATATGCTTGTACACAGAAACAGTACTATACTTCTTATTTTATGTTTGTAATTTCTTTCAGTACTATAAAAAAAAAAAAAAAAAATTTCCGCTGTGTTTTATGAGCAAAGTAAGTAAGTTTCATTTAATTATTATGTTATAAATGTAAGTCAATAAGTACGGTAGTGGCCTACGCTAGGTGGGTCGTTACACCAATGGCTGGCCACATGTTGGACGAAATTGTAAATATTTTGTCTTTAGGGGTCAAAATGTAATTTTTAGAAAAAATGTGATGTAAACATGATGAGGTAAGCATGATGATGTCATGGTGATGCAAGCATGTGCTTGGAGAGCAAGCAAATGGCCGGCCAACATGCCACTTGGAGGGTGTTTTAGCAAACATTTTTGCTAAAAGGACTATTATGTAATTTTGGGATTAAAAATAAATCCCAAAAATAAAATAATTTTCACCTATAAATAGGACCAAGGGGGGGTAGATTTTTGGCTCAAAAAAATGGAAAAACTTCCCTAGACCATGCCAAAATAATTCCTCACACTCTCCCTCTAGAATCCGAACACCAAAGGACCAAAAAGAAAGAAAAAAAAAAAAGTGGGGAAGGATTTGACCTAGACCAGTGACCGGACTATGGTGAGGCAGCCATCAAGTGGCTGAAAATTTTTGGAACCCCATAGGCCAAGGAGAGGCCTGTTGTAGAAGGTGCTAAGGAGAAAGGGAAATTGTGCACCAAAACTAGCCAAACTCTTGAATTGATTAAGGTAAATCCTTTAGACCCTAAGCCTGTCAATTCAAGTATCAATTTGGAGATTTAAGTGTATTTCAAGCTTTGGATATAAGAGCATAAGCTCATCCTATTTTATTGCCCTAGTTTAGAAATTTTTAGATTTGTGCTTGATTAGATTATGGTGGTGATTTTATGAACTTTACATGGTTTATGCTTGCATGATTGTAGGGTCTGCATGAGAATGTTTTGCTATACATAAATGATATATGGATGCATGATGATAGAATTTTACGTTAGAAAAGTGCTGCATGCTTGATCTTAGGCTCCCGAGTGATTAGTTGAGTTAGAATACGCGAATTAGGACGTAAAGCGAATCTAAGACGAAAACTGCCAGATTCGGGTGAAAACAGGCCAGTTTTCTGGAAAGCAGGATTTGAGGCATTTAGAGGCCGAATTTAAAAAAAGTTAAAACTACAAAGTTGTAGAGAAGGGATTTTCCTAGTGTGCAGCATGAACAATTTTTAAAAATAAGGCTCAAATGGCCTTGGTTCTTACAAAAATCCAAACCTGACCGTGCCCAGACTTCATGCACGGCCAGACAGGTTCAACAAGGGATTTGAGTAGGATAAAGTCCGAACTGGGTTTTGTGTAAAATACAAAAGTTGTAGGGCTTTCAAGGTCTAAAACTTTCCTGAAGACAACTTTTCAGATTCAACCCAGATTTTTAAATAAAAATTGGATTTCAAACACTGTGCAAGAAACAGGAAATTCCTGCACAGGATTTTCTAAAATAGGGCAGGAAAAGGGCATTCCTGCACATACACTGATAAATTAACTATGGAAACTGATTCCAATAGCAGTTTTCAACACTTAGTTAGTTTTACAAACCCTATTCCAAGAGTTATAATTTTTACAAGTTGAACCAAGGATTTCTGTACAAAAATAAGACATAAAATGATAAGTTTTTCCGAACAAAGGAAAATAAATTTTGGACACAAGTTGTCTTAAAATTTAGTAATGATATGATGACCAACAGTAACCAGGAAGGATACCCAAATTACTGGACTGGGCCCAACGCCCAAGGTTGCCCATAGAAAGTTGACTTAAGTGGACCCAAATTAGTTCACACCAAGGATTACCTAATGTAACCTAACAGGATAGTAAGTTTGTATTGGGCCTAAAATCTAGGGTTACTCCTTGTAACCCAATGGATTATGGAATAAGTATGATAAGGCTTAGGCCCAAGGTTAGGAGTTGTAACTTAATACTATTCATGCATGATTGGGCTTAGTACCCAAGGTTACCTTAAGTAACCTAATAAGTTATGATCCACATATGATAAGCCATGAACCCTAAGGTTACTTATTGTAACCAAGTGAGTTAGCATGTATATCTATGGGGAACATATAACTGAGGTTATGCATAGATGTTGGTTAGGTTACCAACACTTTATGATTATGATAGGATTCTTATCCTATGTGTTGTTTTTAAATAAGCAGGAAGTAACCTGCTATTGCAACGTGTTATGGAGCAACGAAACCTAAGACATAGCATATCAGGTAAGTACAAACCTCACCTATAGTATGAAAATAGTAAATACTATTTTCAAGTATGCTATGTTATGCTATGTTTACCATGTTTTCAAGTATGTCATGATTTCAAGTATGCAATGCTTTCTAGAATGCCATGTTTACAAGAATGTCATGTTTTCAAGTATGCCACGTTTTCAAGAATGCCATGTTTACAAGAATGCCATGTTTTCAATGTAACGCCCCAAATTATGCTCTACGTACGTAGGGCCATTACCATGCCTTCTTAACTTAAACGTCCTGACCATCCACGTAGAATCGACTACATAAATGTAGGCCATTACTTAACGTACTTAACTTAGTTTCTAAATCTAATACTTAGACTAATCGGGAAATTTCAGAATAAATTTTTTTTCTTCTTTTTCTTTTTGAACTTCATTTTAAAATCGTAACTTAAAAACATCACATACGTGAAACATGTAATACCCCGAAATTTCTACGGACTTACAATTGAAGAAATTGAAGTCCGTATTATGCATTTATGTGATATTTCATGAAAATTATGAATACCAACGTGAAATTCATAATTTTATCAGTAAATATTTGAGTTCTCATTTAATTAATTATGAGACTCGATAAATAGTTGTTTAGCCATGTACAGGGCTTTTTGTGATAAAGGCATCACAAAAATTTATGATTTTATTTTGATCAAAGTTTGACCGAAAAAGTTAAAGTTTGACCAAAAAGTTAAAGGTTGACCCGAGAGGTCAAAGGCATGACAGTATAGTTATTTGATAAGCAGTATGAAAAATATACTGCGAAAAACTGTCATTATAGACAAAATAGCAAGACTAAGCTATGAGACCACCCTAGAAAAATCAAGCACACCAAAATAGGGTCAAGGGCAAAAAGGGTTCGAAGAAATAAGGAAAAATTTTTACAGTCCGTTTTTACACAGATAAATTTTGGACTGCAGTGCAGTATAAAAATGCTGTTATTAGTGGATAATGATATTAAAATATATGTGTAGCATAAAAATGGACTGAATTTTAAGGAAAAAGCCAAACGAGGCCTTAGGTGATGATATCACCTCACCATAGATTTGTGACATTATAAATGATTAAATTAGTATGGAAAAAATTTTGGAACTCTCTTGAAAATGGGTGAGGTGGCCAGCCACCTTGTAAAACCCGAATTTTCATGGACTTATGATTTCCTTATTCATAAGAAATTAAAGTCCGTATTATATGTTTATAAGATGTTTCATGGAAAATTATAAATATTAAGAAAAAATTCATAATTTTATTAACTAATATTTGAGTTCTCATTAAATTGGCTATAAGACTCAAAATAGAATACCAAGGTTAGCAAATGGCTTTTTGAATCAAAAAGAGCGAAAAATTACGTAATTTTATAAAAGTCAAAGATTTAACTAAAAAATCAACTTTGACCGAGAAAGTCAAAGTTTGACCAAAAATAGTTAGAGAGTTGACTTTACAGTATAATGAAATGCAGTATAGAAAAGAGACTGCGAAAACCTTCTTTATGGTCAAGATAGCATGAATAGGCCTTAAAACCACCCTAGAAAATCAAGCACACCGAGTTAGGATAAAGGGCAAAAAGGACTTTGAAAAATATAAAAAAATTTTTAATGTCTATTTTTACACGGATAAATTTTGTACTGCGGAGCAGTATAAAAATACTGTGTATTAGTGAAGCACAGCATTAGAAATATCTGTGTGGCACAAAAACGGACTGTTTTTACGAAAAATAGCCAAACAAGGCCAAAAGCAGGTGATGTCATCTTGGTTGGGATTTATGACATCATAAATCTTTTTCAAGCCTTGGAAAGAAATCATGGAGCTCTCTAGAACAACCTAGACCGGCCACCACACCTCCCCTTAGAGCAAATATTAAAAATTTTGGGGCAATTCCATAATTTTCACAAACTTTCTCCACCTCTATAAATAGATGACCCATAAATCCATTTTATTCACAAAATCTACCCAAACTCTTGTCCATTTTCTGCAGAAAATCCGTGGGTTTGGGGGGAGAGAAAGATAAGAGAAAAACCAAAATTTCTTGAGGGGTTTTGCTAGGGAGAATCCGGATTTGAGCTAGGAACCAAGAGGAAAAAGTTTGAAATTTTTGGAAACCCATTTTGGCTGTTGTGGCCGTGAGTGAGGGGAGGAGAAATAGGAGAGGAAAGCTGGAAAAATTTGGGGGAAAATCTTGCGGTAGTGTTCGGTTGTGAGTGGATCAACCAAGGAACCAAAAGAAAATTTTGGATACCCTAGTTAGAGCCAAAACCGTGATTAAGGAGAACCAAAGGGAGCAAAGGAGATTTGGAATTTCCAAACCCTAACTTGGGTCTAAGGTAAATTCTTGAACCAATCTTGCAATTGAGTTCAATTTTAGCATTTTATTTGTATTTCCAAGTTGAGATTGTAAGGAAATAAATCCAATTTGATTTCTAGCCCTGGATATGTTAGTGTGTGCTTGGTTTGGGATTAGGGTATGGTTGGCTTGTCTATGTTAATTTCTTGCATGGTTGGTGCTTGAAAAATGTTAAGATGCATGTTAGATGGTGAATGATTATGATTGGTATGTCCCCTGATTTTTTGGTCAAAAATCTGCCCTAGGCAGTGGATGATGGGCAGCTAGCTTAAGGGTGAATGATGGATGCTTGTTTGAATATATGCAAAAATTTAGAACCATGCAAACCTAGGTTTTGAGCCTTTCGGATTTGGTTTGCATGGATCCATTTGAGCGGCTTAGGGGTTCATGTGGGACGTTAGAAACAATGTGTGTATGGTATATAGGCTCTTGAAGTGGTCGGTCGAGTTAGATTCCGCAAATTAGGACGTAAACCAGACTTAATAACCGAAACTGTCAATTCGGATTCAAAACTGGCCAGTTTCGGGAAAGTGGAAATTTAAGGCCTTTAGAGGTCGAACTGGGTAAAACTCAAAACATAAAAGTTGTTCGGAAGGGTTTTTCCTAGGGGGTTTCATGGGCAGAATCCCATAATGAGGCTCCAATGGCCTCCGTTTTTACAAAAACCCGAGGCTAATCTGCCCAGACCTAATTTACACGCCCAGCCAGTTCAAATGAAAACTGACAAAAATACAAGCGGAACTGGATTTTTTGCAAAACACAAAAGTTTTAGAAATTTTTGAGAGCTAAAAATTTCATGAAGACAAGTTTTTCCAATTCGTATTAGATTTTTAAACTGACATCGTTTTCCAACGACTGTGCAGTGAACAGAAAATTCCTGCACAAAATTTTCTAAAACTAGTTCAGAAAATTTGTTTTCTTTTCCAAAAATCACTGTTTTAACTATGGAAACTGTTCCAAAGACAGTTTCCCTCCCTAAATGATTTTTATAAAGATCCGTTTTGAAAACGTGAATTTTTATAAGTTAAGTTAAGAGTTTTGGAATTTTTCTCAACTCTTTCAAGTTAAGAAAAAGAATGAGATTATAAGCCAAGTATTTTCAAGATTTTAGACCCAATGATTTTAAAGTTTGAAAAAGGAAATGATGACGGATAGTAACCAGGAGGGACACCCGAGTTACAAGGTCAAGCCCAAGGTTGACCTTAGTAACCAAGGGTTGACTTTGGTTGACCCAACGTTGAATTAAATTGACCCTAAGGGTTACCTAATATAACCCGAAGGGATACCCAAAATATACAATTGGGCTAGGATTTAAGGGTTAATGGAGATAACCCAATGATTATGATGTATGAGTAAAGTCCAAAGGTAGAATGATAAACCTAAACCCTAATGGAAAGATTAAGTGCTTAGCACCAAAAAGAGGTTATCCAACGTGACCTCTTAAAGAATAATAAAAGTTTGATTATTCTTAAAAAGTAGGACGACTAATTGAGACCAAGTAAGGTACAAGTATCGGGGACATACAACTAAGGGTAGGTGTGAATGTTGGTTAGGTCACCAACATTTTCTGATAGGGTCCTGATCCTATGCTCTTTCAAATAGCAGGAAGTGACCTGCTGTTTTAACCCGATTTGAGGACGCAACACTCAGGACACAACGCAAGAGGTAAGTACAAACCTCACTTGCAGTATGAAATATGCTAATTTATTTTCAAATATGCTATGATATGTTTTATGCTATGATCTACGTGATGCTATATTTGCAAAAAAAAATGTTATGTTTGCAAAAGGGCTATGTTTAAATGCCATGCCAAGTTATGAATGAAGTATAAGTTATGAGATGATATAGTGACATCATAAAGCATGTTCACTAATGATAAACAACATGGTAAGAAAACACATGTAAAGTGTCGTACCAACCTCCCGAAGGTGGAGGACTATTCATGTTCAAGTTTATGTTTTCCAGAATTGTTAGGGACTTTGCAAACCCCTAACTTTATCTGGAGAGCGCGTATCTGGTACATACACAAGGGGGCCCATATGAAAGATAACAAGATCAAGTTAAAAATGGATGCATAAATGAACATAAATGGTTCATGCATATGTACACGATGATTGGGATGTTTTCAAGATGTTTAAAATAAAAATGTTTTGTGAGATTACGTTTGTGCTTACTGGGCGAAAGCTCATTAGTTATATTTCATACTGTAGGTAAGAAGCCTGCAGCTTGAATGATGGGCTATGTGAAGACGTTGCGGCAGATGAAGAGCGGTATGGGATACCATTACGCATAATTTTCCGCACCTTTTTTCTAAGTTAAGAAGTTTTTGTATATATATATATCACGAAAACAAATTATGTTACATAGTATATTTGGTACTAAAGACTTTAAACAATCTTTTTATTTCAGTATGTATGCAAGATAAATTGCTACAGGCAAACCTTTTTATATATATGTATGTTGAAAAAAAAAATTTATTCTCAAATTTTCAAGTAAAGTATAGTTAAGCAAGGAAGGTGACGACCTTACGTAGGTGAGGGCGTCACACACCTAGGGGGCAAAAATACAAAGATTTTGTCATTTGGGGTCAAAATGCAATTTTTGAAAAATTGGTGATGCAAGCAAGTGATGTCATCAAGATGATGTCACCTTGATGAGGTCAGCAAGCCTTGGAGAGCAAGGAGATGGCCGGCCAAGTGACACCTATTAGGGGTGTTTTTGCAAATATTTTCACTTTTGGGGTCAAAATGTAATTTTTAGAATAAAAATAAATCCAAAAATTAATTAATTTTCAGCTATAAATAGGGCTGAAAGGGGACGGTTTTTGAGCAGAAAAAAATTGGAAAAACATACCAAAACCATGCCAAAATGAATTCCCACACTTTTTCTCTAGAAACCCGAACCCCAAGAACCAAAAAGGAAAAAAAAAAATGGATACCCATTTTTTGGGTGAGAAGCCGACTGTAGGAGAAGAAGAAAAGGGAGAGAAAAACTGAAAAATTTAGGGGAAAAACCCAAGGGGAGAGTTCGGATTTGAGCTTGAACCAAGAAGAAAATGTTTGAAAATTTTTAGGCCATTTTGGCATAGTGGCCGAGAGTGAGGGAAAGGAGAAAAGGTAGAGGAAAAACTGGAAATTTTGGGGAAGAAGTCTTCAAGTGTAGCTGATTTGTGGAGAGCAAATCAAGTGACCAAAAGCCAATTTGGAGCCCTAATTTTGGGTGGAGGCCGGTTGGTTGCAACCAAAGGAGGAAGGGAGAAGTTTGGTACCCCAAACCTTGAGTTAAGGTAATTTTCCAAAGCCCTAACTACTTCAATTTGGTTCAAATTGAGATTTTTACATGTATTTCAAGTTAAAGGTTGTAAGGACATAAGTCCAATTTAATTTCTTACCCTAGTTTGGTTAGATGTGTTTGATTAGGTGATTAAGGGTGGATAGCTTAATTGCTTACTTGGTTTGTGTTTGATGGATGTTAGGTTGCATGATAGATGTGAATGGTTAAGATTATATGTCCCCTATTTTTATGTGGTAGCCGGTCCTAAAAGTGCATGCTAGGTTGCTAGTTTTGATTATGGAATGATGTGTGAATGAATGGTTATGTGTATGCAAGTTAGAACCATGCAAACCTAGGACTAAGGCAATTCGGATTTGGTTTGCATGGGTACGTTGAGTTAATATGTTTGAATGTATGGGATGATAAAAATGCTGCATGATTGTTATGTAAGCTCCCGAAGTGGTCGGTCGAGATAGAATCCAGGAATTAGGACGTAAACCGGACTTAATAACTGAAACTGCCAATTTGGATTCGGAACTGGCCAGTTTCGGGAAAGTGGAAATTTAAGGCCTTTAGAGGCCGAACTGGGTGAAATGTAAAACATGAAAGTTGTTTGGAACGAGTTTTCCTAGAGGACAACATGGACAGATGTCTAAAATGAGGCTTCAATGGCCTCTGTTTTTACAGAAGACCGAGACTGGTCTGCCCAGACCTAGTTTACACGTCCAGCCAGTTTCAAATGAAAATTGACAAAAATATAAGCGGAACTGGATTTTTCACAAAACACAAAACTTTTAGGATTTTTCGAGAGCTAAAACTTTTGTGAGACAAGTTTTTCAAATTCAGAGTAGATTTTTAAACTGTTGCTATTTTACGAAAGGTGTGTAGGGAACCGAAAATTCCTGCACAGGATTTTCTAAAACTAGTTCAGAAAAATTGTTTTCTTCTCCAAAATCACTGTTTTGTCTATGGAAACTGTTCCAAAGGCAGTTTCCAGCCCTAAATGATTTTATAAAGTCCTATTTCAAGAAAATGAATTTTTACAAGTTAAGTAAAGAGTTTTGGGATTTATTCACCCAAAATTTTCCAAGTTAAGAAAAAAAAAAGGGAATTTTTCAAGCTAAGGTTTAGTAAGTGAATCGATTACGGATGGTAATTGGAAGTTATATCCGAGTTACTGGGCTAAGCCCAAAGCCCAAAGTTTGACCCGAAGGGGGTTGATCTTAGTTGACCAAATGTTGACTTTGGTTGACCAACATTTTAACTAAGTTTGACCTTAAGGGTTACCCAATATAACCCTAAAGGATACCAAGGTTAATAATTGGGTTAATTAAAATGACCCGATAAGTTATGCATCGAAGATGATAAGTGTAATAACTAAATTTTCTTCAATACAATTTCTTGTAGAGAAGTTTAAGTTGAACCATGGAGGTATTTGTGTAAATTCCTAATTAGGGTTTTTTTTTGAATGATTTTATGAGATCTTATTAGTTTTATAAGACTCAGAAATGAATGGTTTAGTTAAGCAAATGACTTTTTGGGTAAAAGAGGAAGAAAACCCATGATTTTATGATTGGTCAACGAAAGTCAACGAAAGTCAAACTTTGACAAAGAAAGTCAAAGAGAGTCAAAGGAAGTCAAAGAAAGTCAACAAAAGTCAAATTTGACCAAAAGAGTCAAAGTTGACCAAGGAGGTCAAGTTTGGTCAATGAGGTCAAAGGTTAACCAAAGGTAGTCAAAGAGTTGACCACACGAATAAATGGCTAGCGGTATGGAAAATATACTGCAAAAACCAAAAATATAGTCAAGGAAATATAGATAAGAAATCAAACTACCATAGAAAAATCAAGCATAATATATAGGTATTTTTGGGCCAAAAAGTTTTAAACAAAAAGAAAATTTTTCGTACTATCCATTTTCGCACAGATAAATTTTGGACTGCTATACTAGGTCACAGTATTGTATATTAGTGAGCTCAGTATCAAAAATATCTGTGTTGAATAAAAAGTGGACTGCTTTTATGAGACAAAGCCAAACAATGCCTATGACATCATGCATGATCTCACTTATGGGATTTATGGCATCATTAAGCTTTATTAGAAAATTAGTAAAGATTAAAAAATTAATTAGAGCCTCCTAGAACAATGAGGTGGCCGGCCATATTGGGGTCAAAATGTGATTAAGAAAAGTCATGGGGTTTTACCAAAAAGGAGAACAAAAAATAATCACAAAACCACCCCAAATTTTTCCTATAAATAGCCCCCCTTGTGATCTGATTTTTGGTTGAAAAAAAACAAGAAAAAGCAACCAAACTCTTGCCCATTTCTCCTTCAAAAATCCGGACATCCAAGGGAGTGAATTGGTGAAGAAAAATTTTAAGAAACTTAGGGGTTTTGATGCTTGGAGTGTGAGTTGTCTTCCAAGATGCAAAACAGTTTTTTTGGGACAGCTTTGTGCCCATTTTTGAAGCCATAAAACCGGCTGTTAGTGGGTAGGAAATTGACCAAATTTTGTGTCAAAGAGGGCTTAGTTTGAGTGCTAGCAACCACCCCAAAATCAGCCATAAGTTTAGTGCAAAAGGGAGCACAAAACCGGCCATAGGAGGAGACCAACAAGGGAGAATTTTTGGTGAACCAACTTTAGCTCCCACTTGTGTGTTTGATCAAGGTAAAATTTTCTAAACCTCTAACTCTTTCAATTAAGCTTTTAAATTGAGATTTACATGTATTTCAAGTCAATTTTGTAAGAGCATAAGCTCAAATTATTTTTGTGCCCAAAGTTAGAACCTAGGTATGCTTGATTTAGTTTAAGGGTGGTTTGATCTTTTTGTGTGCATGCTTGCTTTATAATTTTGAGTTGCATGCTAAATGAT
>CM046376.1:19796473-19864414 GCA_025413485.1 Ficus microcarpa
ATTAACTTTGAAAGTTCTTCCTGAGTGTTCTGCAATGCATTTCTTTCTGACAAAAAAATTTTTTTACAAAAAAACCTCCAAAGTGCAGCCGATGTCTTGCGAATCAAGTTTTTTTTCGCTTTTTCTTTCTGCTACCTCTATCCCTCAAGTGTGTAGGTAGAGGTTTTAGTTCCAAAATAGCGTTCATCAACAGATGGTTTGTGGGATTTAAAGGCCCTTTCTGACAACTCAAGTGATTCGAAGTGCTTCCCTCCTCTTGTTGCCATATGTCTGCTCTCCATCCAAGACACTTGATTATCACTAGCTTCCTCATCTTCATCTGACACAGCCAAATCATCTTTATTTGTCATCTTTGGAGAGCATTTCTCCTCAAATTCAGCAGCCAATAATGGATCCAGAACATTGATGGCCGAACACTCTCTCAACATCATCACCAAAATGCGTAGCCTTGAACACATTAAAAGTCACCTGCTCGTCTTGCACCTCATAGTCAACTCGCCTTTTTGCACATCAATCAAAGTGCGGCCTGTAGCAAGAAATGGTCTTCCCAAGATAATCGGCACTTCTCGATCCGCTTCATAATCAAGGATGATGAAATCAGCAGGAAAATGAATTTGTCGACCTTTACAAGAACATCCTCGATCTTTCCTTCAGGAAGAGCAATAGATCTATCCGCAAGCTGCAAGGATACTGTAGTGGGCCGAAGCTTCTCCGATTCCTAACTTCTTAAAGATGGACATTGGCATCAAGTTAATACTTGCTCCCAAGTCACACAAGGCCTTACCAAAGTAGTGGGTTCCAATTGAACATGGGATGGTGAAACTCCCCGGGTCCTTCAACTTAGGAGGGAGTTTGTTCTGCAAAATAGCACTACATTCTTCCGTCAAAGCCACAGTCTCGAATTCCCCCAAGTCGACGCTTCTTAGTGACCAAGTCTTTCATGAACTTGGCATAATGAGGCATTTGCTCCAAGGCTTCCACAAGAGGTATGTTGATGTGGAGCTGCTTCAAGACATCCAGAAATTTATGAAATTGACCATCCTTTTGCTGCTTTTGAAACCGCTGAGGAAATGGTGGAGGAGGTCGAGTTTCTCCGCTCCCTGCTGCTTCAGAATGCTGTGAGAATGCTGTAGCATTTTCTGCAGCAAAGTCTGCTGGCTGATTTTCACCAGAATTTCTTTTTGTTGAGGCTGTTCATCTTTCTCTTGATTGAAGAGGGCTCGATCGTACAGCTTTTGGCTTTTCCTTCTCTCGACTTCCCTTCCATTCCTTAATACGATTGCCTTGCAATGTTCCTTCCCGTCCCTCCTTGGATCTTCTGTATTACTGGGAGAGAACCTGGCGGCCTAACATTCAAGGCGTTTGCAATTTGCCCAATTTGATTCTCCCAAGGTCCTCAATGTTGCATCATGACTTTGAACTCTAGCATCATTCTTCGCTATATACTCCTTGATCAAATTCTCCAATGAGCTAGATGAGTCCATAGCTTGTGTTCTTGGTTGCTGAGATGGAAAACCCGGTGGGTGAGAAGGTCGATGATGATGAGAGTTTGCTCCACTAGAACCGGCCCCTTGATTACTCCATGAAAAGTTGGGGTGTTGTCTCAACCCTTGGTTGTAAGGTGCCGAATAAGAGTTGTTCCGGTTGAAATTACCCACATAGCAAGCAGAAACTGGATTAGATGGACAATCCTCATACAAGTGTCCCTCTCGACAATAGACACAAGTGGCGCCAACAGATTGCACAGAATTAACCCCGCCGACATGTTCATATTCTTGATCATATTAGTCAGACTCGACACTTGGGCGGAAAGTGCGGTGATAGCATCTACTTCATGAAGTCCCGCTGCCTTCCGAGCATTGAGCCTCTCGGTGGGCCACTGATAATTGTTGGTAGCCATCCTCTCCAAAATCTCATAAGCTTCGTTGTACGATTTAGCCAAAAGAGCTCCATTAGCCGCCGCATCAACAATAGTACGCGTTTGCCCATTGAGCCCATTGTAGAAAGTTTCCATCTGAATCCAATGGGAATCCCATGGTGAGGGCATTTTCGCAGCAGCTCCTTGAATCTCTCCCATGCCTCGTACAAAGATTCTCCTCTGATTGTTGGAATGAGGTAATGTCGTTTCTGAGCTTGGCATTCTTGGTCGGAGGAAAGTACTTCATGAGGAATTTTTCAGCCAAGTCATTCCATGTTGCGATTGAATCCGGCGGCAATGAATTAAGCCATGATCGAGCTCGATCCCTCAAGGAATAAGGGAACAGTTTCAGCCTCAATGCTTCATCAGACACCCTGGTAGCTTGAAAGAATCACACACTTCCATGAATAGCCGAAGGTGCATGTGAGGATCCTCAGTTGCCATTCCACTGAATTGGCCTACGGTTTGCAACATTTGGAACATAACCGGCTTGAGTTCAAACTGTGGTGCTTGTATTTCTGGCCGAATGATGCCCGGATTGAGCCCATGTAGAATGGGTACAGCATACTCCCGAATAGCCCTGTCTCTATCATCAATCAAAGGTGGTTGAGGCAATAGATTGTTGACATCCCTTGCTGCCATCATTAGCCATATTGACAGCCACTCTTTCTTGTATTTCTTCCACTCCTGCTAGACCTTGTTGCTCCCTTCTCCTTACTCGAAATGTTCTTTCAATTTCTGGGTCCAAGGGCATCAACTCTTGATTTCGCTGATTGTTCATGTAGAGAAAGAAAGCCCCTGAAATATAAACACTCAACTAATAAGAAATGCAAAAACAAGAACTAAACAAATTAACTTTTCACAACTATTTTAACGCTTTCAATCCCCGGCAACGGCGCCAAAAACTTGTTCGCGATTTAACTAGTGTATATAAACCTACGCAAGTGCACGTAATCGCACAAGTAATATAGAAAGTGAGTAAAGTATCGTCTCCACAGGGATTGATTCACTAAAATAAATTGTAAAAGAAACAAGCACAAATTAAATTGAGTGTGGAAATGAAAATTAGGAAAAATGCAATAAACAAGCAAAATAAAAGTGGGTATAATGAAAAGGCACTAAAATAGACAAAAGGAACAAGATTCAATCAAGAGTTTGTAATCAAGAATGAGAATTAAACTAGGATTGCCAAATCCCCCTCCATTGCAAGTCAAACCCGAATGCTGTAGGAAATGCTGCAGCAAAACCTATCCTGTTAACCGAAATTCGATTTTTATCATAAAATTCTTCCGAATTTAGTATGATTAAAAGTTATTAAAACCTTTTTCAACATATTCCTATGTGAATCTAGTTCTCATAACAACAATTTCAAGCATCAATTTCAATGGGTTATACAAGGCAAACAATATATTCCTATACCATTCACAAATCAATATAACTTTACAAAGCATATTGAACTTGCATCATCTAAGTTATTTCTAGCTTAACTTAACCTTTCCAGAATTAAACAAGCCTAGTTCCCTATATATTGATGGCCAATCAACAATAGAAATAATCATTCACGCACTCAGATGAACAGGAACAAATTCGCCCAACATTTCAACAAAAGACATTCAAATCATCGTCACAATTTCAGGTTCATCAACAATCCTAGCTAAAGAAAATTAGCTCATGTTTCGGAGTACAAAATCAAAATGCAAAACATCATCCATTGTTCAACAGAGAAATGTAAATCAGAAAACGAAATAAATCAGAGCAAGAGTATGAAGAAGAAAAACTCCAAAATGGTGATCAGATGGGTCTTCTTCTCCTTCCTCCTTCTCAGCTTGCTCTCCAAAATGGGCGTGAAAAATGGAAGAAAACTCTCAGCCCAGCCCTCTCTCTCTCTTGCCCAATATTTTCGTCTCCTTTCTTCCTCTTGATTTTTGCCCCCTTTCTTCTCTTTCCTTTTCTCTGTTTTTTCGGCCTCCTTTCTTCCTCTGGCGGCTGCCCTCTTCAATGCCCAAAACATACTCTTTAGGGCAACAAAACCAGCCCACGTGTGAAGCTTCCCAGCTGAAGAAAAAGAAGTGGCCCCCACCATATGAGCTGTCAACTTTTCTTTTACTTAATCAGAAAAAATTCACCAGCTGGACAACTTTGCTGCAGAAATTGCTGCAGCATTTCGACTCAGTTTCTTCACTGCTTCTGCTATAAAATTCTGTAAGGAATGCTGTAGCATTTTCTGCAGCATTTTCGGTTTAAGCTCTCCTACAAGTCAGAATAGAATTAAAACGCACGTCAAAAAGCCGTCAAATGATCCTACTTTTTCTTCCCATTATCCATGATTTCACCAAACAATAACCCAAAACAAAAGAAAAAGACATACAAACCTAAAACAAGGGAAAAACATGCTAATAATAACACAAATACTCACAAAACCAAGTTCAACCAAGTCTAAAAGTGCCTAAGATAACTCTAATTTCTAGAGTTATCAATGGCGCCGGCTGAACTCAAAGAATTGCAAGTCCAGTTGAAGGAGCTCCTGGATAAATGATTCATCAGACAGAGCTATTCACCGTGGGGAGCCCCGGTGTTGTTTGTTAAAAAGAGGACGGCACTCTTAGGATGTGCATCGACTATCGGAGTTGAACAAGATCACCATCAAGAACAAGTATCCTTTGCCCAGGATCGACGATCTGTTCGACCAACTGAAAGGAGCCTCAGTCTTTTCGAAGATTGACCTGCGATCGGATATCACCAGCTCCGGATCAAGGAATGAGATTTTCTGAAGACGGCGTTTCGTACTCGATATGGGCACTACGAGTTCCTTGTGATGCCGTTTTGGACTGACAAACGCTCCAACCGCCTTCATGGACCTGATGAATTGAGTATTTAAGGACTACTTGGATAAGTTCGTCATTGTCTTTATAGACGACATTTTGAATATATTTAAGATCGAAAGAGGAACATGAGGAGCACTTAAGGATTGCTCTACGGATTTTGAAGCAAAATCAGCTTTATGCCAAGTTCTCCAAGTGCGAGTTTTAGTTGGAGAATGTCCATTTCCTAGGACATGTGGTCTCGAAGGAAGGCATATCCATAGACCCGGCTAAGATTGAAGCGGTAAGCAAGTGGCCAGCTCCCAAAAATATCACCGAAGTATGCAGTTTCTCCGGTTTAGCAGACTATTACCGACGATTTGTCGAAGGATTTGTTAAGATCGCGGCGCCACTCACCACACTCACCAGGAAAGGAAAGGCGTACGAATGGACAAATAAGTGTGAAGAGCATTTCCAAGAGCTCAAAAGCAAGTTGACGAGCGCTCCAATCTTCACAATTCCAGTTGTGGAGGAAGAGAACTTCGTGATATACAGCGATGCTTCTAAGATAGGATTGGGAGCCGTACTCATGCAGAATGGAAAAGTGATCACGTGTGCCTTTCAACAGCTTAAGGAACACGAAAAGAACTACCCGACGCATGATTTGAAACTTGCGGTGGTAGTATTTGCATTGAAGATTTGGAGACACTACCTTTATGGTACTAAGTGTGAAGTTTATACGGACCATCAGAGCTTGAAGTATATCTTCACACAGAAGGAGCTTAACATGAGACAACGAAGGTGGCTCGAATTGGTGAAGGACTACGACATAGATATCCGATACCATCCGGGAAAGGCTAACAGGGTAGCCGATGCCCTTAGTCGGAAGTCGTCTTCCTCGATGATGTCAATCTGGTCATTAACTGAGCCTCTTCAAAAGGAGCTAATGGAAGCCAGAATTGAACTTGTTACGGGAGGTTTAGCTGCTCTAACCTTCCAACCTACAATTTTAGATGGGATGAAAGAGCATCAAGAAGCAGATGCCTCGCTGCTCAGAACGAAAAACGAAGTTTTGGAAGGAAATGAGTCAAATTTCAACGTATCTGATGAGGGCATACTCTATCAGAAGAGTAGATTGTGTATTCCCAACGAGGACGATCTAAAGAGACGGATCATTAAAGAAGCCCACGAGACTCCGTATTCTGCTCATCCGGGAGCCACAAAGATGTACAAAGACTTGAAAGAAAGCTTTTGGTGGCCCAAAATGAAGAATGACGTTGCTACTTTTTGTCAGTAAGTGCCTTACTTGTCAAAAAGTAAAGGCGGAATACCAACGTCCAGGTGGAGAATTACAAAAAATTTCCATCCCAGAATGGAAATGGGACCAAGTGACGATGGATTTCGTAGTTGGCCTACCCATACTCCTAACGGCAACGATGCTATTTGGGTGATCGTCGACCGATTAACAAAGTCAGCACACTTTGTGGCCATCAAGCTCAACTTCTCAGTGGAACAATTGGCAGAATTGTACGTGGCCCAGATCGTTCGCTATCATGGAATTCCGAAAACGATTATCTCGGATCGCGACAGTTGCTTCACTTCAAAATTTTGGAAGAGCGTACATGAAGCAATGGGTACCAAGCTTGCGTTTAGTACAGCTTTTCACCCACAAACGGATGGACAATCAGAAAGGACCATTCAGACTTTAGAAGATATGTTGCGAGCTTGCGTGATGGATTTCAAGGGAACTTAGGATAAGAAGCTTCGTTTAATTGAGTTCTCGTAAACAACAGTTTTCACGCTTCAATTGGAATGGCTCCTTATGAAGCTTTGTATGGAAGAAGATGCAGGTCTCCAGTCCATTGGTACGAGACAAGAGACAAAGAACTCGTATCTACGGACTTCATTCGGAAGACCACGGAAACCGTGAAGCTTATACGTCAAAGGATGGAGACTGCATTTAGTCGGCAAAAGAGTTATGCCGACAAACGCCGAAGACCACTAGAATTCCAAGTAGGAGACTTGGTTTTTCTCAAAGTCGCTCCGTTCAAGGGAGTTATGAGGTTCGGAAGAAATTGAGTTCGAGGTATATAGGGTCGTTCGAGATAATCGTGGCCTACCGGTTGGCTCTACCCCAGGAGTTTACGTACAACGTATTTCGATGCTAAAGAATACATTCCGGATCCCTCACACGTAATCGAGCATGAACCAATCGAGATTCGTGAAGACTTGACGTATGAAGAGAAGCCAGTCCAGATATTGGCACGAGAAGAAAAAGTGCTAAGCAACAAGGTCATACCTTTGGTTAAGGTGTTATGGAGAAACCGCCATATTGAAGAAGCGACATGAGAACGGGAAGAAGACATGAAAAAAGAGTACCCCGATTTGTTCTAATTTTCAAGGACGAAAATCCTTTAAGGAGGGTAGGTTGTAAGACCTGAAATTTTTGTAGACTTGTAATTCCTTGATCATAAGGATTTAAAGTCCAATTTATGTGTTTATAATGTGTTTTCATGAAAAATTATAAATAGTAATGAGAAATTCATAATTTTATATGTTAATGTTCGAGTTCTCATTAAAATTGACTATGAGACTCAAGGAATGATTTATGAGCCATGAATGAGGTTTTTAAAGGAAAAAAGACGGAAAAGGATGAAATTTTACGAAAGTCAAAGGTTTGACCAAAAAGTTAAGGGTTTGACCGAGAAAGTCAAAATTTGACCAGGAGAGGTCACAACATTGACTTCTCAAGTAAGATGAAGGAATATGGAAAGAATTCCGAGAATGAAGTTTTATGATCAAGATAGTACAATAAGCCATAAAACACCCAAGAAAAATCAAGCACACCAAATTGGAATTAAGGGCAAAAAGGTCTCCAAATATAAGAGAGGAATTTTTTTTTTACAGTCCTATTTTACGCGGAAAAATTTTTGGACCAAGGTACAATATGAGAATGCTAAGCACAGTATGAAAATAACTGTGGAGCACAAAATGGGCTGTGGAAGAACAAAATGGCCAAACAAGACCTTTGAAGAGCTAGTGGAAGATGACATCAACCCCTGACATCACCTTCCACTAACTCAAGTTGCACATGTGGAGCCCCCTCCACTCATGAAATTCGGCTGCAGCCCAAGGGAAAAGAAAAGCATGGGAAGGCATGGGAGAAAGCCAAGATTTAAGGGAAAAATGTGAGCTAAGCATGGGAGATTTTTCTATAGACCTCTAGGACCATCCATTGGCTGCCACATGTCCCCCTTGGCCCAAAAATTTTCTGCAGCCAACACAACCCCATTCCCCCTCCCTTGAATTCGGCAGCAACCACATGGAAGGCATGGTGAAAAGCCATGAATTAAGGAGCAAAGTTGACCACCCAAGCACTCCCCCTTTGCCTATAAATACCCCCTCATAAAACCCACTCTTTTATTCACAAAATACAACTAACCTCTTGCAAATTTTCTTCAGAAATTTCCAGCAAAAACCGTGGGAGAGAGGGAGAGAAGGAGAAGAGAAATTAGGAAATTTCTTTAGTACTTTTCTTCCTTGAGGTGTTCGGATGCTAGGGAGGAAGGAGGAAAAATTTGGAGGCTTGGAGACCCATTTTGGGCAGCCAAAACCGTGGGTTTGGGGTGAGGAAATCTTGAGGAGAGAGTTCGGCTCTTGAGAGGAACCAAGAGAAGAAATTTTGGTGGCCAACCAAGGGTGCAGCCGAGTGGTGAGGAAGCCAAAAGGAAGGAAGAAGTTTGGGGATTTCAAACCCTAACTTGGGTTTGAGGTAAAACTCTTAAACCATCTTCAAATTAAGTTCCATTTAAGCATTTTTATGGTGATTCAAGTTGGTTTATAAGGACATAAGTCCATTTTATTTTCAGCCCCAATTTGTTGGTGTGTGTGTGCTTGATTAGGGATTAGGGTTTGGTTGGCTTGTTTTTGATGTTTGTTTGCTTAATTTTTGTGCTTGAAAAATGGTTAGGAAGCATGCTAGATGTGGTTGATATGTCCCTTAAGATTTGGTCAAAAACCTGCCCTAAGGCAGTGGATGTATGGCTGCTAGCTTAGGGGGAGATGATGGATGCTTGATGGTGTGGAATGCTAGGTAGAACCATGCAACTAAGGATTAGGGTTTTCGGTTTGAGGTTGCATGGACCCATGGGATTTGTATGCTTGTATGAACAGGATGTTAGAAACGTTGCATGTTTGATGTATAAGCTCCTGATGTGATCGGTCGAGGTAGATTCCGCGAAATAGGACGTAAAACGGAATTAACAACCGAAACTGCTATTTCGGTTAGGAAACTGGCCAGTTTCGGGAAAGTGAAAATATAAGGCCCTTAGAGGCCAAACGGGGTAAAACTCAAAACATGAAAGTTGCTCGGAACAACTTTTACTAGAGAGCAGCTCAAGCAGAATCTCGAAATAAGGCTTAAACGGCCTCTGTTTTCCCCAAAACCGTGGCTGATCCCTGGACCCAGTTTTCACTCCGTTTTTCAGGGTCAGCCAGTTTCAAACTAAAACTGGTACAATACAAGCCGAACTGGATTTTTCGTAAAACATGAAAGTTTTAGCATTTTTCGAGAGCTACAACTTTCGTGAAGACAAGTTTTTCATATTCTCTATGGATTTTTAAAATGGGCATGTTTTAGGGAAGGTGTATAGGGAATCCGAAAATCTTGCACCTTAGTTTTTCAAAAATGCTTTCAAAAAAACAAATTGTGAAGTGCTTTTAAACTGTTATTTTAGCTACGGAAACTGTTATAAAGGCAGTTTCCAGCCTTAGATGATTTTGTAAAAGATCTGTTTCTAAAACCATGAATTTTAAGGGTTCGGATTTGAAATTCCATATTTTTCCAAGAAGTGAAGAAAAGGGGTTTCAAACCAAATGTTTTCAAGTTAAGGGAAAATGATGATATTACGACAAGTACTTTCAAGTTAAGAAGAAAAAGGGTTTTTAAGCCAAGTATTTTCAAGTTAAAGAAGCAAGAATTTTTACTAGCGAACTAAGGATTTTGGAAGAGGGTTACACAAGGTTTTCCGAAAATAAAGAAATGAAGTTTTAGGGAGAAATTGGTAAGCAAGCCGATTACGAACGGTAGCCGGATGTTATATCCGAGTTACAAACCCAACGATGACTAAGGGTTGACCCAATGTCCACTTAGAGTTGACCTTAAGGGTTACCCAACGCAACCCTAAGGGACACCCACATGTATTTTGGGCTAGGATTTAAGGGGTTGATGGAGATAACCCAATAATGAGAACGTATAAATGAAGCCCAAAGTTTTCAAGGAAACCAACAAAAGAACAAGGATTTAATTAAGAGGTTATCCAACGTGACCTCTTAAGTATTAATTAAAGTTGATTATCCTTAATGAAGAAGGATGATTGAGGTGACCAAGATGGATATCAAGTATAGGGGACATACAACCAAGATTAGGCATGAGTGTTGGTTAGGTCACCAACACCTTACGAAAGGATCCTGATCCTATATTTTTGGTATATCAGGAAAGTGAACTGCTGTTGCCGACAAATTTAAGGGACGCAACTTTAAGGATACGGCACTAGAGGTAAGTACAAACCTCACCTGCAGTATGAAAGCTAGTAGAATATTTTCAAGTATGCTATCTTCAATTATGCTGCAAAATGTTGTGCTAGGTTTATGAAAAATGCTATATTTGCAAAATGCTATGTTTTACAAAAGTGCTATATTTGCAAAATGTCATGTTTATAAAGTGCCATAATTGCAAATGCCATGAATGAAAAGAATGCCATGCCATGTTATGAATAAGATGAAAGTTATGTTATCATATAATGACATCATAAGGTATGTTAATTAAGGATAAACAACATGGTAAGAAATCACAGTAAAGTGTCGTACCGACCTCCCATCAGGTGGAGGGTTTTTCACGTTAAAGTTATGGATTATCGCCCTCTCGTTGATATAGGAGGGTGTAATCAATTATGTTTTCCCAGAGCAGTTAGGGACCTTGCAACCCCTAACTGTATCTGGAGGTGCGCTAAATAAATGATGGTACGTACACTATGGGGCCCATAAGGAAGATAAGTTCAAGTTAAAAAGGATTGCATAAATGAACATAACTGGTTCATGCATATGTATATGATGAATGCTATGTTTTCAAGATGTTTTGAATATAAAAATGTTTTGTGAGATCGCGTTTGTACTTACTGGGCGAAAGCTCATCAAGTTATATTTTATACTGTAGGTAAGAAACCTGCAGCTTAAACGATGGGCATTGTGTGAATGATGCGGCGGCAGATGAAGGGCGGTATGGATACCACTACGCATAGATTCCGTAACCTTTTTGATATGTCAAGAAATTTTTGTATACAAGTATATGTGATGAAAACCACTTATGTTATATGGCATTTTGATACTAAAGACTTTAAGTAAACTTTCTGCTTAACTATCAACGATCTATTGCTAAAAGACAAATGCTTTTTATAAGTATGGTTCAAAAAAAAAAATATTCCCAAATTTTAAGTAAAGTTAAGTCAAGTAAGTAAGGTGGCGGCCATACGTAGAAGGGGGCGTCACATATTAGAAAAGAGAAACCTAAAACAAAAAAATGGCATGAATAAAGTACTCAAATATCAAATTTTAATTCAACGTATATACCAAGTAAGCACGATAACGTGATACACGCCATCTGCTAAATAATTTCTCTAGATGAGAAAGTTCCCAATCAACATTGACATAAATAAATTAATCCATTATAGTCATCACCAATAAACACTCAACTTGAAATGTAGTAATCATCCAAATCTAGTGAGAAGGCATTAAGCTAAAATCACAGACTAAAAGTCAGCACTGCTACTACTACTAAAGTCAAACAAACTAATAAAACACAAAGAAAACATAAAATCATTGATGATTCTAAAGTGAGAAAGCAATCACATGACTTTAATCAATTAGCAATGATTTAGGTTGATTCATATTATTCAGCGCATGTTGTGTGATTTTTTCTAGTCGTGCATCTTCTTACTCAATTGGTTATCATTCGATAACTAATGGATTGTCCGCCAACGGCGGTGGTTACTGATCGGAAACTTACCGACGGTTGGTAACCAACTGGTTGCATTTTGGTAACCTAGTGTATCATAGATACCAATTAGTAATTATAATTCGCATTTTAAAATAAATAGATTAATAAATATTTATGATATCATCAATGACATTTCTTGTAAGAGTTTTTTTATGTGTGATAAAAATCAATCCAATAAATGATTTTATAGTATTTATCAAAAGTGCCCGAAATTTATGAAATGAGTACGTAACAAGCCCAAAACATCAAAAGATATAAAATTGTTGGAGTTGTTATTTTTTTACCCATATAAGTTATAAGATAATTTTAACATAACTATCGTAACTAAGTTACCATGCCTATTTGATGAGTGTGCATAATCAAATGCACTATTTAAAAAAAAAAAAAAGCTAAAAAATTTTACTTCATAGTATTAAAAATTTTCTTCCTAAGAAATATCATGATTGACTGTAAGTTATTGCTCATTTTTAGCTTTCCCGATGGATTCTAAGATACAGATGTTTACGCAAAACTTACCTTTTAGACAAAAATGTGTTTTGATTAAAAAAAAAAAATTAGAATTTTGAACCTAAACCTTAGAACACCACTTTTCTTTTCTTTCTTTCTTTTTTTTTTTTTTTTTAACCCAAATAACATCACTTCAATGTTAGCCCAACGAGGGAAAATCATTAAGAGCAATATGGTAATTTCGCACTCTTATGCTATGTTTGATCGGATGGGTAATGAAGGAAGTGGGATAACGGGAAAATGAAGGGAAATTCATGAGGTTGGTTGTTTGGTAAGGAGAAAAAGAGAAGGGAAAGGAAAATGAAATGGAAAAAATTATATTGGAGTCTACATTTTTATTCCCTCCAACATGGGAGAAAAACTAAAATCCATCAAATAACTATTAGAATTACTTATTTGTTCGAACTTTAAATTAAAATAATATATATAGATAATTAGAATAGCAATGACATGACCTATTACCTTAATCTAGTAAATGATTATGTGTTAACTTTTAAACGGCTTGAAATAGTCAGATCGTTTCATCTAATAAAACAAAATTAGCTGTTAATATTTATACTAGCATATATGTAAAGCACATGTACTACGTTTAGTGGTTTCTTAAATATGTGTAATGGTGTGGGAACATGGCGTGAATGTTCTATCTGTTCACGTCATGACCTTGATTTGAGGGCAAAAACTTGTCTTAATTCTCATCTTATACCCAGTTAGCAATCTTGCATTCTCATCATATAAGGACCAAGCACTTGACAACATGAAGCTCGTCGAGGGATGTCATCTGTCTTGAATGTAGTATCCAAATCTTTTCTTTGTTGAACGGGATACCCAAACTTATTGAGAATCCTATTTTTGTTGATTTGATTGATTAACAAATTTTATTTCGATTAAAAAATTGAAATATGTAAAAATGACCACACAAATGAGTGATGTAGTTGAATTTTTAGATTAAAAAAAAAAACTTATATGTGATCTCTAATAAAATTTTTTTTTTTTTGGTTTACTTCTCACCAAAAAGTTATATGTACATCTTGTTTCACTTTTTTTTTTTTTTGGGGAATAAATCCCTTTATAAAATGCTTAAAAGATTGGCAACATTTACTAAAAAAAAAAATGGCAACATAAATAGGTAACGTAATTGAAATTTGAAGGAATTTAACTTTCATTAAAATTTGAAAATTACTTTTAAAAAATGGAAGTAATTCCTTACCCAAAAAAAAAAAATAAAAAGGCGTAATCAGGGAAAAAAAAAATTCAATAACATTCTCTTCAACAAAGGAAAAAGAAGAAGAAGAAGTAAATTAGAAAAAAGTAAAAACTTCCCACTTTCCTAAGAAAAACCTTCCCATCGTTCTTCAAGGAAAAAAAACCCTCCCTATAGTTATTATTTAGGGAAAAAAAAAATAAAAAGGAAAGAAAAGAAAATAAAAAAGTGAAAAAATCCGAGTTCCGCGTACTTTTAGGGCCCGTTTGGTGGAGTAGTTTAAGTTGAGATTTTTAAGTTTAAATAGTAAATTTTTTTGAATTTTCAGAAAAGACAAAAAACTTTTTAGAAAAAAAACAAAAATTTAAAAAAAAAAAACAAAAAAAAAAAAATTTGAGTTGAATGATTTGAACCATTCAACCAAACACTCTTTAATAAAAATCTAAATTTGGTGGGCTTCAAGTTCTCGCCATGTAAATTTACAGAAGTATGCCTCCAAATTCCCCATCTTTCCCTCCAAATCAAAATCATAATCATTTTTTTTTATTTCCTATTTTTTCTCCACTGTCGCTCCTTTCGAGCATTCTCTTCCTTATCTTCACTTCCAACGCCTTCGACGATCTCTACTTTCGACCACCGCTAGCTCGTATCTTTTCTCGGGTTTTGATTTGTCCTCTCTCTCTGTTCTGTCTCTGTCTCTGTCTCGGTCTCTCTCGCTATCGATTTCTGATTTACATGGCTTTCTCTTTGCTGTTTTAGGTAGGTGCTGATTTTAATGTTAAACACCATTAGCATCTGAAGGTAAAAAGCTGAAGCGATAAAGGTAAATGAAAAAAATCCTATTTTATTTTCTTGAGTTCTTCGTTCTTATTATGAGTGGATGTTTGTTTTCTTCATTGTCAATTTGCTGAGTTTTCTAAGCCTTCAAGTGCTACATTGTGATTATGAGTGGCGTAGCATGGGTGGGTGACAGAGTTACCATTGTTTTTTTGATTGTTTTGGGTGGTTGGGGGGGGGGGGGGGGGGGGCCGCGGGGCGCCGGACCAGGTTTAAGAGGAAATAGTGGGACCATATGAGAATTTGTTCAATGGAGGCTTCATGTTGGAACTTTCAAATATGAACAAGACCTTTGAGAGAGGATGGTTGGTTTGAGGGAGAGTTTCTTTGTAAAGTTCTATTGATGGCGGAATATTAGATCCTTTTGAACAGGTATGGCTTTGTGGTATAAATTGCTTTGATTTTGCTCAAGCTTGCTGAATGGATTGTGCTTTTGATCTCTTCATATGGTTGGAGTTTTACTAAATTTTTGTTGTGTCCCATGTTGATGCGAGGTTCTAACTAAGGGAGTAAGATACTTAACGTTTAGGTGAAGATTTTCTTATCTCTGTTTTTTATTTAGAGTAAGTGTGAAGTGAATCTTTATTCATTTCTAAAATCCCTCCTTAAATTTGGCAGTATCTGTGGTAGAATCAACTAGACTTGTCAATTTTATATGTAAATGAATGTGAAATTTAGACTAGGGGGAATGACCAACTTTAAGTTAAAAAAAAAAAAAAAGGCATCATCTACTTCTCCACAAATGAATTTTGAGTACTTATCAGTTTAGCGATTTTTTAATATTTAATATTAGTTATAATGGGACTTGCTACTCTTCAAGTTTTACTATTATAACACAAGACTTTGTTTCTTTTTACTTCATTTTCAATGAATGATGTTTGTTCTTTTAATTGTGCCGTCATATATAAGTTGGAGCTTTTTAACTTTGAAGTTCGAGGCTTAACATATCATATGAAAAAGGGTGAAATATTATAGCAGAATCTGTTAAAATTAGAGGTATATGGTCTTTGTATTTTAAGAAATTATTGATATTTTATTTATCGGTTTCTAGCTTTTTCTATGCTAATGTTGTGGAATGTTTTGAGAAACTGCAAGTTAATTTTTTCAATGATTGATGTTTGTTCTTGTAATTGTGCTGCCAGATATAAGTTGGAGCTTTTTTACGCCGAAGTTTGAGGGTTAACATGCCATATAAAAAAATGGTGAAAAATTATAGCAAAATCTGTTAAAATCGGAGGTGATACGGTCTTTGTATTTTAAGAAATTATTGATATTTTATTTAGTAATTTCTAGCTTTTGCATGTTTTGAGAAACTACAAGTTAATGGTAATTTATTATTGTGCTTTTTTTAATCTTTTTTCTTGAATTAGCATTTGTTATTTTGTATGTATACTTTAAGCTCACAAGTTGGTGACAAATGCATTTTGCATAATGTTTGATCGTGTTTCTTCAAGAAATGGAGACTTGCAAAGTTCTTGTCAATGTTTTACCAAAGTCGTCAAGTTCGTCTTGATAGTTGATGTTTATGATCTCTATCGCTCATTGGAAGAGCTTAAAGAGTTCACCAATGCCATTGAAAGGTTAGTCATTGTGAGACATGCATACAGAATGATACATCAGGAGCATGTACATAACTGGTATGTATTTATTTACCTTGACAATGTTAAATTTAGATGGGATGTACGTAAGGGAATCCGAGCAACCATATTATATGAAGATTTGTTTCAAACCACTTTACAATATTAGTGAAATTGTTAAGGATGTTTAGACTGGAAGTTTAGTTGCAAACAAGTTTTACCCCATTTGCACAAAGTGGTATATATATTTAATCCTCTAATTATACGAGAATTGAAAGGCAAAGCAGTCACACCATTTTGGTTTGACTAATGTTATATTTGAAATTTATTAGTTCTTATTTCTGTGGTACTTTACTATAATTTGATAATGGACTAAGTTTTCTTTCTGTGACAAAAGGCAATTTGCTAAAGTCTAATGCTGAAAGAAATATGAGAATATCATTTTTTTTCAATCCTTTTAAAGCTTTCATGTTTCTTCACTTTGAGTGCACACTTAGTTTGACTATATGTTATTTTCTATTACCAGCTCTTGTGCCTCCATTATCTAAGCTTGGCCTTGACACCCTCCTGGAATATTGCAGCTTTGCCTAAGAAGAAAATTGCAATTTAAGGCTCTGTTGCTTGATCAGGTTTGTAAAACTGCTTTATTGAAATTAGTATTGAACATGAAAACGTAAGTTTTTATTTTATTCTTATAGATGACCCAAAGAATCCTACCTTTGTTTATATAGATATTTTCAATTGCTGACAAAATCCTGCTAATTTATAATGTGTGGGCATGTGAGCAGGAGGATACTATAAGGGCTCTAGTGTTGGTAAAACTTGGAGTACAAATTGGGGCTGGCATAGTTGCTTCTATAGTGCAATCTACTTAATTTATTTATTTTGTGTTCTTCAATGATCATTAATGTATTCAATTTTAATCTGTATTAGAAATCATTATATTGTAACAACCTGATTACGTGAGTCAATACCATGCTTAATTAAATTAAATATTAGTTTTAAATACTTTAATCTACTGAAAATTTTAGAATATATTTTTTTTAAACACAACATAAATAGACTAATGCATGTAGGTAAACTTTACCATGTATATACATTACTTGTTGAATAAATTATAAAGTCTTACATAACCTTTATATTTAACCGAATTCTTGAAACATTACACATATAACATAATACAAATTATTTAAATATATATATTTATAATTCAAAAGAATTTGCGGAAAAGTCTGTGTAGTAGTAGTATCTCATACTGTCCTTCACTTGCTACATCGCCCACGTGGCTTATTAAATTAAGCTGCAGGCTTCTTACCTACAATATAAAATATAATAATGAACTTTTGCTTATTAAGTACAAATTTAATTTCACAAAAACATAATAAGCATCATATAACTTATATATGAGTCATTTATTATCGATTATGGGTCTCTTATATTTCATTATGGACTTGTTATCTTACTTAATATTTGAGCCCTTTGCGTATGTACTATATGCGTGCAACTCGCTAAAAGTTAGAGTTTGTAAGGTCTTTCACAATTCTGAGAATCTTGAAACATATATAATCCGCCATGATTTACGGAAGGTTGGTATGATACTCTAGTTGTTTTGAGATAGTCTTAGTCACTATTAATTTAAGTCATGGAAATGTTACTACACTCTTAAGGGTCCGTTTGGTGAAACGGTTTGAGTTGAAATTTTTAAATTTGAGTTAGTTGACTTTTAAAAAATTAGTTATAATTTTTGTTGATTTTTCAGAAAAAGATAAAAACTAAGATGAAAAATTTGAGTTTAAGATGGTTTGTCAAACGGAAGCTTAAGTAACTTTAGTATAAGAAGAAGGTTGAATAAGTTACCCTCTATTCAAAACTTAACTTCATTTTTAGTAATTTTGGCCTATTTTTGCTTTAGGTCGATATCTACCGGTTTGATTAATTTTCATAAGAGTTCTTCACATTGTATTTTCTTTATTAAAAAATGCCTTATTTACTTAAAAAGTATCTTAACCTCTTAAATTAAGTATTTTTTGATACAAATACTTAAAAATGTATATTGTAATACATAGTATGCATTTAAGGTTTAAAAATCACTCATAAAATCTAAATGAATTTAAATCTCTTTGAACTACTAATTAATAACTTATGACTCTGTATCTTGAATGACATAGACCTCCTCAACAACATCCTCTGGAAAATCCCATATATGTCTATGCCCAAAATGTTCTACAACTTTCCAATTGGGACCATTTAATAGATCATCCACATAAAAAACTTGTTCTGCCTAAGATGCTAGTATGAATGGTTCATTCTTGTACCATAAGTACTTCATACAGATACTGGTCGCGTTTTTGTAATGTTGAATTCTCGTTCTCTTTGAACGAGTATCAAACCACTTATACTTAAATAGGACAACAAAGTTATCATTTATTTAGGATACACTACTAAAAATTACAGTTTACACGACGGTTTTTGACCGTCGTGCAAAGTTTACACGACGGTTACAGAACCGTCGTGTAATCCACCGTCGTGGAAGATACCACGACGGTTATATGAACTGTTGTGCTATCTCAATTTTACACGATGGTCAACAACCGTCGTACTATCATGTATTTAAATACAAAAATCGTGGTGTAAAACGGATTTTACACGACGGACATAACGAGGACCGTGGTGTAAAGCGGGCTTTACACGATGGACATAACGAGGACCGTGGTGTAAAGTGGGCTTTACACGACGGACATAACGAGGACCGTCGTGTAAAGGGACTTTACAGGATGGACATTGTAACGCCCCCAAATCCACGTAGGGCCTATTACGTAAACTTGGGTCGCTACCTTACTTAACTTAAATCTTACCCAATTTTTAGAGTAAATTTTTTTTTTTTTTTTTAAATCGTAACTTGAAAACATTGCACAGGTAAAACTTAAAACCTTACATTTAAACTCAAAACTTATTTTTATTCATAAAAACTTAATCTCTTAATATGTACTCACTCGAGTACCGAGCTTTTATCCCTTGGGGAAGCTACCATACTCAAACATAACATAAACCGTGGACCAGACTCGACCTAATGCGGATCGGTACAACAAGAGGCAACTCGTTGCCATATCTACTAAAGCTGAAACTGTACCATACATACTTAAAACATAATGTAAACACATTTTTTCTTTTCAAACATATTTTGGAAACCCGTAACGGTGTCCATTCCCACGTTTCACGGTCCACAGCGCCATCTCTCCACAGCTTTGCATCAGGTATTGCCAGTAGGTAGCTCACCTACAACATGAACGTAAGTAGTGAGCTAAAAAGCTCAGTAAGCACAATATTCGATCCGCATGCAAATGAAAGTGCAAGAATACGTGAACCAATTATGATTTCTTATTAATCAGATTATGGTTCCCTATTTAATTCTATACCATGTGTGCACGTACTGAGGTACATAACCATGGAGTGGTTGAAGGCGGTCCGTCCGATCCAACTCAAACCATGAAACAAAATGTTTAACATAGAGTAGTGGAGGCAGCCAATCCAATACAAGTCAAACCATGGAACATACCATTTGAACCCACCACGGAGGCAAGTCAGTACAACACAACAATCTTTACTTAACTTATCTCATAATTTAAGAACTTGTTCTTACCATATAATTCCTTATCAGTGAGCATGCTTCGTGATGCCATGATATCGAACATAAAACATAACTTACTTCATCGTAACATACTATCTCATAACTTAACATGTCATGACATACTGCATCGTAACATAACATCATACATAACATAACATAATTCATAACATACTTCATAACATACTTCATCTTAACATGAAACATGGACATACTGCATCTTAATATATCATCATGACATATCACATCTTAACATAAACGTACTACTTCATAACATCATAAATCATGAAATGCCATTCATGATTTCATAAAACGTCTTATGCAAACAAACATGTGTTCATGCTGTAGGCGGAGTTGTACTTACCTTCCGTCCTACGCTCTTGATTTATTGTCCCAACTAACGCTGTTCCTTTTCCGGGTACAGCTGCAGGTTCTATCCTACTCGATAAAGGACATGATCTAATTTAAACTCGTGAAATGTTGGTGATATAAACCAACATGTTTACATGGTCTTGGTTGTATGTCCCTTTGTGCAAAATGTCTTACTTGGTTACATTGGATAACCTTATGTACTAAGCCCATGACATACCATTAGGGTTAGATCATCTTCCAACCCTGGCTTCATCCTTAATCTACAAATTATCGGGTTAAATCCATTAACCCTTTAGCTTAGCTTAATCGGTGTCCTTTAGGGTTACATTGGATAACCCTTAAAGTCAAACTAAACTAATGTTATTAGTCAACCAAAGTCAACTATGGTTAACTCCGGTCAACTACGGTCAACTATGGTCAACCCCCCCTATGGGTCAACCTTTGGGCCTCGGGCTTGATCCGGTAACTCGGGTCTAACTCCCGGTTACCATTCGTAAACTAATCGCTTGCTATACTCTAGCTTGAAATATTCATTTTCCTTACTTGGAAAATTTAGGGAAATTAATCCCAAAACTTCTTACTTAACTTGTAAAAATCCTTCACTTAAATCATAAAAATCCAAACTATTGGATTAGTGCTTTATAAAATCATTTGGGGTTGAAAACTGTCATTGGAATAGTTTTCCATAAACAAAATAATAGTTTGTAGAAGAAAAACAGTTTTCTAGAAACATTTGTAAAGCTAGTGGTGCAGGAATTTTCGGATTCTCTGCGCACCCTTCGTAAAACGATCTCAGTTTAAAAATTGGTTCGTAATCTGAAAAAGTTTTCTTCACGGAAGTTCTAGCTCATCGAAAAATGCTAAAACTTTCGTGTTTTACAAAAATTCCAGTTCGGTCTAGATTCGTCCCAGTTTTTGTTTAAAACTGGCTGACCTCGAAAAACTAAGTGAAAACTGGGTCTGGAGATTAACCACTGGTTTTGGGGAAAACGGAGGCCATTGGAGCCTTATTTCAAGAATCCGTCCGCGTTGCCCCCTAGAAAAAGTCATTCTGGACAACTTTCATGTTTTACGTTTTTCTTAATTTGGCCTCTAAAGGCCTTATATTTCACTTTTCCAAAAACTGGGCAGATTCTCTCCGAATCTGCCAGTTTTTGTGCTTACTTGGTTTTACGTGTCCTACTTCGCGGAACTAACTCAACCGATCACGCGGGAGCCTAAATAACCAACATGCAGCGTTAACTAACGTCCCACATGAATCAACACGTGATTCTAATGCAGCCATGCAACCCAAACCAAATCTGCACATCCTAGGGTTGCATGAACTAGAGGTTGCATCACCATACATTGAACCATTCATGACAAACCATAGCTAGCTCTAACCATCTAGCAAACCAGCCATAACCGGCTGCACACAAGCAGGGAACATACCAACCAATAAGCCATGTAATCCTAGTATGCAAACAAGCACAAATATAATGCACACAAACATAAACAAAACCATAAGCAAACCACCCTTAACACACCCTAATCAAGCACCACACCTAGTCTAGGGCATTAACCATAAAACTTGAGCTTATGCTCTTACAAACCATGCTTGGAAATACACTTAAATTTCCACATTAAAGCTTAAACCAAAAGCTTAAGATTATAGGGTTTACCTCTAGGGTTTGGAAGTTGGTTTACTAGCTTGGATCCAAACTTCCCTTGCTTCCCCATTGGCTGCCATCACAACCGGATTTCCCCTCCAAATGGAGTTCCAATTTTTAGCCATGCACATACAAATATACTCATAAATATCCCATCTAACTTGCATGGAAAAATACTAGAGTTTGAGGGAGTTTTACCTTAGCTAACCCTAGGGATGGGTTAGGCTATGCAAACCGAAAATCCTCCCTCCCTTTGGCTCTCCAATCACTCGGCTTTAGCTCTCCAAATGGCACCAAAATTTTTCACCAAACTTGGTGATTTCTTGTAGCCAAAGCCGAAGCCTCCTATACCCATATTCTTCAAATTTTTTTCTCCTATTTTCTGCACCAACAAGGCCGAACCTATGCACCATCTAGGCACCAAAAATCACTTTGGTTCCTTGGTTGGTGTTTCCTCTTCACTCTCGGCTACACCACCATTTTTTTTCACCAAAATTTCTCTCCCTTTTCTTCCTCTCCCATGCACGGCCACTGCCCAGAAAATGGGTCCAAAATTTCCAGATTTCCCTTTGGTTTCTAGCTTGAAACCGAACATGCACACTAACTAGCCTCCCTTGGCTTTTTCCAACTTTTTCTCTTGGTTCTCTCTTGGTTTCTCTCCTCCTCTCTCTCTCGGTTTTGGGGTGCAGAAAAATGGCAAGAACTTGGCCCAATTTTCTGATTTAAATGATTAAATGCCACCCCTATTTATAGGCAAAAGCAAACTTTCCAAAAATTACAATTTAACCCCTAAACTTTGAAAATTCCCACTTTTTGGTGGTGAGGTGGCCGGCCAATGCCTTGGAGAACAAGGGTAGGATGACCTCATCAAGGTGATATCATTTTAGTGACATCACATGCTTACATCATCAAATTTCCAAAATTTACACTTTTGCCCCAAAAGCTAAAATTCTTGCAAAAATGCCCCATAGGTGGCCGGTTGCTTCCTTGGTGAACAAGCCAAGCTTATCTCATTATGATGACATCATGTGCTTACATCATCAATTTTCCAAAAATTACACTTTGACCTAAAAAGTGAAAATTCTTGCATTTATGCCCCTTAGGTGTCACTTGGCCGGTCCTTTGCTTGCTTTCCAAGCAAATGACATCATCTTGGTGACATTATGTGATTACCTCATGCTTACATCACATATTTTCTAAAATTACATTTTTGCCCCTAAAGACAAAATATTTGTAATTTTACCCCCATAGGTGGCCGGCCCTTACTTGTCTTGCAAGGCAAGTCATTGCCTCATTGTGACATCATCTTGATAACATCACCATGCTTACATCGTCAAATTTCCAAAATTTACACTTTTACCCCAAAAGTGAAAATTTTGACATTTTTGCCCCTGCATGTGACCGGCCCCAATGGGTTACTTGGTGACCAAGTTTTTCATATTTTCATGTCCTTTTGCCCTTGACCTTAACTAGGTGTGCTTGATTTTCTAGGGTGGTTTTAGAGCCTATTTGAGCTATCTCGCCCATACTGATATATTTTACAGTATTTTCTCATACTGCATCATACAATACTGCCAAGTCAACCTGTTGACCACTCTTGGTCAAAATTTGACTTTCTTGGTCAAATTTGACTTTTTCGGTCAAACTTTGACTTTTTCGAAATTACGTCATTTTTCGTCCTTTTCGACTTGAAAGAGCGTTTTCTAACCTTAAAAACCTATTTTGAGTCTTATTGAGCTATAAGATTTCATAAAAAGTATGAAAAACTCTTAACCGAGCTTTTCCGTAAATATCTCAACCTATGCACATAATTCCTTCGAAGAGGAAATGATAACATGAAATTTCTAGGTATTACAGACATAACGAGGACCGTGGTGTAAAGTCCACTTTACACTACGGTCCGGAGTGAACCGTCGTGTAAAGTTTTGGAGTCTCTTGTGAAATGGCAAAAATCAAGAGACAATTCAAGATATTAACAACATTGATCATGGTAAAAACATACCAATTATTATATATTACAAAGATTACATGTCATAATTAACGAATTCCATTATATAACCACACCATTCAACCCTAATCAAATCCAAATCATCAGAAAAAATTGTTATATGTGACATTATGCCTTTATGGCATTCTGATTTGCAAGTTGATATATGTGTCAACATAAAAAAAATATGTTCAAATTGAGACAACTGATATTTCAAATGTACATTCTAATTGAGCGAATGGAATTGTACATTCTAATTGCGTCAAAGGGTTCGCATCAAATGAGCGACAACTTATATTACATATGTACATTCTAAACCCGACCCCCATCTTGAAGCCAATCTCGACCCCAGTCCCAAAACCTGATCCTGACCACTGACCCCCATCTCAAAACACGACCCCAATCCTGAAACCCAACCCGATCCCGTCCTGAAACACAACCTCGACCCCCATCCCAAAATCGGCTTCCTGCACCACTAGTTTTACAATGTTTTCTAGAAAAATTGTTTTTCTTCTCCAAACTACTGTTTGATTATGGAAAACTGTTCCAAGGGCGGTTTTCAACCTCAAATGATTTTATTAAGCACTAATCCAAGAGTTTGGATTTTTATGATTTAAGTGAATAATTTTTATAAGTAAAGTAAAGAGTTTTTGAGATTAATTTCCCTAAGTTTTCCAAGTAAGGAAAAGGCATTTTTCAAGCAAAAGTATAACAAGTGATTAGTTTACGATTAGTAACCGGGAGTTATACCCGAGTTACCGGGTCAAGCCCAAGGCCCAAAGGTTGACTCATAGGGGGGGTTGACCATAGTTGACCGTAGTTGACCGAAGTTAACCCTAGTTGACTTTGGTTGACTAGTAACATTGATTTAGTTTATCCTGAAGGGTTATCCAATGTAACCCTAAAGGACACCGATTAAGCTAAGCTAAGGGTTAATGGGTTTAACCCGATGATTTGTGGATTAAGGATGAAGCCCAGGGTTGGAAGATGATCTAACCCTAATAGCATGTTATGAGCTTAGTACACGAGGTTATCCAATGTAACCAAGTTAGACGTTTTTGCACTAAGGGACATACAACCAAGACCATGTAAGGTAAGCATGTTGGTTAGATCACCAGCATTTCATAAGTTTAAATTAGAGCATGTCCTTTATCGGGCAGGCAGAACCTGCAGCTGTACCCGGGAGAGGAACAGCATTAGTTGGGACAGTAAATCAAGAGCGTAGGACGGAAGGTAAGTACAACTCCGCCTACAGCATGAACACATGTTTGTTGCATAAGTTGTTTTTAAGAAATCATGAATGGCATTTCATGATTTATAATGTGATGTTATGAAGTAGTATGTTATGTGTTATGTTAAGAAGTAGTATGTTATGTGTTATGTTAAGAAGTAGTATGTTTATGTTAGGATGCAGTATGTCTATGTTTTAATGAGATATGACATGATGCTATGTTAAGATGCAGTATGTCCATGTTCCATGTTAAGATGCAGTATGTCCATGTTTCATGTTAGGATGCAGTATGTCATGTTTATGTTAAGATGCAGTATGTCATGTTTATGTTATTGGACGGGCTGTCTCCACTACTCCATGTTAAACGTTTTGTTTCATGGTTTGAGTTGGATTGGATGGACCGCCTTCAACCACTCCATGGTTATGTACCTCAGTACGTGCACACATGGTATAGAGATAATTAAGTAGGGAACCATAATCTGATTAATGAGAAATCATAATTGGTTCATACGTATGCTTGCATTTTCATTGCATGCGGATTGAATATTGTGCTTATTGAGCTTTTTAGCTCACTACTTACGTTCATGCTGTAGGTAAGCTACCTATCGGCAATACCTGATGCAAAGCTGTGGAGAGATGGCCCTGCGGACTGTGAAACGTGGGAATGGACACCACTACGGGTTTCCAAAAGATGTTTGAAATGAAAAATGTGTTTACATTATGTTTTAAGTATGTATGGTACAGTTTCAGTTTTAGTAGTTATGGCAACGAGTTGCCTCTTGTTGTACCGATCCGCATTAGGTTGGGTCTGGTCCACGGTTTATGTTATGTTTAAGTATGGTAGTTTCCCCAAGGGGTAAAAGCTCGGTACTCGAGTGAGTACATATTAAGAGGTTAAGTTTTTATGAATGAAAATAAGTTTTGAGTTTAAATGTAAGGTTTTAAGTTTTACTTGAGCAATGTTTTCAAGTTACGATTTCAAAAAGAAAAAAAAAATTTACTCTAAAAATTGGGTAAGGTTTAAGTTAAGCAAGTAAGGTAGCGACCCAAGTTTGCGTAATTAGCCCTACGTGGATTTGGGGGCGTTACAGAATCCACGAAATAGTACGTAAACCGAACTAAGCAACCGAAACTGCTATTTCGGATTCGAAACTGGCCAGTTTCAGGAAAGTGAAATTTTAAGGCCCTTAGAGGCCGAACTGGGTAAAAGTTAAAACACGAAAGTTGTTCAGAAGGGTTGTTCCTAGAGGACTACATGAGCAGAATCTTAAAATAAGACTCCAATGGCCTCCGTTTTTACTGAAACCCGTGGCTGATCCCCAGACCCAGTTTTTCAGGGTCAGCCAGTTTCAAATGAAAACTGGTATGAATCTAGGCAGAACTGGATTTTATGCAAAACATGAAAGTTTTAGCATTTTTCGATAGCTACAACTTTTGTGAAGAAAAGTTTTTCAGATTACAAACAGATTTTTAAACTGGGTTTGTTTTATGAAGGGTGCGCAGGGAATCCGAAAATTCCTATACCTTAGTTTTACAAATGCTTTCTAAAATCTGTAAAATTGTCTTTAAACCATTGTTTTAACTATGGAAACTGTTCCAAAGGCAGTTTCTAGCCTTAAATAATTTTTATAAAGGTCCGTTTTGAAAATGTAAATTTTTACAAGTAAAGGTAAAGTTTTAAGAGTTATTCCTCAACTCTTTAAGTTAAGAAAAGAATGAGATTTTAAAGTATTTAGATCAAATGATTTTAAAGTTGAAAATTTCCTCAACTTTTCCATGTTAAGAAGAGAAATGAAATTTTAAGAGTTTTGGGATTATTCACCCAAAGTTTTCAAGTTGAAGAAAAATGAAATTTTCCAAGTTAAGGGAAAATAAGATTTTTCAAGTTAAGAAGAGAAGTGGAATTTTAAGGGTTCGGAATTTAAATTCCATATTTTTCCAAGAAGTAAGGAAAATGAGATTTTAGCCAAGTATTTTCAAGATGAAGGAAGTAAGAGTTTTTACAAACAGACTAAAGGACTTTTGGAAGACAGTTATACAATGTTTTCCAAAAATCAAGAAAATGAGTTTTAAGGTAAAATTAGTAATCAAGCCGACTACAGACGGTAACCGGAATTATATCCGAGTTACAGGACTAAGCCCAAAGCCCAACGTTAGACCCAAAGGGGGTTGACCTTAGTTGACCACATGTTAACTTCGGTTGACCATAAGTTTGACCTTTAGAGTTACCCAAGATAACCCTAAAGGATACCAAGATCAATGAAATGGGCTAAGACCTAGGGTTATTGATGAGATAATAACCCAATGGATTACGGATCGAGTAAAAGTAAAGTATAAGCCCATGAAGAAGGAAGTGACCAATCAAGTTTAACATGAGGTTTTAGAGGGGACATACAGCACATACATATAGGATTGCTCATGGATGTTGGTTGGGATACCAACATCATATGTCACGATTTATGGTAAGATAAGATGACCTTATCTTACACCTTGATTAAAACAGGAATAAGAACCTATCGATGGATCTTGAGGAATGTTACGTCAAGAGCGTAGGACTTCAGGTAAGTACAAACCTCACCTGTGGTATGAAAAAATAGTAATATATGTTCAAATATGCAATGCTATGTTTAAATGCTATGTTTTCAAGGATGTTATGTTTAATGATATTGTGTTTTAAAGAGGCCATGATTTAAAGAATTTTAAGTTTTAAAGAATGTCATATTTTAACGATGCCATGATTTAGAGCGGCCATGCTATGTTAAAATATGTCATGTGCATTATAAGATATGATTTTGTGACATCATAAGGCATGTTCACTAATGATAAACCACTTGGTAAAAATTCACAAGTAAAGTGTCGTACCAACCTCCCCCAAGGTGGAGGATTTTTCATGTTCAATTTATGGATTCGCCCTCTCGTTGATGCGGGAGGGTGTAATCACTCATGTTTTTCCCAGAGCAGTTAGGGACCTTGCAAACCCTAACTGTATCTGGAGGCGCGCTATATGTTAAGGGTACGTACACTATGGGGCCCATATGAAAGATAAGTTCAAGTTAAAAGGGAATGCATAAATGAACATAAATGGTTCATGCATATGATGAAGTATGTTTTCAAGATATTAAAATGTTTTGTGAGATTAAAGTTTGTACTTGCTGAGCGAAAGCTCATCAGATATATTCCATACTGCATGTAAAGATAAAAGGCCTGTAGCCTTACTTGGTGGGCTTGGAGACGATGCAGCAAGTGAAGGGCGGTGTGGGATACCACTACGCAATATTTTTCGCATTATGTTTAAGTTATGAAGTTTTTCATGTATGTTTAAATGACAAATTAAGTTATGTATGAAATGTTTTAAAGTACGATGCACAAGTTTGTGCATGGGTTTCAAGCCACGATTTTAAGATGAAATCTCAAGTTTTAAAAGAAAGAGAAGTTAAGTTTTCAAGTTTCAAAAGAAGTTTAAAAAAAAAAAAAAAAAAAAAAAAACTATCCCGAAATTTTCAAAAAGGTTTAAGTCAAGTAACGCAAGTAAGGTGACGGTCCCCCGCTCGCGTGGTCGGACCTACGTGGGTGCTGGTCGGGGCGTCACACTATATGCACCAACTTGAGTAGTAGTGTTGAGATTTGAAATGATTGTCAAAAATTAATTGAAACCATCATTTATGATTCTTTCTATTTTTTAGATTGATTGATTGATTGTAATATAAGATATTGGGACTTTTTTGTATTAATTTTCATATTAAAAAAAATGGGAAATTTCTTGGTTTTAGGAAATTTGACGTGTTTGAGTAACTTATCTTGTATTTATGTAAAAGCTCATTCGTAATACTACTTATTGTAAATGTTATCTTTATTTCTAATTCATGAATAATACCACGTTAAATCTTTTATCTTCTCTTTTATCTTTTATTCTCTTATTTTTATTTTCAAGACAAAACATCGTTTCATTTGAGGCTGTGACCGAGAGAAAATTTGTGTTTGTGGCCCAGTATAATCATAACTATTTAAACATTTCGCCCTTGACTTTATAATTGCAGAACTAGCAATAAATCCTTATTTTGGCCAAGAATTCTTCCAGGTGAAGTAACAATATTAGTGATGTGCAAATGAAGTTGCTAGAAGTGTGAAATCTGACAAATGAAAGTGATGACTTGGTTGCGTAAACAATGGTTTTGAAAATGCTACAAAAATTTAAATATGAGTAAAGTCAAAAAGTGGAGATTGATAATAAGTTAAACAAACAAGTGAAATCGATGACTTAGTTTATTTAACTACAGGCGTAAATAATGGTTTAGAAAATACTAAAAAATTTAAATAGGAACAAATTCAAAAAATGGAGATTGATAAAAAGTTAAATGAAATAATTGTTGACTTGTTTAATTATTGAAATAATGGTTGACTCTATTGAAGGAGTGCTTGACTTGTTTAATTAACCTTTTATCAATCTCCACTTTTTGAATTTGTTCACATTTAAATTTTTAGTATTTTCTAAACCATTATTTACGCCTGTAGTTAAATAAACTAAGTCATCGATTTCACTTGTTTGTTTACCTTATTATCAATCTCCACTTTTTGACTTTGCTCACATTTAAAATTTTGTAGTATTTTCTAAACCATTGTTTACGCAACCAAGGCATCACTTTCACTTGTCAGATTTCACACTTCTAGCAACTTCATTTGCACATCACTAATATTGTTACTTCACCTGGAAGAATTCTTGGCCAAAATAAGGATTTATTGCTAGTTCTGCAATTATAAAGTCAAGGACGAAATGTTTAAATAGTTATGATTATACTGAGCCACAAACACAAAATTTCTCTCGGTCACAGCCGCAAATGAAATGATGTTTTGTCTTGAAAATAAAAATAAGAAAACAAAAGACAAAAGATCTAAAGTGGTGTTATTCATGGATTAGAAATAAAGAGAACATTTACAATAAGTACTATTACATATGAGCTTTTATATAAATACAAGATTTCAAGTTATTCAAAGATGCCAAATCTTCTAAAACCAAGAAATTTCCTATTCTTTAATATGAAAATTAATACAAATAAATTCAAATATCCTATATTACAATCAATCAATCTAAAAACTGGAAAGAATTATCAATGGTGATTTCAATAAATATTTGACAGTCATCTCAAATGTTAACACTACTTCTCAAGTTAGTGCATAGATTGCACACATGCACCAACTTGCGTAAAGAGCTTCATTTTTGTTTTCATCATAATTTTTTTTTTCAATAATCTTTTATTATTATTATTATTTTCAAAAACTTCACATGCCAACGGTGGTCCACATGGTCCCATTAATACGATCAAGTATTAATGGGATCAAGTGATCCAACTGATCCTGGGATCAAGGGATCAAGAAGGATTCAAGGGGTCAAGGAGGGTTCAAGAGATCAAGGCTTCAGGAATTTGCTTGTGTTGACTTCAATACCATCTTGTAAAATAAAAATAAATAAGAAAATAAAAGATAAAATAGAAGATAAAGGATTTTACTTGTAGTTATCTACGAATTAGGAATAGAGAGAAGATTCACTAATAAGTAGCACTATATGAATTGGTTCTTATATTAGTACAAGTAATTAATGAGTTCAAAAAATATTTATGTGTTTACTTATAAATATATAATTTATATCAACAGTTACATAAATATGTTATTTACTTCTTTTAATTTTGGTAAATATACTATTTATTTAATTTACTCTTCGAGAAATATAATATTTTGACTGGATTGTATTTCCTTTTATACAAATTTTAAAACAATGATGAATTTTATGTAATGTGGGATTAAAGGGCGGACAACTTTAGAATCCACGTAGAAGTAGACCATTATTTAGGACTGTAGAATTAGTTATTTCTTCTTATTTTGTTTTATCTTAGCCTTATTTATCATCCAAGCTATCAAATGGGTTCAAGAAGATGTTCCACTAGTAAAAATTGTGGATTACACGACGGTTATTAATCGTCATGTAATCCAACATTGTCGAAGATACCACAACTCAATATTACACGACAGTTCACAACATCGTCGAATCAAGAAATACAGTAACAAACGCTGCAAAATTGTGAACTTTACACGATGGTTTTGAGCCAAAACCGTCGGGTAATGCACACATTAACACAAGGGTTTCGGAGCAAAACCGTCATGTAATTCTGACATTACACGACGGTTTTTCTCCAAAACCGTCATGTAATGTAGACATTACATGATGGTTTTGGCTCGAAACCATCGTGTAATGTGCGTAATCACCAAAAATAGTCAAAATTTTCTTTTAATTCAAGCCCAATTAAACGATGGTTTTGAGCGAAACCGTTGTGTAATGGCACATATTACACAACGGTTTTGGCTCAAAACCGTCATGTAATTTGGCTTGAATTATAAAAAAAATTTTGGCGTTTTTCGGTTATTTCCCACCGATGGCCTAACATGTGTGTTATCCAATACACGATCCAACATATTAGCTACATATATTGTATCAAAGTAAAAATACATATCATATATTACATTACAAGTTTATATATCATAATTAATGAATTGCATTACATGGCTAGCCCATTCTCCCCTAATCAAATCTAAATCATGAAAAGTAAAAAATTCTTTACTGTCAAGTACATCAATACCATTTAACACTATTTCCCTCATAAAACCTAAAACAAAATAACCACATTCAACACTTCCCTCTTGGAGACGACAAGGACAGTTCGAGATTTTCGTTTTACAATCTCATCTCTTTATAATCCCTTATCTGGTTATAAGCTTCCAATCTGTTAAGGCCCTAGCAAGTTCGTAAAATTCAAACTAATTAATATGCATATAATTAAGATAAAGTCAATAATTAATATATGAAAATTTACTTACATTTTCATTAGATTAGTAATATCGTCCCATTTCTTTTCTCGAAGAAGATCAAAATAAAGGACTAGGTCCTCCCATGGGTCAATGACTCCCAATATGTAATACCTAGTTTTTCTACGTTACTATTCCTTTCAAAGGAATTAAATGCGTATCATGAATGTATCTATGAAAAAAGCCCAATTAAGGGTTTTTGTTAAGTTTTGTGCATTCTTATGATTTCATAAGACTAAAAAATGATTGCTTAGACAAGCAAGTGACCTTTTGAGCAAAAAAGGGACAAAAAATTCTATGATTTCATGTTGGTCAAAGTTTGACCAAAAAAGTAAACGTTGACCTAGAAGGTCAAAGTTTGACTAAAATAGTCAAAGTGATGACCGTGCAGTATTATGATTGTGACGCCCCCTTATTACGTAGGGCCACCACCTTACTTACTTCACTTAACTTTACTTAAAATTTAGGAATATTTTTTTTTTTTGAAACATACTTGTAAAATGCATTTGTCATTAGCAATAAATCATTAATACTGAAGTAACAATTTACTTTAAGTCTTTAGTTCAAAAATACCATAGTGCAAAACTTGTCTTTATCATAGATATATACTTATATACAAAACTTCTTAACTTATCAAAAGATTGCGGAAATAATGCGCAGTGGTATCCATACCGCCCTCCATCTGCCGCCACACCGTCCACACAATGCCCACCATTTAGGCTGCAGGTTTCTTACCTACAGTATGAAATATAACTGAATGAGCTTTCGCCCTGTAAGCACAAACATAATCTCACAAAACATTTAAAACATCTTAAAAACATACATCATCATATGCATATGCGTGAACCATTTATGTTCCATTTATGCATTCCTTTTAACTTAAACTTATCTTTCTTATGGGCCCCATAGTGTACGTACCATCATTTATTTAGCGCGCCTCCAGATACAGTTAGGGGTTGCAAGGTCCCTAACTGCTCTGGGAAACATAATTGATTACACCCTCCCGCATCAACGAGAGGGCGATAATCCATAACTTTAACATGAAAAACCCTCCACCTGATGGGAGGTCGGTACGACACTTTACTTGTGATTCTTTACCATGTTGTTTATCCTTAATGAACATACCTTATGATGTCACTATATGATAACATAACTTTCATCTCATTCATAATATGGTATTTCTTAAAACATGGCATTCGTGCAACATAACCTTTTTCTTGCTAGTATAGTACTTTTAAAAACATGACATTTGCAAATCTAGCATATATGGCATTTTCCCAAAATAATATTTATGCACATATAGCATCTTGTAACATAACATTTATGCAAACGTAGCATTATGTAGAGCATGACATTTTAAACATGGCATTTCATAGCGTAGCACGAAACATGTCACAGCACATTTGAAAACCACATACTTGAAATTGTTTTACTAGTTTTCATACTGCAGGTGAGGTTTGTACTTACCTCTAGTGCCATATCCCTAAAGTTGCGTCCCTTAAATTTGTCGGCAACAGCAGTTCACTTTCCTGATATACCACAAATATAGGATCAGGGTCCTTTCGTAAGGTGTTGGTGACCTAACCAACACTCATGCCTAATCTTGGTTGTATGTCCCCTATACTTGATATCCATCTTGGTCCCCTTAATCATCTTTCTTCATTAAGGATAATCAACTTTAATTAATACTTAAGAGGTCACGTTGGATAACCTCTTAATTAAATCCTTGTTTTTTTTATTGGTTTCCTCAAAACTTTGGACTTCATTTATATATCCTCATTATTGGGTTATCTCCATCAACCTCTTAAATCCTAGCCCAAAAATACATGTGGGTGTCTCTTAGGGTTATGTTGGGTAACCCTTAAGGTTAGTCTTAATTAAACCTTGGGTCAACCCTTAGTCGACCCTTGGGATTGTAACTCGGATATAACATCCGGCTACCGTTCGTAGTCGGCTTGCTTACCAATTTTACTTTAAAATCCCTCTTCCTGATTTTTGGAAATCTTGTGTAATTATCTTCCAAAAATCCCTTAATTCACTTGTAAAAATTCTTGCTTCTTTAACTTGAAATATTTTGGCTTAAAATCATCATTTTTCCTTAATCTTGAAAATACTTGGTTTGAAACCCCTTTTTCTTCACTTCTTGGAAAAATGTGGAATTTCAAATCCGAACCCTTAAAATTCATGGTTTTTGAACCCAATCTTTTATAAAATCATTTGAGGCTGGAGACTGCCTTTGGGACAATTTCCGTAGCTAAAATAACCGTTTAAAAGCACTTCACAATTTTTTTAGAAAGCATTTTTGTAAAACTCATGTGCAGGATTTCGGATTCCCTACGCACCTTCTATAAAACGTACCCAGTTTAAAAATCGGCTTTGAATTTGAAAAACTTGTCTTCCTGAAAGTTGTAGCTCTCGAAAAATGCTAAAACTTTCATGTTTTGCGAAAAATCCAGTTCGGCTTGCATTAGTACCGGTTTTAGTTTGAAACTGGCTGATCCTGAAAAACAGAGTGAAAACTGGGTCCAGGGATTAGCCACGGGTTTTGGGGAAAACAGAGGCCGTTGGAGCCTTATTTTGAGATTCTGCTCACGTTGCTCTCTAGTAAAAGTTGTTCCGAGTAACTTTCGTGTTTTAAGTTTTACCCCGTTCGGCTTCTAAATGCCTTATATTTTCACTTTCCCGAAACTGGCCAGTTTCGTAACCGAAATGGCAGTTTCGGTTGTTAATTCCGTTTTACGTCCTATTTCACGGAATCTACCTCGACCGATCACATCGGGAGCTTATACATCAAACATGCAGCATTTCTAACGTCCCGTTCCTACAAGCATACAAATCCCATGAGTCCATGCAACCTCAAACCGAACCCTAATCCTTGGTTGCATGGGTTCTATCTAGCATTCCACACCAACATACATCCATCATCTCCCCTTAAGCTAGCAGCCATACATCCACGGCCTTAGGGAAGATTTTTGACCAAATCTTAAGGGACATATCAACCACATCTAGCATGCTTCCTAACCATTTTTCAAGCACAAAATTTAAGCAAACAAGCATCAAAATCAAGCCAACCAAACCCTAACCCTAATCAAGCACACATACCAACAATTTGGGGCTAAAAATAGAATGGACTTATGTCCTTACAAACCAACTTGAATCACCATCAAAATGCTTAAATGGAACTTAATTTCAAGATGGTATAAGAGTTTTACCTCAACCCAAGTTAGGGTTTTGAAATCCCAAGATTTCCTTCCTTCCTTCTAGCCCACGGCTTCTCCAAGAAATGGAATCCAAAAATTTTTTTGTTAGCTTTTTCTTGCTCTACCAAAACCGAATTTTACAAGAAGAAAGATCCAAGTTTCACTTACCTTTTCCTCCTCCTCCTCTTGTTCAGCCTCCTTCCAAAAGCTCACCAAAAATTTCTCAAACTCTCTCTAACTCTCCCTTGCAAACCGAGCTCCAAAGGAACAAAACTCTAAGAACAATTTCTGATTTCTCTTCTCCTTCTCTCCCTCTCTCTCCCATGGTTTGGCTGCTGAAATTTGGGCAGAGTATGGCTGTGTTTTGTGAATAAAATGAAGGGTTTTTGTGAGGGGGTATTTATAGAGGAAGGGGGAGCTTGGGTGGTTCATCTTTTCCCCTTGAAATTTGGCTTTATGCCTTGTCTCCCATGTGATGTTGCAGCCGAATTCAAGGGAGGGGAATGGGGGGTTGTGCTGCCGAAAATGGAGGGGGAAAGGAGGGACATGTGGCAGCTCTTGGTTGGTCCTAGAAATCTCTAGAAAATCTCCCATACTTAGCTCACCTTTTGGCCCTTAAAATATGGCTTTTACCCATTCCTTGTTTGTCCCCTTTGCTGCCAAATTTGATGGAGGAATGGGGGGAGGTGTGGTCAGCCATTTAAGGGCTGTTGTGGCTGAAAATCATGGGGCCAAGTGGCACTCCTTTGGCTGATGGGAAAGCTTCCACACTCCACCAAGTTAGCTCACACTTTTTTCCTTAAAAAGTGGCTTTTTGCCATGCCTTGCTTGTCATTGATTTTCTTTTCTTTCTTTTCTTCCTTGTGCAGCCGGATTTTGTGGGTGAGGGGGCAGCCCCTCATGTGTAGCCTTGGGTTAGTGGAAGGTGATGTCAAGAGGTTGATGTCATGTTCCACTAACTCCCACAATGCCTTGATTGGCCATTTGCTCTCCAAAACTCCATTTTTCTTTTCCTTTGTGTTGCACAGATAATCCAAATATTGTGGTTCTCCAAAAACACAATATTTTATATCATACTGGGGTACAAAATTTATCTGTGTGAATTTAGGGCCAAAAAATATTTTTCCTTAATTTTTCCGAACCCCATTTTGCCCTTAACGTAAACTTGGTGTGCTTGATTTTTCTAGGGTGGATTTATGGCTTATTTGTGCTATCTAGTTCACAAAACTTATTCTCGGAACTCTTTCCGGGTTGTACTTGAAAAATCCCGTAAAGTCAACCCTTTAACTTTTGTTGGTCAAAGTTTGACTTTTGGTCAAACCTTTGACTTTTTCGGTCAAAGTTGACTTTCGTAAAATTTCATCTTTTTTCGTTTTTTTTCCTTAAAAACCTCATACATGGCTCGTAAATCATTCATGGAGTCTCATAATTGATTTAATGAGGACTCAAACGTTGACACATAAAATCATGAATTTCTCATTAACACTCATAATTTTTCATGTAATACATCATAAACACATAAATTAGACTTTAATTCCTATTGAACAAGGGAATTACGAGTCTACAAAAATTTCAGGTCTTACAATGATGAGCAGTATGAAAAATATATTGCGAAACCCGTCTTTACAGGCAAGATAGTATGAATAGTATTTAAACCACTATAGAAAATCAAGCACACCAAGTTAGGAATAAAGGGCAAGAGGGCTTTAGAAAATAAGAAAAATTTTATACAGTCCATTTTTACACAGATGAATCTTGGACTGCAGTACGGTATAACAGTACTGTGTATAAGTGAGCACAGTATTGGAAATATCTGTGTTAGCAGAAAATGGACTGCATATTAAGGAAAAAACCAGACAAGGCCTAAAAGGCGGACACTTCATCGTGGATAGTTATATAATTTTTAGAATTAAGGAAAAAGTGGAAAGAAATAAAAAACTTATCCACCAAACACCCAAGGATGGCCGGCCACATGTAGGGGTAAAATTACAAATATTTTGTCCTTAGGGGCTAAAATGTAATTTTAAAAAAATAGGTGATATAAGCAAGGTGATGTCATCAAGATGATGTCACAATGATGGAAAAACTTGCCATGCAAGGCAAGCTAATGACCGGCCACATATTGGGGAAAAATTGTAAATATTTTGTCCTTAGGGGCCAAAATGTAATTTTTGAAAAATAGGTGATGTAAGCATGATGAGGTAAGCATGATGATGTCATGATTTTGCTTGGAGAGCAAGCTCATGGCCGGCCACATGCCACTTGGAGGGCATATATGCAAATATTTTTGCTTTAGCGATCAAAATGTAATTTTTGGAAATAAAAATAAATCCAAAAATTAAGGATTTTTCACCTATAAATAGGTGAAGGGGGCAGCTGATTTTGCTCAGAAAAAATAAGGAAACACCCCAAAACTATGGCCAAAAAAATTCTCTCATCCCTCCCCCTAAAATACGAAGCCAAAAAAAAAAAAAGGAAGAGAAAAAAAAAAGCGAGGAATGAGGTCATCAAGGAGGTTGACCGGATTTGTGATGCAGCCATTAAGGGGTTGAAAATTTTTGGAACCCATAGGCCAAGGAGAGGCCAGTTGTGGAGGAGATCAATGGGAAAAAGTTTGGACCAATCCCAAGTTTAATCTTGGTGATTAAGTGAGGTAAAATCCCTTGATCCCTAAGCTTTTAATTTGAGCTTCAAATTGGAGATTTAAGTGTATTTCAAGCCTTGGATGTAAGAGCATAAGCTCATCCTATTTTATTGCCTTAGCTTAGAAATTTTTAGATATGTGCTTGACTTAGGTTTAAGGGTGGTTTGATTTATGGTATGCATGGTTTTATGCTTATGCTTGAATGATTTTTAGAATTGCATGCTAGGTGTTTGATAAGTTGAATGTGTAATAACTGAATTTTTCAACGATACGATTTCTTGTAGAGAACTTCAAGTTGAACCATGAAGGTATTTATGTAAAATCCTGATTAGGGTTTTTGTTCAATTTTATGAGTTCTTATCGACCTTATAAGACTCAATTTATGAATTGCTTAGTTAAGCAAATAACCTTTTTGGGTGAAAAAGGAGAAGAAAATTCATGATTTTATGATTGGTCAAAGTTTGACCAAGGAAGTCAAAGTTGACCGAGGAAGTCAAAGTTGGTCAAGGAAGTCAAAGGTTGACCAAAGGTGGTCAAAGGGTTAACCACACAGATATATGATGAGCAGTATGGAAAATATGCTGCAAAAACTAAAATTATGGACATGAGAATGTAAATGAGAAATAAAACTACCATAGAAAAATCAAGCACAATAAATATGTATTATTGAGCAAAAAAGTTTTAAGCAAAAATAAAATTTTTCGTACTGTCCATTTTCACACAGATAAATTTTGGACTGCAATGCTATGCTACAGTATGGTGTGTTAGTGAGCACAATACCAAAAATATCTGTGTGGGCTTAAGAGTGGACTGCTTTTTAAAGAAAAAGCCAAACAAGCCTTAATTAGGCTTATGTCATCACCTTTTTAATTATGACATCATTAAGGTTTTAATTAAAAATTAAAAAATGATTAAAATAATATTAGACATTCCTAGAACATGAGGTGGCCGGTCCTTTTAGGGCCAAAAATCCAATTAACTTTATCCCAAGGATTTACGTGCAAAAGCTGAACCAAAAATTTTTTGCAAACAAGCCCAAAATTTCACCTATAAATAGGCTTCAAAGGCAGTTGGTTTTGGCTGGAAAAATCAGAGAAAAATAGCCAAACTCTGCCCAATTCTCTCCTCCAAAAATCTGCAATTCCAAGTGTGAGAAAAAGTGAAGAAAAAATTTGAGAAACTTAGGGGTTTTGGTGCTTATAGTGTTAGGTTTGCATTAGGGTTTTCAAGCCAAACTTTTGGCAGTTTTTGTGCTCAATTTTTGGGCCTAAAGGCCGGTTGCTAGGGGGGTGAGTGAGTGAGAAAATTTGGGATTAGGAGTGCTCAGTTTTGAGTGCAAGCAGCCACCAAGAATCAGCCACAATTTTGGTGCAACAAAACCGGCTTTGGGTGGTGACTTAGAGGGAAAATTGTGTGAGCAAACCCTAGCCCTAAATTCTTCAATAAATCAAGGTAAACCTCCCTAAACCTTAAACTCTTTAATTGAGCTTTCAATTTAGAATTTAAGTGTATTTTAAGTTGAATTTGTAAGAGCATAAGCTCAATTTATTTTGTGCCCAAAGTTAGAAACCTAGGGTTTGTGCTTGAACTAGATTAGGGGTGGTTTGATTTTAATTTGCTTGCTTGCTTTAAATTTGTGATTTGCATGCTAAATGTTAGTTTGTTGTATGTCCCCTAATCCGCCCTAGTGTGTGTGTGGATGGAAATTATGTGCTAGGTTGCTAGGATTTAATGATAATGTTTGATATGTTTGATGCAACCTAAACCATGCAAGCTTGATTGATCCAATGTCAATTAAGGCTTGCATGGTGATGTTAGAAATTGTGTTTAAAGAAAACTTACATCAGAAAACCACTGCATGTATGTTCTAGAGCTCCCGCGGTGGCTGATTGAGCTAGGTTCCACGTTTAGGACGTAAAACAAACTTAAAACCGAAAAACTGCCAGGTTCGGGTAAATTCTGACCAGTTTTCTGAAAAATGGATTTTGAGGCCTTTAGAGGCCAAATTTGAAAAAACTCAAAACATGAAAGTTGCTCAGAACAATTTTTCCTAGGGGTCAACATAAACAGTTTTCCAAATTGAGGCTCCAACGGCCTCCGTTTTCATGAAAATCCAAAACTGACATGCCCAGACCTTTATGCACGTCTAGTTGAATTCCAAGGGGAAAATGATAGGGTTAGAGGCAGAACTGGGTTTTTTGTAAAACATAAAAGTTCTAGAATTTTTTGAGATCTAAAAGTTTCATAAGACAACTTTTCCAAATTCGGCATGGATTTTAAAATAAAACTATGTTTCTAAAAACTGTGCAAGAAACAATAAATTCCTGTACATGATTTTCTGAAAACAGTGCAAGAAAATAGTATTTTGCTCAAAAACTGATAGTTTGACTATGTGGACTGTTCCAAAGGCAGTTCCAACACTAAATAGCTTTTTCTAATACTTTTCTAAGAAACCCAAAGTTTTCATAAGTAAAATGAAAGGAGTTTTTGTGAAAAAGATGGTGAAACACAAAATTTTTACAAAAGAAAACAAATAGAACTATAGACCTAAATTCTCTTAAAATTTGGGTAGTCTAGAGGATAACCATCAATAATGAAGTAGAATGCCCGAATTTTAGAACTGGGTCTAAAGCCCAAGGTTACCAATAGTCACCCGATAGTGTACCATATAATTAGACCTTAGGGTGATAACCTAGATTGGGTCACACCAAGGGTTACCCTATGTAACCCAATATAATATTAAGACTAATGGACTAAAACTAAGGGTTACCCAACATAACCCAATAATGGATCAAGTCTTAAGACAAGATAAGACATAGGGTTACTAATAATAACCTACTAGGTTATGGGCTATGCATGCTAAGACATAGCCCAAGGGTTGGATAATGACCTAACCCTAAGTATGTATGTACGGGCTTAGCATACAAGGTTACCCTATGTAACCTAATAAGGTATGATCCAAGGTTGGTAATATTAACCACCAGGGTTACTCGTAGTAACCCAATAAGATATCATGTGTTATGAGGGGGACATATAATTAAGATTATGTGTGAATGTTGGTTAGGTTACCAACATCATATGATTAAGAACTCATACCTATGTCCTTCAATGAAGCAGGAGATTACCTGCAAAGACATCCTAGGCAAGAGTAGCCATATTCTGGACATAGTGATCAAGGTAAGTACAACTCCGCCTATAACATAGGCTTTTATTGTGGTGCTTACCCAAGCATGTTGATGTGTGATATTGTTTGATGTATGTTATGTTGTTTGCTATGTGATATGCCAAGCTTGTGGTTAAGGTTTAATATGATGTATGCTATGTTATAGGATATGCAAAGTTGAGGTATGCTTATGCTATGTCACATGGAATGTTAAGATCATAGCTATGTTACAATGAAAGTTTGTCATGGATATAATACGAGACATGTTAGAATATGAATATATAGGTGTGACATCATGAAGCATGTTCACCAATGATTAAGATAAGAGTAAGATCAAGAAAGAGATCATGAAAAGCAAGTAGGATGGCAAGCAAGCTTGCTTGTGTCGTACCACCTGTCCGAGGTCGGGTTGGACTATGGTTTGAGTTGGAAATGGACTGGCCGCCCCAACCACTCCATAGTTGTGCGCCCGGTATGAACACTTATGTAAGGGGCCCCGTAAGCAAGATAAGTCAAGATAAGATAGGAAGCATGCTATGGAAGTATAAGAAAGCATAATGAAGCATAAATGGCTCATGCATGATTAAGTATGTTATGCTGTTTTGTTATAACATGTTGAGAAATGCCAAGTTTTATTATGGGTTATATTGGTGTGTCGCGGATTAATAAGTTGTACTTGCTGAGTGAAAGCTCACGTCTTACGTCTATGCTGTAGTTAAGCAACCTATGGGCAACAAGTGATACAAAATGGGGGAGCGTGGTGGAGCAACTGTGAAATGTGGGAATGTCGACTGCTACGCGTTTTGTGTTACTTTTTGAATATTTTATTTGAGGTTAGAACATCGTTATCTTATTATTGTTTATATGCTTACCAAACACCGCTAGTTAATTATCTCGCATATGCGTATACATGTTTGTATATAAAAAAAAAAAATTTCCGCTGAATTACGCTGAGTCAATAAGTACGTTGTGTATACATGTATGTACGGTAACGGCCTGTGCTAGGCGGGTCGTTACAGTATGTCCCCAATTAAGTTTAAGAATGATGTTGTATGAGCATACTAGGATGCTAGAATTAATGCTAGAATAGAACTTGAATGAATGATATGCTTTGTATGAATTTAGAACCATGCAAACCCTAGGAAGGCAAGTTCGATTACGGTTTGCATGGAGGTGAACGGACATCATGAACGTTGGTTTGGTATCTTAGAAAGCGCTGCATACTTGTTTTCTAGGCTCCCACGTGTTCAATTGAGTTAGATTGCGCGAAATAGGGCGTAAAACGAATTTAAGATCGAAAACTGCCAGTTTAGGTACAAACTGGCCAGTTTTCTGGAAAGTGAAATTTGAGACCTTTAGAGGCCGAATATGAGAAAATATAAAATATAAAAGTTGTAGAGAAAGGTTTTTCCTCTAGGGTAATGCAAACATTTTTTTAAAATAAGACTCCAACAGCCTCGGTTTTTATGAAAACCCGAGCCTGACCGTGCCCGGGTTCATGCACGGCCAGGTGAGTTCAACCAGGAATATGAAAATGTTAGAGTCCGAATTAGGTTTTCTGCAAAACATGAAAGTTTTAGTATTTTTTGAGATCTAAAATTTTTGTGAAAACAACTTTTTCAAATTTAGTCTAGATTTTTAAACTGACATGGATTTCTAAAAACTATGCGGGAAATAGGAAATTCCTGCACAGGATTTTCTAAAACAATGTAGAAAAACTGTATTTTGCACCAACCTCAATCTTTTGACCGTGGAAACTATTTCAACGGTAGTTTTCAGTACTTAATGATTTTTATGAAGCCTTATTTTAAGAACCGTGAGTTTTTATGAGTGAATTGAAGGTTTTTGGGATTTAACTTACCAATTTTCTAAGATAAAGGAAATTGGATTTTTAATCCAAACTTTAGTAAAACAACAATGACAGATGATAACCGAGATGGATACCCGAGTTAATAGGAAGTTGACTTTTGACTATGAGAGGTTGACTTTTGTTAACTAAGTTTGATCAATAGAATGTTGACTTTTGTTGACCGAACTTTGACCACCTCAAAGGTTACCCAACATAACCCGAAAGATTATAGAATAAGAATGCTAAGGCATAAGCCCAAGGTTAGGATGGTTACCTAACTCTATTTGTATAAAAGTGGGCTTAGTATCTAAGGTTACTTTATGTAACCTCATAAGTTATAATCCAAGTAAGATAGATTTTAAACTCTAAGGTTATTTATGGTAACCAAGTAAGACATCTTGTGTAAAGGGGACATATAACTAGGACTACGTATGCATGTTGGTTAGGTCACCAACATTTTATGGTTAAGAATCCTTACCTTATGCCCATGGAATAACAGGAGATAGCCTGTTGTTGCGCCCGAGCTTGGAGCAGCACAATATCGGACATAGTGGACGAGGTAAGTACAACTCCACCTACAGCATAGGCTTTTGTTGTGATACTTACCCAAGTATGTTCATGTATGCTAGAATGCATGTTAGGATGTATGCCACGATGTATGTTGTGTTGTATAATTTGATGCCATAATATGGTTAAGTTATGACGTATGATGTGATTATGTTACGATGTATGATAAGTCAAGTTATGATGTATGCTATGAAAGACTATGTCATGATTAAGATTATGATATGTCTACAAATTATGTACGTGTAACATTACGAAGCATATTCACAAACTCTTATGAGAATAATAAGATCAAGAATGACATGATAAGTAAGATGGCAAGCAAGTTGCCTGTGTCGTACCGACCCGCGTTAGGTCGGGTTGGACTATGGTTTGAGTTGGAAATGGATTGGCCATCCCAACCACTCTATAGTTGCACGCCCGGTATGTACACTTATGTTAAGGGCTCCATAAGTAAGCTAAGTTATGAAAGAAAGTTAAGAATGAATAAGAAAGCATAATACGAGTATTATCGGTTCATGCATATATTATGCTATTGTATGTTAAGTTATGGAATGGTATGCTATGTTATGATATGATAAGACATGATATGTTGCAAAATGTTATGTTATGAAATGCAAGTTATGTTTATGTTTATTTTGTGTCGCGGTATAGTTAGTTGTACTTGCTGAGTGAAAGCTCACTGTCTTGCGTCTATGCTGTAGTAAGCAACCTACCAGCAATCAGTGAGACAAGATGGAGGAGCGTGGCAGGGCAAGCTGTGAAATGTGGGAAATAATGCCGCTACGCGTTTTGTCTTTTACGTTTATTATTTCATGTTAGAACATCTTTATTCAATAAGTACATTATCCGCTCGTACGCGACGTATAAAAAAAAATTTTCGCTATTTTACACTGAAAAGTAAGTACGTTATGTTAAGTATGTATGTATGTACGGTAACGGCCTGTACTAGGCGGGTCGTTACACAATACCCAACGTCTCCCTTTGTTATGTGGCATAAGATAGAGTCGTCCTTTTGGTGCGTCACGCAAAATGCCGACAAGAGCATCAGCTCGCTCTCTCTAGCCAGCATCTGCAATGTCTGTTCTAATGAGTGAGATTAAGGTTGAAGATACAAACACAAACTTCTCATCTCGCCCGTTAATCCTACATAGTTCTTCCAAATATCTGCATAAGCGTATCAAAATTGTTACTTTGGCTGACATATAAAAGAATTTCCAAATAAAAAAAAATTAGAGATAGAATGATGTACCTGATGTATACTAATATACAATCTGCACTGATTCCCTATAAATTAATGAATTCATAAGTATCATCAAAGCTCAGAAAGACAGGCATGTCAAAACTCGTGATCGTGTTTGGTATTGGGACCTATATCTGATTACCTTCACACATGGAACTATGTACATAATAAGCCAAACGCCTCATCTCCATGTTCATTTTAATAAAGTAGAACAAAGCTTTGTGTTGTTGCGCATCTTGTTGTACCTTAGTTCGAAAGTTGATCGTTTTTTTTCCAAGCTTTTTTTGGCATTTTTTTCCCTTAGCTACTTGGTCAGGAACATGACTAGGCCATCGACTCACCTTGTTCATACTCGTGTCGAGCTTAACTATTGTTTTAGGCCAAGCAACAAACCTATTAATAGCCTCCTCCACAGTTATTGCCTCGTACATCAAAATAGGTAATGCTACTTTTTTTAATTTTGGAACATTGATTGACACTCGCACATTCCCTTCACCCAATGGAATCCCATGGACTGTATCGGTAGGAAGGCTCTCCAGCCATGTTCTTCCAAATGCAACAAACAACTGTCCACCATGAAGTTCATTGAAAATATAGAGCTTACACTCCTGACTGTCGACCGGTATGGTTGGCAAATCAGTCACTCCATGTTTTTTTTTTCTTGGATAGAGCAACTAGCCTTAAAGCTATTGTGTTGGTCAATGGTTGGCATATTCTCTTGGTCAAACGACGGCTCCACATCTTTCTTCGCACATAGACCATGCACCAATGCCTTCAATTCTTCTGTTTCATGTCTCATTGATAGTACTTCATTATTTGTATTCGAACTTCGATTTAGGTTGAAGTACTTAGATTGCTTTACGAACTTTGATTGCCCATGGATACGTCCTAGGTGTTCAGGTCTGGATAATCTTGCGTCAATACATCACTAGTGCCAACTAATTCAAAAGTATCTTGGCTCTTTTATGTGTTGTACTTCATCTACAAGATAATTAAGAGAACTCATTAAAAATAAAAGTGTTATAAGTAGGTCTACTGATGAAGAATTTATTGTTAATTAATAAACTTACTATCAACTCGCTAACTTTTTTACATGCCAGATCCTTCAACTCTCCATCTAAGCCTGTCCGTGAATCGAGCCACAACCCATCTCTTTTTTCCCATTTCCTAGTCTTGTTAACTGTAATTTAACATCGTTAGTATCCATTAGGACATTAAATAAATAATTTGCCTATGATTTATTACAAACAAAATTTATTGACATACCTTTTCCTGGTCAAGCTCTCTATATCCGTCTTGGCTTCCTTTCGATGTGTATTCTCTATTGGTCCTTACTTTGTTTCCAGGATCTAAAAGTTGTTGGAATTGTGAGCATGTTCTATATTGAACGAATTTCACCCAATCCTCTTCTTCTATATTGGGGTAGTTGTCAATAACTTTTTGAGGCCGTGTCCACACACTACATTCTTTTACAAAGTCCTCGACAAATATCTTGTTAAGATCATATTGAAGATTCCTTGTAGGTTCACCACATGATTTTAAACAAGTACTCCGAAAGTAATCATCCACGATGAAAGAAGTAATAGTTTATTTCCAAATTATTTATTTCAATCTGTCTAAATTACGGGATCTCCAATCTTGTATCCATATTGGAACATGCTCTCAAGCGAGCACACCAATCAGCTCATCAATTCATCATCGTGCTTCTCTTCTGGTTGTCCTTTCTCGTCAAAGGTGACTTCAATTCGTACACCTCTTTTCCTTGCCATATGGAAGCATTTCATTATAGTTGCCCTTTGCTTGCCATAGACAGTGGGATTAAATGGGTTTTTTCTTCGTGCTCGTCCCTTTTTACAATCTTCGATTCATTATACTTCTTTCTGCAACACTCACATATATTTATTATAGCACAAAAATAAAAAAAAAATGTATGGCGGACCAATATAATAAAATCAAATTAACATGCACTACCAATAACACATTTCATCCAGCTTGTGGTGTGCGGAAAAAAATCATGTAGAAAATAGTGTGTAAAGTGCCAAAACCGTGCACAAAAGATTCAAAAATATATAGCAACAACTAAAAAACTGAGCACACTACACTAGAATTAAATTCCATATGATATCCAAAACAAAAATCCATTTTGGCATTTCATCGAGCATGTGGTGGGCGGAAAAAATCCATGCACCACATACACCAAAACCTAGAGCAACAACTAAAAAACTGAGCACACTATACTAGCATCAAAATTCCATATGATTATTCAAAACAAAAATCCATTTTGATATTTCATCGAGCATGTGGTGGGTGGAAAAAACCCATGTTCAAAAATGTGTGTAAAGTGCCAAAACCGTGCAAAAAACATTCATCTCCAAAGAGCAACAATAAAAAAAAACATTCAAACAACACTACAAATTACACTCCGAGCAAGTTATTAAAGCATTGTGTGTTCGTAATTTTGTTAGAAAACAAGAAATTGAGCAATATGGAAGCCACCTTGCTTTTCTTTAAAGAAAAAGAGTCATGGCCACACCAAGAGAGAGAGGCAGCGGCGACGGCGGCTTGACCGGAGTTTAAGAGAGAGAGGCTGGCAGGTGGGTGAAGGAGGTGGGTGGGAGAAAACTTTAAGTTGTCTAGAGGATTGAAGATGAAAATGATGATAAATGAAGAGAAATGTGTATTTACATAATGGGTTTATGCATGAATTCCAAAGCATGAAATTTTAAAAGCTTCAAAATTTTCTGAGGATTACATGAAGGTTATAGAAACCGTCATGTAATCCTTTCATTGCATGACGGCTCTCAAAACCACCGTGTAATCTTCGGAGTACACGATAGTTTAGGATCAAAACCGTCGTGTAATCCTAGGTTTACATGGCAGTTTTGGTCATAAACCGTAGTGTAAACATAGTCCACTTTTTTCATCACAGTTTTTTTTCTCCTATCATCCCACGGCCTAATACCCATGTGTTATTTAAAAGGTGACCAAAACGGATATAGTATTGATCCCTGTTCAAAATTAAGGTTCAATATAGATCAAGTAACATAACAAAATAAATCTAATACATCTTGAATTAAAATAAAATTGTAATGATGTACAAATTAAATGAAAAAATGTTCAAGTTTTACTCTTTTTTCGCTTTGCTTCCTCAACACGTGTCCATTCAATGTTGGGTCAAGCAATTGTGAAACATCATCATCGAATTCATCAATCTTCTCAACCAGTGGCAATCCCTTTGTGAATGATGGAATGTCATGTAATAACTAGCTTTTTACGAAGTTACAATTTCCTTTTCAATGAATTAATGTTGTACCATGTAGGTATATACGAAATACCTGATTTGATTTTTATCAAGTTTTTGTGTGAGTCCTTATACTTTTATAGGACTCAGTAATAGGTTGCTTAGCTAAACATAAAGCCTTTCAGGAAAAGGCATAATAAAAGTTTATGATTTTATTTCGGTCAATGTTTGACCAGACTGACCCAAGGCATGATTGTGACGACACTATTGTATAGCAAGCGGTATGGAAATTATATTGCAAAAAACCGTCATCACGGGTGAAATAGTAAGAATAAGGTTCGAGACCACTATAGAAAAATCAAGCACATTATTTAGGACAATAAGGGTAAGTAGCTTTAAGTCATAAGAAAAATTAATACGCTGTCCAACAATACGCAGATGAATTCTGCACTGCAGTCCAGCATAACAGTATTGTTATTAGTGAAAGCAGTATTGGTAATATCTGCATTGGTATGAAAATGGATTGCATTTTACGAGGAAAGCCAAACAAGGCCCTAATGGGAGAACACCTCATCTTTGGATAATTATATGAATTTATGGATTTTTAGAAAATTAAGAAAGTATTTAAGTGGATGAACATTGAAAGATTACTTGGGCTACAAGCAACCCTCATGGCTGGCCACCTCATTTGATTTTTTAGCAAATATTTTGCTTTTAAGTACTAATATGCAATTTTGGGAATAAAAATAAATCTAAAAAAGAAATTAAATTTCACCTATAAATAGGTGAGGTGGAGTTAAGTTTGGACCACTTAGTGAAACCTTAACTTTCTAGTTCACTCTCAAGTCTCTCCCTCCCCTAGGAACCAAAACCAAAAAGAGGAAAAATAAATAAATAGTGTAAGGGTCGGATTTTGTATAGGGAAGCAAGGAGGAAAATTTGTGGATCCAAAGTCTGGATCCAACTTCAAGGTGTTAAGGTAACCCTCCTAAAATCCCTAAGCTCTCAATTAAGTTTTGATTCAAAGGTTTATGTGTATTTCATGTTGTATGTAAAGCATAAGCTCACCTTTATTTTTCATGCAATATCTTAGATTAGTTTAATTTATGCTTGATTAGGGTTTAATGGTCTCTAATTATGTTTTGGTGCATGGTTATGATCTTATTTGTTAGATATCATGTGGTATGTGTGAATGTCTATTAGATGTTTGTATTATGTCCCCACATATTTAGGAATGATGTTGCATGGATGAAAATTGAATTGGTAATGTATGTAGCATGTAGGGTTCAAGAAAACCCTAAAAATCCTAGTTTGGTGAAGATTCACCATATGGGTTTGCATGAATGATTGTATGAATGAAAAATGAATGCAAGATAATGAAAACATTATGTAACACATTATGGCTTGATGTAGGCTTACAGTTTTAACCATTCGAGGTAGTGTGTGCGTCATTTTACGTAAGAACCAACTAAAATGGAAACTGCCAATTTCGGATCAAAACTGGGTAGCAATCTGGAAATAAGATTTTGAGACCTTTAAAGACCGAATTTGGAAAAGGTTAAAACTACAAAGTTGTAGAATAGAAAATCCTAGGGGGCAACATGGATGGTTTTCAAAAATAAGGCTCAAAAGGCCTCTATTTTTATAAAAATCCAAACCTGGTCATGTCCAAACCCTATACACGGCCAGGCAGGTTCAACAAGGAAAAAGAATAGGTTAAAGCATAATTGGGTTTTGAGTAAAGAATGAAAGTTGTAGGGTTTTTCAAGATCTAAAACTTTTAAAAGAAAAATTTTCCAAATTCAAAACAGATTTTAAGATAAAACTGGATTTTAAAAACTGTGCAGGAAACAGAAAATTCCTGCACAGGATTTTCGAAAAAAAAAGTGCAAGAACAGGTAATTCCTGCACATACACTGATAACTGGCATTATGAAACTGTTTTCAAAGATAGTTTTCAAAACTTGACGTTTTATTACCCTTATTCAAAAAAATTACAGTTTTACAAAAAAGATTAAAAGGTTACAAAGGATTTTTATTCAAGGAAAAATTTGGACAACAAATACTAGGTTTTGTTAAGAAAAAAAAAAGAAAAATAAATAAATGGCCAAAGCTATCTTGAATACATTGTAACAAAATGATGACCAACGGTAGCCGGATAGGATACCCAAGTTACTGGGTAGGGCCTAAAGTCCATGGTTACCAATAGTAACCTAATAGGGCATGACTTTTAAAAATTGGGCGTTAATAACCCAATAAGGTTTTGATATAAATATAACTTAGGCTTATACCAAGGGTTACCTGAAGTACCTAACAAGATATTGTTTATGTCTGGTTGGGCCATAAGCCCCAAGGTTACGACAAGTAACCGAACGAGTTATCATAAGATGATGTGGGGGACATATAACTATGATTACTCATGGATGTTGATTAAGATACCAACATTTAATGATTATGATTTATGATAAGATAGGATGATCCTTGCCTTACGTCCTTTTTGAAAAACAGGAAGCTAACCTGTTGATGCGATTGATAGGAGCAACAAACTCAGGATGTAACATATCAGGTAAGTACAACTCCGCCTACAGCTTAGGCAAATTGTTTTGCTACTTGCATGTTTTGTTTAAAACTTATGCATTTATGTTATGCATATAATTTATGATTTATTTTGTGGCATTATGAAGCATGCACAAATGGTAATTCATATGGTAAGACTAAGACTAAGTTTCAAGTATGAAATGGTTTATTAAGTATGTTTAAGGCAAGAACAATGTCTTAAGGATTTAAAGTAAGTTTTAAGTATGATGACAAGCAAGTTACCTTGTGTTGTATCGACCCGCTCTAGGTCGGGTTTGGTCCATGGTTTGAGTTGATTGGGCTGGCTGCTCCAACCACTCCATGGCTGCGTGCCACGGTACGTATACTTATGTTAAGTAAGGGGCCCAAAAATATGCTAACCTAAGAAAGTATAATGAAGCATAATTGGTTCATGCATTGTTTTATTAAGAATTGTTTTTGCGGGTTTAAAGTTGTACTTGCTGAGCAAAGCTGACGACTTACGTCTATGCTGTAGGTAAGCAACCTATTGACAATTTTTGATACAAGATGGTGTGGCTTGGCACGGCTAGTTGTGAAACTTGGGATGGAGACCACTACGCTTTTGGATTATAATACTTGTATTTGTTATGATACTCAAAGTACTTAATTAAGTAAATGCCTATAAGTAAGTACATAGTCGTGTAAGAGTTCAAGTTGTTTAAAATATATATATATATATTATGTACTTCCGCTTATTAAGTAAGATAAGTAATTGTTTAAGATAAGTATGGTAACAGTAGGACGGGTCATTATATGTCAGAGTAATCTTCCTCATCTTCTTGACCAACACGGATCATTTTTTGCTTCATCGGCACAACTAAGGACAACTCTAAATTGTTGGGATCCGTTGTATAAAATACTTGGATTGCTTGTGATGCCATAATGAATGGATCCTTTTTGTATCCAAATCGTCTAAAGTCCACCACTGTGATGCCATCAATGTCAATCCTGACATAATTATTGTCGGACCACTTGCACTTAAGAGTGTTACTTGAAATCCACAGTTATCAAGTTCCCAAATATCTTCAATGAAACCGAAGTAGTTCATGGTTCCACAAACTAGATTATTCTCCTTTGCAAATGCAATATGCATGGCCTTAGCACAGATACTAACACCACTATTTTGAACGCGATACTTCTTATCTCTTTCGCGAGTGTAGAATGTGTAACCATTAACGAAGTATGATTGATACCGTGTAACTATCATCAATGGTCCTCTAGCAAGGATCATTAAGTCTTGCGAAAGCTGTCCTTTTGAAAGACATGTCTTCATATCCATAGACGAAAGGTCCAATTGTGTTCATCTTGCAACCACTTTTCATTTATTCCTCTTCTTGGATTTCCATCTCTTAATTCCTATAGGCGAACCTCAATAAAAAGGCTCATGTAAAGTATAGAGACAAGCTTGCTCCTATTCACCTTGATTTACCGACGATGGAATGCAGACAGATGGTCCTTTCGAGTTAATGTTTGTAGTCTCTGGCAACCCAATCGCTTCTGCGTTGGACAAATACTCGGACTAAAATTTGACCGATTCCTCTACTATATAGCTTTCTACTATACATCTTTCTGGCCTATTTCGATTCTTGACATAACCCTTCAAAACCTTGATGTACCTTTCAAAAAGAAACATCCATCTCAAGTACACCGGTCCATATAGCTTAACTTCCCGTACTAAGTGCACCGTTAGATGAATCACTATATCAAAAAAGGAGGGTGGAAAATACTTCTCAAGCAAGCACAATGTCTTAACCAACTCTGATTGTAGCGAATCTAGAGTAAATGGATCAATTACCTTAGAGCATATTGAATTGAAAAATGAGCATAACTTGGTAATTGCGAATCTCACATCCTTTGTTAAAACTCCTCACAAGGCAAGCCGTAATAATTGTTGCATCAAGATATGACAATCATGTTTTTCATTCTAATCAGTCTCAAATCCTTCATAGACACCAACCTTTTGAAGTTGAAAGAATACCCGTTGGGCACTTTTACAGAAGCGAGCCACTCATAAAGCTTTCTTTTTTCTTGTCTTGATAATGTGTACTTTGCAGAGGTAAGTAAATGGCATTCCCTCTTTTCATAGGGAGCAAGTTAAGTCTAATATTCAAATCCTTAAGATCCAACCATGCCTTTTTACCATCTTTGCTCTTATTAGGAATGTCAAGCAACGTGCCCGTTATTGATTCACAAACATTTTTCTCAATATGCATCACATCCAAACAATGACAAACACAAAGTGTCCTCTAATATGGAAGTTCGTAGAAGATTGACCTCTTTTTCCAAGGTCCATCAACCACCAGATCCTTGTTACTCCGTTTTCTTTTCCGAGCACAAATTTCAAATCCTTAACCATTGTGAAAACATCTTCACCTGTCAAAACCTGGGGAAGGATTCTTTCTTCGGTATTACCATCAAAAGCCTTTTTTTGTTTGTGGTATCGATGATTTTTTGGTAAGAATCTCCTATGATCAAGGTAAACAGTTTTCTTACCATTCTTCAACCAGATAGAAGATGTTTCTTTCATACAAACGGGACAACCAATAGAACTCTTTACTAATAACCAGATAGGTTTCCATAAGTGGGAAAGTCATTAATTGTCCACATCAACATTGCACGGAGTGTTAATGTCTCTTAACGGTAAGCATCTCTAACTTCGATCCCCTTTTCCCATAAGTCCTTTAGATCATCGATTAGCGGTGCCAAGTACACATCAATGTCATTCCCTGGTTGTTAAGGACCAAAGATCAATAAAGTCAACATCAAGAACTTCCGCTTTATGTTCAACTTCGGAGGGAGATTGTAGTTGACAAGTATAATGGATCAAGTACTATGCCTACTACTCATATTACCATGTGGGGTTCATTCCGTCCGCTGACAAACCAAGACATAGATTCCATGGTTCCACACTAAATTCAGGATGATCGGCATTAAAGGTCTTTCATTGTGGTGCATTGGCTGGATGTCTAAGCATGCCATCTTTAACACATTTATCATAACGCCAAGTCAAATTCTTGGCATGATCGGCATTATGGAATAAACGCCACAAACGTGACACCAAAGAATGTACCGTAACACCTTTGCTGGCACTCTTTTGCTACCATACGTTGGCTTCTTGCCCTTCTTCCATCTTCACTCTTTACAACCCGGGCATTCATCCAAATCCTCATGCCCATTTTGGTAAAGGCGCAATCATTTGGACATGCATGAATTATTTCATATTCCATTCCCAAAGTGCTGAACGTCTTCTTAGCTTCGTGCATACTAGTTAGTATTTTATTATCAACCGGTAGAACCTCTCTTAGAAATCCTAAAAGAGTCATGAAACTATAATTTGTCCACCCACCCGAAGCCTTCATGTTCCATAATTTGACCAATGTGGACAATTTCATATATGTAGTGCACCCGTCATACAAGGGCATCTTGACATCACTCATCATTGCATCAAATAACTCCGGACGATGCACAAACTGTTCTTCCAAATCATTAACCATATCAAACAAATTATCTCTTACATCTTCCTCAACAATAGGTTTTTTTCCTTTGTTCTTTGTGTTGGAAAAACGGATCTGATATCAGAGTTACGGTGCAGTGGAAGTTTTAAAATTTATATGCCGATTCAGAAAAGAAGCACATGATGTATATAACAATAAATTAAATACATGATCAAACATACCTTGTTTCTCGGATTCTGGAATTGCTAGAGCGTCAACCAACGTGTCTTCTCTACTATTCTCGAGTTACCACGTCTCAGAGTGTGTGTGGACACACGTGCTATGAATCCAAGCAACCAGTAATTCTTCCGAATTCTAGATCTCACTTTTTCAATCCCGACGTATCTGTAATACCTAGAATTTCTATGTCATTGTTTCCTTTGCAAAAGGAATTATATGCATACCATGGAAGCATTTACGGAAAAGCTCAGTTAAGAGTTTTTCACACTTTTTGTGAGATCTTATGGGTCAATAAGACTCAAAATAAGTTGCTAAGGTTAGTAAACGCCCTTTTAAGTCGAAAAGGATGAAAAAGTATGTAATTTTGAAAAAGTCAAAGTTTGACCGAAAAAGTTAAATTTGACCAAGAAAGTCAAAGTTTGACCAAGAGCGGTCAACTGGTTGACTTTGTAGTATTATGTGATGCAGTATGGAAAAGATACTGTAAAACTCGATATGATGAGCAAGATAGCTCAAATAGGCTTTAAAACCACCTTAGAAAATCAAGCACACCTAGTATAGATCAAGGGCAAAAAGGACTTGAAAAATTAGAAAAAAAAGTTATACTGTCCATTTTTATACAGATAAATTTTGGACTATAGTACAGTATAAAAATACTGTGTTTAAGTGAACACAGTATTAGAAATATCTGTGTAGCTTAAAAAATGGACTGGATATTGAGGAAAAGCCAAACAGGGCTTAATATGGATGACATCATCCTATCCTCAATTTATAACATCATAAGTGAATTATTTAAACTTGGAAAGCAAGCAAAGAAGGTTCTAGAAGGGATGACATGGCCGGCCACCTCAGGGGTAAAAATGTCAAAATTTTATCTTTAGGGGTTAAAGTGCAAATTTTGGAAAATTGATGATGTAAGCGTAGTGATATCATCAAGATGAGATAAGCTTGGCTTGTTCTCCAAGCAAGTGACCGGCCACCTAGGGGGCAAAATTGCAAGAATTTTAGCTTTTGGGGCAAAATTGTAAATTTTAGAAATTTGGTGATGTAAGCATAGTGATGTCACCTAGATGATGTCACCATGATGAGGTCATCTTGCCTTGTTTTCCAAGTTGATAACCGGCCACCTTGCATGTAATACCTAGAAATGTCATGTTATCATTTCCTATTCGAAGGAATTAAGTGTATACATGGAGATATTTACGGAAAAGCTCGGTTAAGAGTTTTTCATACTTTTAGGAGATCTTATGGCTCGATAAGACTCAAAATAGGTTTTTAAGGTTAGAAAACGCCCTTTCAAGTCGAAAATGACGAAAAAGGACGTAATTTCGGAAAAGTCAAAATTTGACCGAAAAAGTCAAATTTGATCAAGAAAGTCAAAGTTTGACCAAAAGTGGTCAACGGGTTGACTTGGCAGTATTGTATGATGCAGTATGAGAAAATACTGTAAAATATGTCAGTATGGGCGAGATAGCTCAAATAGGCTTTAAAACCACCCTAGAAAATCAAGCACACCTAGTTAAGGTCAAGGGCAAAAGGACATGAAAATATGGAAAACTTGGTCACCAAGTAACCCATTAGGGCCGGTCACATGCAGGGGCAAAAATGTCAAAATTTTCACTTTTGGGGTAAAAGTGTAAATTTTGGAAATTTGATGATGTAAGCGTAGTAATGTCATCAAGATGATGTCACAATGAGGCAATAACTTGCCTTGCAAGACAAGTAAGGGCCGGCCACCTATGGGGGCAAAATTGCAAATATCTTGTCTTTAGGGGCAAAAGTGTAATTTTAGAAAATATGTGATGTAAGCATGAGGTAATCACATGATGTCATCAAGGTAATGTCATTTTCTTGGAAGGCAAGCAAATGACCGGCCATTGACACCTAAGGGGCATAAATGCAAGAATTTTCACTTTTGGGGTCAAAGTGCAAATTTTAGAAAATTGATGATGTAAGCACATGATGTCATCAAGATGATTTCATCATGATGAGATAAGCTTGGCTTGTTCACCAAGGAACCAACCGGCCACCTAGGGGGCATTTTTGCAAGAATTCTAGCTTTTGGGGCAAAAGTGTAAATTTTGGAAATTTGATGATGTAAGCCATGAGGTCAGCCATGAGGTCAGCAATAATGTCATCCCTTGCTCTCCAAGTAATGGCCGGCCACCTCACCACCAAAAAGTGGAAATTTTCAAAGTTTAGGGGCTAAAATGTAATTTTTGGAAAGTTTGCATTTGCCTATAAATAGGGGTGGCATTTAATCATTTAAATCAGAAAATTTGGCCAGGTTCTTGCCATTTTTCTGCACCCCAAAACTGAGAGAGAGAGGAGGAGAGAAACCAAGAGAGAACCAAGAGAAAAAGTTGGAAAAAGCCAAGGGAGGCTAGTTAGTGTGCATGTCCGGTTTCAAGCTAGAAACCAAGGGGAAATCTGGAAATTTTGGACCCATTTTCTGGGCAGTGGCCGTGCATGGGAGAGGAAGAAAAGGGAGAGAAATTTTGGTAAAAAAATGGTGGTGTGGCTGAGTATGGAAAAGAAACTCCAACCAAGAAACCAAAGTGATTTTTGGTGCTCTAGGTGGGCTTAGGTTCGGCCATGGATGAGCAAGAGAAAGGAAATGAAAAATTTGAAGGATTTGGGTATGGAGAGGCTTCGGCTTTGGCTGCAAGCATTCACCAAGATTGGTGAAAAATTTTGGTGCTATTTGGAGAGCTAAAGCCGAGAGGAAAGGATGAGCCAAGGGAGGGAGAATTTCGGTTCAACAACCCTAACCCAATCCTAGGGTTAGCTAAGGTAAAAATCCCTCAAACCCTAAACTTTTTCCATTAGATTTGAAGGGAAATTTATGTGTATGTTTGTATGTATATGGCCGGATTTTTGGAACCCCATTTGGAGGGGGGAGACTAGTTGTGATGGCAACCAAAGGAAGTAAGGAAAAAGTTGGAATCCAAGCTTGTGAACCAACTTCCAAAATTCTAGAGGTAAGCCCTATGATCCAAAGCTTTTGGTTTGAGATTTAATGTGGAAATTTAAATGTATTTCCAAGTCCAATATGTAAGAGTATAAGCTCAAGTTTTATGGTTAATGCCCTAGACTAGGTGTGGTGCTTGATTAGGGTGTGTTAAAGGTGGTTTAGCTATGTTTTGTTTATGCTTTGTGTTCACGAAATTTGTGCTTGTTTGCATGCTAGGATTGCATGGCTTATTGGTTGGTATGTTCCCTGCTTGTATGCAGCCGGTTATGGCTGGTTTGCTAGATGGTTAGAACTAGCTATGATTTTTCATGAATGGTTCAATGTATGGTGATGCAAGTTCTAGTTCATGCAATCCTAGGCTAGTTCAGATTTGGTTTGGGTTGCATGGCTGCGTTAGAATCACGAGTTGATTCATATGGGACGTTAGATACCGCTGCATGTTGGTTACTTAGGCTCCCGCGTGTTCGGTTGAGTTAGTTCCGCGAAGTAGGACACGTAAAACTGAGTAAGCACAAAAACTGGCAGATTCGGATCAAATCTGCCCAGTTTTTGGAAAAGTGAAATTTGAGGCCTTTAGAGGCCGAATTGGGAAAAACATAAAACATGAAAGTTGTTCAGAACGACTTTTTCTAGGGGTAAAAGGAACAGATTCTCGAAATGAGGCTCCAATGGCCTCCGTTTTCCCCAAAACCCGTGGCTGATCCTCTAGACCCAGTTTTCAGGGGTCAGCCGGTTTCAAATAAAAATTGGTACGAATCTAGGCCGAATTGGAATTTTTGTAAAACATAAAAGTTTTAGCATTTTTCGAGAGTTCGAACTTTTGTGAAGAAAACTTTTTCAGATTACGAACCAATTTTTAAATTGGGATCATTTTACGAAGGGTGCGCAGGGAATTCGAAAATTCCTGCACCACTAGTTTTACAAATGTTTCTAGAAAACTGTTTTTCTTCTTCAAACTACTGTTTTGATTATGGAAAACTGTTCCAAAGACAGTTTTCAACCCCAAATGATTTTATAAAGCATTAATCCAAGAGTTTGGATTTTTATGATTTAAGTGAAGAATTTTTACAAGTAAGTAAAAAGAGTTTTGGGATTAATTTCCCTAAATTTTCCAAGTTAAGGAAAATGAATTTTTCAAGCTAGAGTATAGTAAGCGATTAGTTTACGATTGGTAACCGGGAGTTATACCCAAGTTACCAGGTCAAGCCCGAAGACCCAAAGGTTGACCCATAGGGGGGGTTGACCATAGTTGACCGTAGTTGACCGGAGTTAACCATAATTGACTTTGGTTGACTAATAACATTAATTTAGTTTATCCTTAAGGGTTATCCAATGTAACCCTAAAGGACATCGATTAAGCTAAGCTAAAGGGTTAATGGATTTAACCCGATAATTTGTGGATTAAGGATGAAGTCAGGGTTGGAAGATGATCTAACCCTAATGGTATGTTATGGGCTTAGTACACAAGGTTATCCAACGTAACCAAGTAAGCTGTTTTTATTCAAAAGGACATACAACCAATACCATGTAAGGTAAGCATGTTGGTTAGATCACCAACATTTCATAAGTTTAAATTAGAGCATGTCCTTTATCGAGCAGGCAGAACCTGCAGCTGTACCCGGGAGAGGAACAGCATTAGTTGGGACAATAAATCAAGAGCGTAGGACGGAAGGTAAGTACAACTCCGCCTACAGCATGAACACATGTTTGTTGCATAAGTTGTTTTTAAGAAATCATGAATGGCATTTCATGATTTATGATGTGATGTTATGAAGTAGTATGTTTATGTTAGGATGCAGTATGTCTATGTTTTAATGAGATATGACATGATGCTATGTTAAGATGCAGTATGTCCATGTTCCATGTTAAGATGCAGTATGTCCATGTTCCATGTTAAGATGCAGTATGTCCATGTTTCATGTTAGGATGCAGTATGTCATGTTTATGTTAAGATGCAGTATGTCATGTTTATGTTAAGGTATAGTAAGTTATGTTTTATGTTCGATATCATGGCATCACGAAGCATGCTCACTGATAATGAACTATATGGTAAGAATAAGTTCTTAAGACATGAGATAAGTTAAGTAAGGATTGTTGTGTTGTACTGGCTTGCCCCCGTGGTAAGTTCAAACGGTATGTTCCATGGTTTGACTTGAATTGGACGGGCTGTCTCTACTACTCCATGTTAAACGTTTTGTTTCATGGTTTGAGTTGGATTGGATGGACCACCTTCAACCACTCCATGGTTATGTACCTCAGTACGTGCACACATGGTATAGAGATAATTAAGTAGGGAACCATAATCTGATTAATAGGAAATCATAATTGGTTCATACGTATGCTTGCATTTTCATTGCATGCGGATTGAATATTGTGCTTACTGAGCTTTTTAGCTCACTACTTACGTTCATGCTGTAGGTAAGCTACCTATCGGCAATACCTGATGCAAAGCTGTGGAGAGATGGCGCTGCGGACTGTGAAACGTGGGAATGGACACCGCTACGGGTTTTCAAAATATGTTTGAAATGAAAAATGTGTTTACATTATGTTTTATGTATGTATGGTACAGTTTCAGTTTCAGTAGATATGGCAACGAGTTGCCTTTTGTGGTACCGATCCGCATTAGGTCAGGTCTGGTCCACGGTTTATGTTATGTTTAAGTATGGTAGCTTCCCCAAGGGGTAAAAGCTCGGTACTCGAGTGAGTACATATTAAGAGGTTAAGTTTTTATGAATGAAAATAAGTTTTGAGTTTAAATGTAAGGTTTTAAGTTTTACCTGTGTAATGTTTTCAAGTTACGATTTCAAAAAGAAAAAAAAAAATTTACTCTAAAAATTGGGTAAGGTTTAAGTTAAGCAAGTAAGGTAGTGACCCAAGTTTGCGTAATTAACCCTACGTGGATTTGGGGGCGTTACATTGCATGCCAAGTATGAAAATTTTAAAAATCATGGGGTCATTTTTAGAATTTTAGAAAGTTTGACATGCCTATAAATACCCATGTGTAGTGGGCGGTTTTTAGGCTGGAAAAATGGAGAAAATCAGCTAACCTTTTGCAAAATTTTCTCCCAAAAATCTGAGCAAGAGAAATCAAGAAAGAACAAAGAAAAATTCGAAAATCCAAGGGAGATTAGCTTAGGGGTGTTCGGATTTTCAACCAAGAATCAAGAGAAAGTTTTGGAAAAATTGGAGACCCATTTTCTGGGCTGTGGCCGAGTGTGGGGAAGGAGAAAAGGGAGAGAAAATTTTAGTGGAAAAATTGGTTAGTGGCCAAGAGTGGAGAGAAATCACCAACCAAGCAACCAAAAGAAATTTTGGTGCTCCTAGGTGAGGGTGAGTTCGGCCATAGGTGAACAAGAATAGGGAAAGGAAAAATTGAAGGAATTTGGTATGGAGAGTTTTGGTTTTGGCTGAAACAATCACCAAGTGAGGTGAAAAATTTTGGTGCCCAATTGGAGGGCAAAACCGTGGGAAAGGAAGAGCCAAGGGAGGGAGAAATTTGGATCCACCAACCCTAACCCATTTCTAGGGTTAGCCAAGGTAAATCTCCCATAAACCCTCATCTTTTCCATTTGATTTCAATTGGAAATTTATATGTATTTCAAGTCAAGGTTTGTAAGAGCTTAATCTCAAGTTTTATTCAATTGCCCTAGAACTAGGTGTGGTGCTTGATTAGGTTTTTTAAGGGTGGTTGTTTATGCTTAGTTTGCTTTATGTTTGTGCTTGCTTGCATGCTAGGATTGCATGGTTAGATGGTTGGTATGTGCCCTATTTGTGCAAAGCCGGTTGTGGTTTATGCTAGGTTGCTAGTGCTAGCTTAAGGAATGGCATGTGATGAATGTTGGATTGTGATGCAAACTTTGAAGCATGCAAACCTTAGGCTAGGGCAGATCTGGTTTGGTTTGCATAGAGGCGTTAGAATTACATGATGGTTCATGTGAGACGTTAGATAACGTTGCATGTGTGCTATTTAGGCTCCCACGTATTCGGTTGAGTTACTTTCCGCGAAATAGGACGTAAAATCAATGTAAGCACAAAAACTGTCAGTTCGGATTGGAACTGCCCAGTTTTCTAAAAAGTGGAATTTGTGACCTTTAGAGGCCAAATGGGGAAAAACGTAAAACATGAAAGTTGTTCAGAAGAGTTTTTCTAGGGGGTAACGGAGACAGATTTTCAAAATGAGGCTCCAATGGCCTCAGTTTTAAGGAAAACCCGAGCCTAACCATGCCCAGTTTTTATGCATGGTCAGGTGGTTTCAACCCAGGTTTTTGGACGTGATAGAGTCCGAATTTAATTTTTTGTAAAACACGAAAGTTTTAGGATTTTTCAAGAGCTAGAACTTTCATGAAGAAAACTTTTTCAAATTCGAAGTAAATTTTTAAACTGACACTGTTTTCTAAAGACGGTGCAGGGAGCAGAAAATTCCTGCACAGGATTTTCTAAAAACTGTTTAGAAAAAAAAATTGTATTTCTCCAAAACGTACTGTTTTAACTATGGAAAACTGTTCCAAAGGCAGTTTTCAACTTCAAATGATTTTATAAAGCCCTAATCCAAGAGTATGGATTTTTATAAGTTAAGTGAAGGAATTTTAAAGTCAATCTACAAATTTTCCAAATTAAGGAAAATGAATTTTTCAAGCTAGGGTTAGTAACCAAATGGTTTACGAATGGTAACCGGGAGTTATAGCCGAGTTACTGGGTCAAGCCCAAGGCCCAAAGGTTGACCCATAGGAGGTTGACCATAGTTGACCGTAGTTGACCATAGTTGACCATAGTTGACTTTGGTTGACTAACAATATTGACTAAGTTTGACCTTAACGGTTATCCAATGTAACCCTAAAGGATACCAAATGAGCTAAGATAAAGGGTTAATGGATGTGACCCGATAGTTTGTGGATTGAGGATGAAGCCAAGGTTGGAAGATGATCTAACCCTAATGGTATATTGTGGGCTTAGCATATGAGGTTACCCAATGTAACATTTTTAGGTAATGAATCCATAACAATTGGGTTACTAAGTGTAACCAAATAAGATGATATGCACAAAGGGACATACAACCAGGATCATGTAAGCATGTTGGTTAGGTCACCAACATTTCACAAGTTTAACTAGACTGTGTCATTCATCAAGCAGGAAGTAATCTGTAGCTGTACTCGGAGGAGGAGCAGCATTACGTGAGACATAGCGAGAAAGGTAAGTACAATTCCGCCTACAGCATGGACTTTGTGTTGTTAATTGTCAAAGTATGTTAGATGTATGCTAGGATTATATGTTAAGCATTGTATGTTATGTGTTCTGTGTTATGATTGTAAGTCATGTTGTCTCTATGTGATATGTTATGTGAATTATGGTATGTTCATGATATGGCTTATGTGAAGCCAAGTCATGGTGCAAGCAACGCCAAGGTACGTTCATGATGAATATTACGTTATGTTATGTGACGAATGAGACATGAAGTATGTAAGTATGTATCATGAAGCATGTTCACCTAATCTATCAAGAATGATAAGATTAAGTATGACATGATCGGAAAGCAAGATGGCAAGCGAGCTTGCCTGTGTCGTACCACCCGTCCGAGGTCGGGTTAGACTATGGTTTGAGTTGGAAATGGACTGGCCGTCCCAACCACTCCATAGTTGTGCGCCTGGTACGTACACATAAGTAAGGAGCCCATAAGTAAGATAAGATAAGATAAGAAAGCAAGATAAAATGAATAAGAAAAAGCATAATACGAGTATAACCGGACCATGCATATATTATGCTTTTATATGTTCAATGTGACATGATATGTATGATATGTGATGCTGTGTTATAAGAGTATGCAATATTATGATATGATTGGTACGCTATGAAAGTATGTTATGTTAAGCACAATGAGTACGTTATGTTAAGTATGACGAGTATGTTAAGTTAAGTACGAGAAGTATGCTATGTTAAGTACGAAAGAGTATGTTTATATTATGTTATGAGTTGTAGGTTAAGGTATGCTATGTACATGATGAAATATCATGTTTTATGTTATCGCGGTATAGATAGTTGTACTTGCTGAGCGAAATCTCATTGTCTTACATCTATACTGTAGGTAAGTAACCTGCAAGCAGTTGCCGATACAAGATGGAAGAGCATGGCAGGGCAAACTATGAAATGTGGGAAAAGATGTCGCTACGCGTTTTGTTCTTTCTAAGTATATGATTTAATATTTGTATATCATTCTTTTAGTTACAGTATGTGCTAGTTAGCACAGTATAAAAAAAAAAATTTTTCCGCTGCATTTCGCCAAATAAATAAGTACGATAAGTTAAGTAAGTAAGTATGTATGTATGTATGGTAACGGCCTGTGCTAGGCGGGTCGTTAAAGAGTTGGTATTAGAGCGGTTTCCTGCGATATAATTTCACAGCCTGCCTGCCATCGCCGCCATCATTGTAAGTTAAGTTTAGATTTTATGAATATGCGTAAATAGTCATTTTACGCTTATGATACGATAGAGCGATGTTATGGATCATGATCGGGTCGATGAAGATCGGGACGCAGCGAGGTCTTCTCACAGGCTACAATCTATGTTATTCAATGACACTTGACAGACAGTGTCATCATCGCCATGATAATATGAAGCAGTATGAGACAGTATGAAGCGGTACAAGATGGAAAAGATATTCCATAGATGCTGCACTGGAGCCATCAAGGAATTCGATTAGCCAGCAGAAGCTTAGCAGCGGACGCTGGATTACGATAAAGGATGGTAGGCAAGAGAATGATGCTTAGGCGTGTAGGGCCAGATTTCTAACCATGTTGAGTGTACGATGAGGATTCGTACCAGATAAAGAAGCTAGAATGTTATCCGTCGAGATGCATTCTACGTACGATAGTTTAGTTAAGTAGTAGGTTGGCACGCTTACCCTCACGAGTCCATAGGTCATTACTGCCAGGGATTTCAGAAGGTAAGGTTACCTCATATTCCGCAGGACCTGGACCACCAAGAGTATAAGCGTATTAAGTAAGTCGGGAAGGTTTACCTCCCGAGGATTAGATAGTTCGTTCCAGCGATTATGGTTGGAATGCTAGTAGCAAATAGGATAGAAGATTGACGAGCGTCGTTGACAACGCCAGAACAAGGGAGCTACTGCACGAAGCAGGACCGATGCTTACAGAGGACTTGACTCCAGCAACTTCACGGCAAGAGATACCGCCACAGAAGGCAGAAGTTGACTCAGATGCTAAGGACGACCGGGACGAGATTGTATTCAGCAATGAAGGATGGAATGCAGACTTCAACATTTCTTCCGAAGACTCGATCGAACCTATAGATTTAGGACCGACTTCCGTTAGATTATTCTTTTTATGATAAGATAGTACAAAAATGAGATGGTGAAGTGGTAGCCACTTCCATCTCAGTTTTAACTATGTACGATGGTAAAGTGGTAGACACTTCCATTGCAATAGTGATTATGTATGTATGGTACGATGTGAATGAAGTAACATCGTAAATAAGATGTGCTTTTTGTAAGCGTACAAAAAGACAGTTTAAGTATAAGATATGAATAAGGAAGTTATGCTATGATAAGCATGTTACGTATCGAGATGATACTATTATGTTATGATATGATACGATAATACCATTGAGTTATGGTATGATAAGTATGATAAGATGTGTGATAAGTATGTTCATACTGAGATGTATGACAAGTACGATCATACTAAGATGTATGATAAGTACGATATGATATGATAAGTCATGAATGAAAGAAAGGATATTAACAGTAGGATGATATCTTTTATTATAATAGGAATTTAGAGATGGTACGACCCCGTAGAATAGGATGAAAGCTCAAATGAAACAACAACAGGAGCTTATTTAAAAGCTACTTCAGCAAATTAATGCACCATTAGATCATCTTGGATCTTTCACCCCAAGAAGGGAAGATCCACCACCACTGCCACCTTCGGCCCTAGTTTGTTAGATCTTTTTATTTTTGCAATACTATAAGTGTTGACTAGTACAATTTTTAGTAGACCATAAGTGTTTGGATTCGCATAAGTATGACTATTTTAGTATTTTGCTTGGATTCTACTATGTATTGAGATATTTAGAGATATTTAAATTAATATTTGAAATTTTGTTTTTTAAAAATGATTTTTATATATGTATATTTTGAGGAAAAAATAGAGGTATATAAATCTACTTCAGTTTTGGTCACCAAAAAAATTCGATAATAGAAAATTAGTCATTTGCTCTTTTTGCTACCAAATATTTGATGGCTAATACATAAGAATTCGCTTCCAAATACCTTTTGTTGGGATCTATAAGTATCCTAAGGATAGAAAATCAATATTTTGGATTTTCTGTAAATATGACATTTTTGATATTAATAAGAGGAATTTATTCATGTTTAATAAGTTGTGTCCTATTCACTTTCATTTGTTGATTGTATGATTATTTTAAGCAAACATAAAATACTCCTAGGTTGTTGGTAATATATCGAATTATCATATGTATACGAGGTATGCATAGAAGACGTGGTAATTTGATAACAGTTTAAATAAATAGTCCGCAATCGATGGAATAAGATTTAGGGATCTTATTAATTATAAGATTGTAAAGGTTGTCTACTTCTTTGGAGGGATGGTTTGTCTTGACCATCGGATTGATTCCAAGTAGAAACTTTAATGTATACCAGTATTGATGTATGACATTGGACTGGACCTAAAGTATTAATTGATTCGATTTAATAATTCCGTTTATAAGAATCAATGACGCCTTGATTATCATTCTACATTAATCTTAATCCTGAAATGATTATTTGAGTTCGTATCCATGACTTATGTACTTTAATGCACTACAGGTGAGACACTATTAATTCATAGTTAATATACTTGTGTTTTGAGTACATGACTTATGGATGGAGAAATCAAGATTCATAGATACGGAATCCATAACTATCTTAACAATTGTAAATGTTATCTACTTAAAGGCATTATTCGGGGATTGAAAGATAGTATAACAAGATCTTGGCCATCGTTTTACTTTGTGTTCTCTGATGGTTTACCAATTATATGGTTTTACAATTGGTGATTCTTTCAATGGAGAATAATGGAACTTTAAGTTAAAATGATTGAAAAGGTAAAACGGAAAAAGTCATTAATTCAATCATGAATAACATATGGGGATTAAGCAAGTGATGAATACATCATGGAAGAAGCACTATGTGAGAGAGCTTTCGTAATACGATATGTAAACAAGAGTTCAGCTTCAAACTTTTAGTGGAATAGTTTTGAAATTGATAATTGATGAATAATTAATCTGGGATTAATTTTTCACAATTATAGGAGCCTCTTTACCAATTATATGGTTTACCAAACTTTGTGTTCTCTGATGGTTTACCAATTATATGGTTTTACAATTGGTGATTCTTTCAATGGAGAATAATGGAACTTTAAGTTAAAATGATTGAAAAGGTAAAACGGAAAAAGTCCTTAATTCAATCATGAATAACATATGGGGATTAAGCAAGTGATGAATACATCATGGAAGAAGCACTATGTGAGAGAGCTTTCGTAATACGATATGTAAACAAGAGTTCAGCTTCAAACTTTTAGTGGAATAGTTTTGAAATTGATAATTGATGAATAATTAATCTGGGATTAATTTTTCACAATTATAGGAGCCTCTTTACCAATTATATGGTTTACCAAACTTTGTGTTCTCTGATGGTTTACCAATTATATGGTTTTACAATTGGTGATTCTTTCAATGGAGAATAATGGAACTTTAAGTTAAAATGATTGAAAAGGTAAAACGGAAAAAGTCCTTAATTCAATCATGAATAACATATGGGGATTAAGCAAGTGATGAATACATCATGGAAGAAGCACTATGTGAGAGAGCTTTCGTAATACGATATGTAAACAAGAGTTCAGCTTCAAACTTTTAGTGGAATAGTTTTGAAATTGATAATTGATGAATAATTAATCTGGGATTAATTTTTCACAATTATAGGAGCCTCTTTACCAATTATATGGTTTACCAAACTTTGTGTTCTCTGATGGTTTACCAATTATATGGTTTTACAATTGGTGATTCTTTCAATGGAGAATAATGGAACTTTAAGTTAAAATGATTGAAAAGGTAAAACGGAAAAAGTCCTTAATTCAATCATGAATAACATATGGGGATTAAGCAAGTGATGAATACATCATGGAAGAAGCACTATGTGAGAGAGCTTTCGTAATACGATATGTAAACAAGAGTTCAGTTTCAAACTTTTAATGGAATAGTTTTGAAATTGATAATTGATGAATAATTAATCTGGGATTAATTTTTCACAATTATAGGAGCCTCTTTACATATTTCTATCAGGTCCCTCTATTAGCTCATATAATTCCGTATAGTGTATTGGGATTTGTTCCTAATGAGATCGGTAAATTTAAATGAAATTTAATAATATCTATTAAGACATGGTAGTCTCTAACATGCAATCCATAAAGGATTGGACATGTGACATTTGTAGACAAATGATTTGTCGACATGTGATTGGTTAATTTGAATTTTGGAAATAAAATTGTGTTTGAATTATTTAATTTCGGAAAACAAAATTTTTCTCTCCTAATTAAAAGAGGTGCATGGTTTTTAATTGTGTAGAGGGAATAAAATTTTGTTTCAAAATTATTCAAATATGTTCCTAACATTAAATTATTAATTGATTTAAATAATGGAGATTATTTTATGGATTTTTCTTTCCTGATTAAAAGAGGTGCACGGTTTTTGTGAGGAAAGAAAATTTGAAATATTCTATTAATTTAAATTAATTAATATGGATAATGTTTGTGGAAAATATTTATTCAAATAAGTGAATCTTATTTAAATTCGAAAAGGTTTAAAAGAAATTTGAATCTAGATAGGACTAGGATCTTTTGACTAGTCTAGATTCTTGATTTAAAATTTGAACCACCAATCAACCTCTTTTCCTCCTTGTGGCCGAATTTTATTGAGGATAATCTTCCCTTGAAAAAACGTTTTTAGGTTCAATGAATCTAGCTCTAAAGTTGTATGATCTTTAGATTCAAAATTTATCCAGAAAAATAATTATTAATTATTTTTCAAGAAGGAGATAAATTTTGAAAAGGATTGGACTTCTATATAAAGGCTATGAGTTATTGAAAAACTAACTTTTGTATTTTTTCAA
>CM046376.1:19864514-19899514 GCA_025413485.1 Ficus microcarpa
CTTGCGGTGGTAGTATTTGCATTGAAGATTTGGAGACACTACCTTTATGGTACTAAGTGTGAAGTTTATACGGACCATCAGAGCTTGAAGTATATCTTCACACAGAAGGAGCTTAACATGAGACAACGAAGGTGGCTCGAATTGGTGAAGGACTACGACATAGATATCCGATACCATCCGGGAAAGGCTAACAGGGTAGCCGATGCCCTTAGTCGGAAGTCGTCTTCCTCGATGATGTCAATCTGGTCATTAACTGAGCCTCTTCAAAAGGAGCTAATGGAAGCCAGAATTGAACTTGTTACGGGAGGTTTAGCTGCTCTAACCTTCCAACCTACAATTTTAGATGGGATGAAAGAGCATCAAGAAGCAGATGCCTCGCTGCTCAGAACGAAAAACGAAGTTTTGGAAGGAAATGAGTCAAATTTCAACGTATCTGATGAGGGCATACTCTATCAGAAGAGTAGATTGTGTATTCCCAACGAGGACGATCTAAAGAGACGGATCATTAAAGAAGCCCACGAGACTCCGTATTCTGCTCATCCGGGAGCCACAAAGATGTACAAAGACTTGAAAGAAAGCTTTTGGTGGCCCAAAATGAAGAATGACGTTGCTACTTTTGTCAGTAAGTGCCTTACTTGTCAAAAAGTAAAGGCGGAATACCAACGTCCAGGTGGAGAATTACAAAAAATTTCCATCCCAGAATGGAAATGGGACCAAGTGACGATGGATTTCGTAGTTGGCCTACCCCATACTCCTAACGGCAACGATGCTATTTGGGTGATCGTCGACCGATTAACAAAGTCAGCACACTTTGTGGCCATCAAGCTCAACTTCTCAGTGGAACAATTGGCAGAATTGTACGTGGCCCAGATCGTTCGCTATCATGGAATTCCGAAAACGATTATCTCGGATCGCGACAGTTGCTTCACTTCAAAATTTTGGAAGAGCGTACATGAAGCAATGGGTACCAAGCTTGCGTTTAGTACAGCTTTTCACCCACAAACGGATGGACAATCAGAAAGGACCATTCAGACTTTAGAAGATATGTTGCGAGCTTGCGTGATGGATTTCAAGGGAACTTGGGATAAGAAGCTTCCTTTAATTGAGTTCTCGTACAACAACAGTTTTCACGCTTCAATTGGAATGGCTCCTTATGAAGCTTTGTATGGAAGAAGATGCAGGTCTCCAGTCCATTGGTACGAGACAAGAGACAAAGAACTCGTATCTACGGACTTCATTCGGAAGACCACGGAAACCGTGAAGCTTATACGTCAAAGGATGGAGACTGCATTTAGTCGGCAAAAGAGTTATGCCGACAAACGCCGAAGACCACTAGAATTCCAAGTAGGAGACTTGGTTTTTCTCAAAGTCGCTCCGTTCAAGGGAGTTATGAGGTTCGGAAAGAAGGGGAAATTGAGTTCGAGGTATATAGGGTCGTTCGAGATAATCGAAAGGGTTAGTAATGTGGCCTACCGGTTGGCTCTACCCCAGGAGTTAGCATACGTGCACAACGTATTTCATGTGTCGATGCTAAAGAAGTACATTCCGGATCCCTCACACGTAATCGAGCATGAACCAATCGAGATTCGTGAAGACTTGACGTATGAAGAGAAGCCAGTCCAGATATTGGCACGAGAAGAAAAAGTGCTAAGCAACAAGGTCATACCTTTGGTTAAGGTGTTATGGAGAAACCGCCATATTGAAGAAGCGACATGAGAACGGGAAGAAGACATGAAAAAAGAGTACCCCGATTTGTTCTAATTTTCAAGGACGAAAATCCTTTAAGGAGGGTAGGTTGTAAGACCTGAAATTTTTTGTAGACTTGTAATTTCCTTGATCATAAGGATTTAAAGTCCAATTTATGTGTTTATAATGTGTTTCATGAAAAATTATAAATAGTAATGAGAAATTCATAATTTTATATGTTAATGTTCGAGTTCTCATTAAAATTGACTATGAGACTCAAGGAATGATTTATGAGCCATGAATGAGGTTTTTAAAGGAAAAAGAACGGAAAAGGATGAAATTTTACGAAAGTCAAAGGTTTGACCAAAAAGTTAAGGGTTTGACCGAGAAAGTCAAAATTTGACCAGGAGAGGTCACAACATTGACTTCTCAAGTAAGATGAAGGAATATGGAAAGAATTCCGAGAATGAAGTTTTATGATCAAGATAGTACAATAAGCCATAAAACCACCCAAGAAAAATCAAGCACACCAAATTGGAATTAAGGGCAAAAAGGTCTCCAAAATATAAGAGAGGAATTTTTTTTTTACAGTCCTATTTTACGCGGAAAAATTTTTGGACCAAGGTACAATATGAGAATGCTAAGCACAGTATTGAAAATAACTGTGGAGCACAAAATGGGCTGTGGAAGAACAAAATGGCCAAACAAGACCTTTGAAGAGCTAGTGGAAGATGACATCAACCCCTTGACATCACCTTCCACTAACTCAAGTTGCACATGTGGAGCCCCCTCCACTCATGAAATTCGGCTGCAGCCCAAGGGAAAAGAAAAGCATGGGAAGGCATGGGAGAAAGCCAAGATTTAAGGGAAAAATGTGAGCTAAGCATGGGAGATTTTTCTATAGACCTCTAGGACCATCCATTGGCTGCCACATGTCCCCCTTGGCCCAAAAATTTTCTGCAGCCAACACAACCCCATTCCCCCTCCCTTGAATTCGGCAGCAACCACATGGAAGGCATGGTGAAAAGCCATGAATTAAGGAGCAAAGTTGACCACCCAAGCACTCCCCCTTTGCCTATAAATACCCCCTCATAAAACCCACTCTTTTATTCACAAAATACAACTAACCTCTTGCAAATTTTCTTCAGAAAATTTCCAGCAAAAACCGTGGGAGAGAGGGAGAGAAGGAGAAGAGAAATTAGGAAATTTCTTTAGTACTTTTCTTCCTTGAGGTGTTCGGATTGCTAGGGAGGAAGGAGGAAAAATTTTGGAGGCTTGGAGACCCATTTTGGGCAGCCAAAACCGTGGGTTTGGGGTGAGGAAATCTTGAGGAGAGAGTTCGGCTCTTGAGAGGAACCAAGAGAAGAAATTTTGGTGGCCAACCAAGGGTGCAGCCGAGTGGTGAGGAAGCCAAAAGGAAGGAAGAAGTTTTGGGGATTTCAAAACCCTAACTTGGGTTTGAGGTAAAACTCTTAAACCATCTTCAAATTAAGTTCCATTTAAGCATTTTTATGGTGATTCAAGTTGGTTTATAAGGACATAAGTCCATTTTATTTTCAGCCCCAATTTGTTGGTGTGTGTGTGCTTGATTAGGGATTAGGGTTTGGTTGGCTTGTTTTTGATGTTTGTTTGCTTAATTTTTGTGCTTGAAAAATGGTTAGGAAGCATGCTAGATGTGGTTGATATGTCCCTTAAGATTTGGTCAAAAACCTGCCCTAAGGCAGTGGATGTATGGCTGCTAGCTTAGGGGGAGATGATGGATGCTTGATGGTGTGGAATGCTAGGTAGAACCATGCAACTAAGGATTAGGGTTTTCGGTTTGAGGTTGCATGGACCCATGGGATTTGTATGCTTGTATGAACAGGATGTTAGAAACGTTGCATGTTTGATGTATAAGCTCCTGATGTGATCGGTCGAGGTAGATTCCGCGAAATAGGACGTAAAACGGAATTAACAACCGAAACTGCTATTTCGGTTAGGAAACTGGCCAGTTTCGGGAAAGTGAAAATATAAGGCCCTTAGAGGCCAAACGGGGTAAAACTCAAAACATGAAAGTTGCTCGGAACAACTTTTACTAGAGAGCAGCTCAAGCAGAATCTCGAAATAAGGCTTAAACGGCCTCTGTTTTCCCCAAAACCGTGGCTGATCCCTGGACCCAGTTTTCACTCCGTTTTTCAGGGTCAGCCAGTTTCAAACTAAAACTGGTACAATACAAGCCGAACTGGATTTTTCGTAAAACATGAAAGTTTTAGCATTTTTCGAGAGCTACAACTTTCGTGAAGACAAGTTTTTCATATTCTCTATGGATTTTTAAAATGGGCATGTTTTAGGGAAGGTGTATAGGGAATCCGAAAATCTTGCACCTTAGTTTTTCAAAAATGCTTTCAAAAAAACAAATTGTGAAGTGCTTTTAAACTGTTATTTTAGCTACGGAAACTGTTATAAAGGCAGTTTCCAGCCTTAGATGATTTTGTAAAAGATCTGTTTCTAAAACCATGAATTTTAAGGGTTCGGATTTGAAATTCCATATTTTTCCAAGAAGTGAAGAAAAAGGGGTTTCAAACCAAATGTTTTCAAGTTAAGGGAAAATGATGATATTACGACAAGTACTTTCAAGTTAAGAAGAAAAAGGGTTTTTAAGCCAAGTATTTTCAAGTTAAAGAAGCAAGAATTTTTACTAGCGAACTAAGGGTTTTTGGAAGAGGGTTACACAAGGTTTTCCGAAAATAAAGAAATGGAGTTTTAGGGAGAAGTTGGTAAGCAAGCCAATTACGAACGGTAGCCGGATGTTATATCCGAGTTACAAACCCAACGATGACTAAGGGTTGACCCAATGTCCACCTAAAGTTGACCTTAAGGGTTACCCAACGTAACCCTAAGGGACACCCATATGTATTTTTGGACTAGGATTTAAGGGGTTGATGGAGATAACCCAATAATGAGGATATATAAATGAAGCCCAAAGTTTTTAAGGAAACCAACAAAAGAACAAGGATTTAATTAAGAGGTTATCCAACGTGACCTCTTAAGTATTAATTAAAGTTGATTATCCTTAATGAAGAAGGATGATTGAGGTGACCAAGATGGATATCAAGTATAGGGGACATACAACCAAGATTAGGTATGAGTGTTGGTTAGGTCACCAACACCTTACGAAAGGATCCTGATCTTATATTTTTGGTATATCAGGAAAGTGAACTGCTGTTGCCGACAAATTTAAGGGACGCAACTTTAAGGATACGGCACTAGAGGTAAGTACAAACATCACCTACAGTATGAAAGCTAGTAGAATATTTTCAAGTATGCTATCTTCAATTATGCTGCAAAATGTTGTGCTAGGTTTATGAAAAATGCTATATTTGCAAAATGCTATGTTTTACAAAAGTGCTATATTTGCAAAATGTCATGTTTATAAAGTGCCATAATTGCAAATGCCATGAATGAAAAGAATGCCATGCCATGTTATGAATAAGATGAAAGTTATGTTATCATATAATGACATCATAAGGTATGTTAATTAAGGATAAACAACATGGTAAGAAATCACAGTAAAGTGTCGTACCGACCTCCCATCAGGTGGAGGGTTTTTCACGTTAAAGTTATGGATTATCGCCCTCTCGTTGATATAGGAGGGTGTAATCAATTATGTTTTCCCAGAGCAGTTAGGGACCTTGCAACCCCTAACTGTATCTGGAGGTGCGCTAAATAAATGATGGTACGTACACTATGGGGCCCATAAGGAAGATAAGTTCAAGTTAAAAAGGATTGCATAAATGAACATAACTGGTTCATGCATATGTATATGATGAATGCTATGTTTTCAAGATGTTTTGAATATAAAAATGTTTTGTGAGATCGCGTTTGTACTTACTGGGCGAAAGCTCATCAAGTTATATTTTATACTGTAGGTAAGAAACCTGCAGCTTAAACGATGGGCATTGTGTGAATGATGCGGCGGCAGATGAAGGGCGGTATGGATACCACTACGCATAGATTCCGTAACCTTTTTGATATGTCAAGAAATTTTTGTATACAAGTATATGTGATGAAAACCACTTATGTTATATGGCATTTTGATACTAAAGACTTTAAGTAAACTTTCTGCTTAACTATCAACGATCTATTGCTAAAAGACAAATGCTTTTTATAAGTATGGTTCAAAAAAAAAAATATTCCCAAATTTTAAGTAAAGTTAAGTCAAGTAAGTAAGGTGGCGGCCATACGTAGAAGGGGGCGTCACATATTAGAAAAGAGAAACCTAAAACAAAAAAATGGCATGAATAAAGTACTCAAATATCAAATTTTAATTCAACGTATATACCAAGTAAGCACGATAACGTGATACACGCCATCTGCTAAATAATTTCTCTAGATGAGAAAGTTCCCAATCAACATTGACATAAATAAATTAATCCATTATAGTCATCACCAATAAACACTCAACTTGAAATGTAGTAATCATCCAAATCTAGTGAGAAGGCATTAAGCTAAAATCACAGACTAAAAGTCAGCACTGCTACTACTACTAAAGTCAAACAAACTAATAAAACACAAAGAAAACATAAAATCATTGATGATTCTAAAGTGAGAAAGCAATCACATGACTTTAATCAATTAGCAATGATTTAGGTTGATTCATATTATTCAGCGCATGTTGTGTGATTTTTTCTAGTCGTGCATCTTCTTACTCAATTGGTTATCATTCGATAACTAATGGATTGTCCGCCAACGGCGGTGGTTACTGATCGGAAACTTACCGACGGTTGGTAACCAACTGGTTGCATTTTGGTAACCTAGTGTATCATAGATACCAATTAGTAATTATAATTCGCATTTTAAAATAAATAGATTAATAAATATTTATGATATCATCAATGACATTTCTTGTAAGAGTTTTTTTATGTGTGATAAAAATCAATCCAATAAATGATTTTATAGTATTTATCAAAAGTGCCCGAAATTTATGAAATGAGTACGTAACAAGCCCAAAACATCAAAAGATATAAAATTGTTGGAGTTGTTATTTTTTTACCCATATAAGTTATAAGATAATTTTAACATAACTATCGTAACTAAGTTACCATGCCTATTTGATGAGTGTGCATAATCAAATGCACTATTTAAAAAAAAAAAAAAGCTAAAAAATTTTACTTCATAGTATTAAAAATTTTCTTCCTAAGAAATATCATGATTGACTGTAAGTTATTGCTCATTTTTAGCTTTCCCGATGGATTCTAAGATACAGATGTTTACGCAAAACTTACCTTTTAGACAAAAATGTGTTTTGATTAAAAAAAAAAAATTAGAATTTTGAACCTAAACCTTAGAACACCACTTTTCTTTTCTTTCTTTCTTTTTTTTTTTTTTTTTAACCCAAATAACATCACTTCAATGTTAGCCCAACGAGGGAAAATCATTAAGAGCAATATGGTAATTTCGCACTCTTATGCTATGTTTGATCGGATGGGTAATGAAGGAAGTGGGATAACGGGAAAATGAAGGGAAATTCATGAGGTTGGTTGTTTGGTAAGGAGAAAAAGAGAAGGGAAAGGAAAATGAAATGGAAAAAATTATATTGGAGTCTACATTTTTATTCCCTCCAACATGGGAGAAAAACTAAAATCCATCAAATAACTATTAGAATTACTTATTTGTTCGAACTTTAAATTAAAATAATATATATAGATAATTAGAATAGCAATGACATGACCTATTACCTTAATCTAGTAAATGATTATGTGTTAACTTTTAAACGGCTTGAAATAGTCAGATCGTTTCATCTAATAAAACAAAATTAGCTGTTAATATTTATACTAGCATATATGTAAAGCACATGTACTACGTTTAGTGGTTTCTTAAATATGTGTAATGGTGTGGGAACATGGCGTGAATGTTCTATCTGTTCACGTCATGACCTTGATTTGAGGGCAAAAACTTGTCTTAATTCTCATCTTATACCCAGTTAGCAATCTTGCATTCTCATCATATAAGGACCAAGCACTTGACAACATGAAGCTCGTCGAGGGATGTCATCTGTCTTGAATGTAGTATCCAAATCTTTTCTTTGTTGAACGGGATACCCAAACTTATTGAGAATCCTATTTTTGTTGATTTGATTGATTAACAAATTTTATTTCGATTAAAAAATTGAAATATGTAAAAATGACCACACAAATGAGTGATGTAGTTGAATTTTTAGATTAAAAAAAAAACTTATATGTGATCTCTAATAAAATTTTTTTTTTTTTGGTTTACTTCTCACCAAAAAGTTATATGTACATCTTGTTTCACTTTTTTTTTTTTTTGGGGAATAAATCCCTTTATAAAATGCTTAAAAGATTGGCAACATTTACTAAAAAAAAAAATGGCAACATAAATAGGTAACGTAATTGAAATTTGAAGGAATTTAACTTTCATTAAAATTTGAAAATTACTTTTAAAAAATGGAAGTAATTCCTTACCCAAAAAAAAAAAATAAAAAGGCGTAATCAGGGAAAAAAAAAATTCAATAACATTCTCTTCAACAAAGGAAAAAGAAGAAGAAGAAGTAAATTAGAAAAAAGTAAAAACTTCCCACTTTCCTAAGAAAAACCTTCCCATCGTTCTTCAAGGAAAAAAAACCCTCCCTATAGTTATTATTTAGGGAAAAAAAAAATAAAAAGGAAAGAAAAGAAAATAAAAAAGTGAAAAAATCCGAGTTCCGCGTACTTTTAGGGCCCGTTTGGTGGAGTAGTTTAAGTTGAGATTTTTAAGTTTAAATAGTAAATTTTTTTGAATTTTCAGAAAAGACAAAAAACTTTTTAGAAAAAAAACAAAAATTTAAAAAAAAAAACAAAAAAAAAAAAATTTGAGTTGAATGATTTGAACCATTCAACCAAACACTCTTTAATAAAAATCTAAATTTGGTGGGCTTCAAGTTCTCGCCATGTAAATTTACAGAAGTATGCCTCCAAATTCCCCATCTTTCCCTCCAAATCAAAATCATAATCATTTTTTTTTTATTTCCTATTTTTTCTCCACTGTCGCTCCTTTCGAGCATTCTCTTCCTTATCTTCACTTCCAACGCCTTCGACGATCTCTACTTTCGACCACCGCTAGCTCGTATCTTTTCTCGGGTTTTGATTTGTCCTCTCTCTCTGTTCTGTCTCTGTCTCTGTCTCGGTCTCTCTCGCTATCGATTTCTGATTTACATGGCTTTCTCTTTGCTGTTTTAGGTAGGTGCTGATTTTAATGTTAAACACCATTAGCATCTGAAGGTAAAAAGCTGAAGCGATAAAGGTAAATGAAAAAAATCCTATTTTATTTTCTTGAGTTCTTCGTTCTTATTATGAGTGGATGTTTGTTTTCTTCATTGTCAATTTGCTGAGTTTTCTAAGCCTTCAAGTGCTACATTGTGATTATGAGTGGCGTAGCATGGGTGGGTGACAGAGTTACCATTGTTTTTTTGATTGTTTTGGGTGGTTGGGGGGGGGGGGGGGGGCCGCGGGGCGCCGGACCAGGTTTAAGAGGAAATAGTGGGACCATATGAGAATTTGTTCAATGGAGGCTTCATGTTGGAACTTTCAAATATGAACAAGACCTTTGAGAGAGGATGGTTGGTTTGAGGGAGAGTTTCTTTGTAAAGTTCTATTGATGGCGGAATATTAGATCCTTTTGAACAGGTATGGCTTTGTGGTATAAATTGCTTTGATTTTGCTCAAGCTTGCTGAATGGATTGTGCTTTTGATCTCTTCATATGGTTGGAGTTTTACTAAATTTTTGTTGTGTCCCATGTTGATGCGAGGTTCTAACTAAGGGAGTAAGATACTTAACGTTTAGGTGAAGATTTTCTTATCTCTGTTTTTTATTTAGAGTAAGTGTGAAGTGAATCTTTATTCATTTCTAAAATCCCTCCTTAAATTTGGCAGTATCTGTGGTAGAATCAACTAGACTTGTCAATTTTATATGTAAATGAATGTGAAATTTAGACTAGGGGGAATGACCAACTTTAAGTTAAAAAAAAAAAAAAAGGCATCATCTACTTCTCCACAAATGAATTTTGAGTACTTATCAGTTTAGCGATTTTTTAATATTTAATATTAGTTATAATGGGACTTGCTACTCTTCAAGTTTTACTATTATAACACAAGACTTTGTTTCTTTTTACTTCATTTTCAATGAATGATGTTTGTTCTTTTAATTGTGCCGTCATATATAAGTTGGAGCTTTTTAACTTTGAAGTTCGAGGCTTAACATATCATATGAAAAAGGGTGAAATATTATAGCAGAATCTGTTAAAATTAGAGGTATATGGTCTTTGTATTTTAAGAAATTATTGATATTTTATTTATCGGTTTCTAGCTTTTTCTATGCTAATGTTGTGGAATGTTTTGAGAAACTGCAAGTTAATTTTTTCAATGATTGATGTTTGTTCTTGTAATTGTGCTGCCAGATATAAGTTGGAGCTTTTTTACGCCGAAGTTTGAGGGTTAACATGCCATATAAAAAAATGGTGAAAAATTATAGCAAAATCTGTTAAAATCGGAGGTGATACGGTCTTTGTATTTTAAGAAATTATTGATATTTTATTTAGTAATTTCTAGCTTTTGCATGTTTTGAGAAACTACAAGTTAATGGTAATTTATTATTGTGCTTTTTTTAATCTTTTTTCTTGAATTAGCATTTGTTATTTTGTATGTATACTTTAAGCTCACAAGTTGGTGACAAATGCATTTTGCATAATGTTTGATCGTGTTTCTTCAAGAAATGGAGACTTGCAAAGTTCTTGTCAATGTTTTACCAAAGTCGTCAAGTTCGTCTTGATAGTTGATGTTTATGATCTCTATCGCTCATTGGAAGAGCTTAAAGAGTTCACCAATGCCATTGAAAGGTTAGTCATTGTGAGACATGCATACAGAATGATACATCAGGAGCATGTACATAACTGGTATGTATTTATTTACCTTGACAATGTTAAATTTAGATGGGATGTACGTAAGGGAATCCGAGCAACCATATTATATGAAGATTTGTTTCAAACCACTTTACAATATTAGTGAAATTGTTAAGGATGTTTAGACTGGAAGTTTAGTTGCAAACAAGTTTTACCCCATTTGCACAAAGTGGTATATATATTTAATCCTCTAATTATACGAGAATTGAAAGGCAAAGCAGTCACACCATTTTGGTTTGACTAATGTTATATTTGAAATTTATTAGTTCTTATTTCTGTGGTACTTTACTATAATTTGATAATGGACTAAGTTTTCTTTCTGTGACAAAAGGCAATTTGCTAAAGTCTAATGCTGAAAGAAATATGAGAATATCATTTTTTTTCAATCCTTTTAAAGCTTTCATGTTTCTTCACTTTGAGTGCACACTTAGTTTGACTATATGTTATTTTCTATTACCAGCTCTTGTGCCTCCATTATCTAAGCTTGGCCTTGACACCCTCCTGGAATATTGCAGCTTTGCCTAAGAAGAAAATTGCAATTTAAGGCTCTGTTGCTTGATCAGGTTTGTAAAACTGCTTTATTGAAATTAGTATTGAACATGAAAACGTAAGTTTTTATTTTATTCTTATAGATGACCCAAAGAATCCTACCTTTGTTTATATAGATATTTTCAATTGCTGACAAAATCCTGCTAATTTATAATGTGTGGGCATGTGAGCAGGAGGATACTATAAGGGCTCTAGTGTTGGTAAAACTTGGAGTACAAATTGGGGCTGGCATAGTTGCTTCTATAGTGCAATCTACTTAATTTATTTATTTTGTGTTCTTCAATGATCATTAATGTATTCAATTTTAATCTGTATTAGAAATCATTATATTGTAACAACCTGATTACGTGAGTCAATACCATGCTTAATTAAATTAAATATTAGTTTTAAATACTTTAATCTACTGAAAATTTTAGAATATATTTTTTTTAAACACAACATAAATAGACTAATGCATGTAGGTAAACTTTACCATGTATATACATTACTTGTTGAATAAATTATAAAGTCTTACATAACCTTTATATTTAACCGAATTCTTGAAACATTACACATATAACATAATACAAATTATTTAAATATATATATTTATAATTCAAAAGAATTTGCGGAAAAGTCTGTGTAGTAGTAGTATCTCATACTGTCCTTCACTTGCTACATCGCCCACGTGGCTTATTAAATTAAGCTGCAGGCTTCTTACCTACAATATAAAATATAATAATGAACTTTTGCTTATTAAGTACAAATTTAATTTCACAAAAACATAATAAGCATCATATAACTTATATATGAGTCATTTATTATCGATTATGGGTCTCTTATATTTCATTATGGACTTGTTATCTTACTTAATATTTGAGCCCTTTGCGTATGTACTATATGCGTGCAACTCGCTAAAAGTTAGAGTTTGTAAGGTCTTTCACAATTCTGAGAATCTTGAAACATATATAATCCGCCATGATTTACGGAAGGTTGGTATGATACTCTAGTTGTTTTGAGATAGTCTTAGTCACTATTAATTTAAGTCATGGAAATGTTACTACACTCTTAAGGGTCCGTTTGGTGAAACGGTTTGAGTTGAAATTTTTAAATTTGAGTTAGTTGACTTTTAAAAAATTAGTTATAATTTTTGTTGATTTTTCAGAAAAAGATAAAAACTAAGATGAAAAATTTGAGTTTAAGATGGTTTGTCAAACGGAAGCTTAAGTAACTTTAGTATAAGAAGAAGGTTGAATAAGTTACCCTCTATTCAAAACTTAACTTCATTTTTAGTAATTTTGGCCTATTTTTGCTTTAGGTCGATATCTACCGGTTTGATTAATTTTCATAAGAGTTCTTCACATTGTATTTTCTTTATTAAAAAATGCCTTATTTACTTAAAAAGTATCTTAACCTCTTAAATTAAGTATTTTTTGATACAAATACTTAAAAATGTATATTGTAATACATAGTATGCATTTAAGGTTTAAAAATCACTCATAAAATCTAAATGAATTTAAATCTCTTTGAACTACTAATTAATAACTTATGACTCTGTATCTTGAATGACATAGACCTCCTCAACAACATCCTCTGGAAAATCCCATATATGTCTATGCCCAAAATGTTCTACAACTTTCCAATTGGGACCATTTAATAGATCATCCACATAAAAAACTTGTTCTGCCTAAGATGCTAGTATGAATGGTTCATTCTTGTACCATAAGTACTTCATACAGATACTGGTCGCGTTTTTGTAATGTTGAATTCTCGTTCTCTTTGAACGAGTATCAAACCACTTATACTTAAATAGGACAACAAAGTTATCATTTATTTAGGATACACTACTAAAAATTACAGTTTACACGACGGTTTTTGACCGTCGTGCAAAGTTTACACGACGGTTACAGAACCGTCGTGTAATCCACCGTCGTGGAAGATACCACGACGGTTATATGAACTGTTGTGCTATCTCAATTTTACACGATGGTCAACAACCGTCGTACTATCATGTATTTAAATACAAAAATCGTGGTGTAAAACGGATTTTACACGACGGACATAACGAGGACCGTGGTGTAAAGCGGGCTTTACACGATGGACATAACGAGGACCGTGGTGTAAAGTGGGCTTTACACGACGGACATAACGAGGACCGTCGTGTAAAGGGACTTTACAGGATGGACATTGTAACGCCCCCAAATCCACGTAGGGCCTATTACGTAAACTTGGGTCGCTACCTTACTTAACTTAAATCTTACCCAATTTTTAGAGTAAATTTTTTTTTTTTTTTTTAAATCGTAACTTGAAAACATTGCACAGGTAAAACTTAAAACCTTACATTTAAACTCAAAACTTATTTTTATTCATAAAAACTTAATCTCTTAATATGTACTCACTCGAGTACCGAGCTTTTATCCCTTGGGGAAGCTACCATACTCAAACATAACATAAACCGTGGACCAGACTCGACCTAATGCGGATCGGTACAACAAGAGGCAACTCGTTGCCATATCTACTAAAGCTGAAACTGTACCATACATACTTAAAACATAATGTAAACACATTTTTTCTTTTCAAACATATTTTGGAAACCCGTAACGGTGTCCATTCCCACGTTTCACGGTCCACAGCGCCATCTCTCCACAGCTTTGCATCAGGTATTGCCAGTAGGTAGCTCACCTACAACATGAACGTAAGTAGTGAGCTAAAAAGCTCAGTAAGCACAATATTCGATCCGCATGCAAATGAAAGTGCAAGAATACGTGAACCAATTATGATTTCTTATTAATCAGATTATGGTTCCCTATTTAATTCTATACCATGTGTGCACGTACTGAGGTACATAACCATGGAGTGGTTGAAGGCGGTCCGTCCGATCCAACTCAAACCATGAAACAAAATGTTTAACATAGAGTAGTGGAGGCAGCCAATCCAATACAAGTCAAACCATGGAACATACCATTTGAACCCACCACGGAGGCAAGTCAGTACAACACAACAATCTTTACTTAACTTATCTCATAATTTAAGAACTTGTTCTTACCATATAATTCCTTATCAGTGAGCATGCTTCGTGATGCCATGATATCGAACATAAAACATAACTTACTTCATCGTAACATACTATCTCATAACTTAACATGTCATGACATACTGCATCGTAACATAACATCATACATAACATAACATAATTCATAACATACTTCATAACATACTTCATCTTAACATGAAACATGGACATACTGCATCTTAATATATCATCATGACATATCACATCTTAACATAAACGTACTACTTCATAACATCATAAATCATGAAATGCCATTCATGATTTCATAAAACGTCTTATGCAAACAAACATGTGTTCATGCTGTAGGCGGAGTTGTACTTACCTTCCGTCCTACGCTCTTGATTTATTGTCCCAACTAACGCTGTTCCTTTTCCGGGTACAGCTGCAGGTTCTATCCTACTCGATAAAGGACATGATCTAATTTAAACTCGTGAAATGTTGGTGATATAAACCAACATGTTTACATGGTCTTGGTTGTATGTCCCTTTGTGCAAAATGTCTTACTTGGTTACATTGGATAACCTTATGTACTAAGCCCATGACATACCATTAGGGTTAGATCATCTTCCAACCCTGGCTTCATCCTTAATCTACAAATTATCGGGTTAAATCCATTAACCCTTTAGCTTAGCTTAATCGGTGTCCTTTAGGGTTACATTGGATAACCCTTAAAGTCAAACTAAACTAATGTTATTAGTCAACCAAAGTCAACTATGGTTAACTCCGGTCAACTACGGTCAACTATGGTCAACCCCCCCTATGGGTCAACCTTTGGGCCTCGGGCTTGATCCGGTAACTCGGGTCTAACTCCCGGTTACCATTCGTAAACTAATCGCTTGCTATACTCTAGCTTGAAATATTCATTTTCCTTACTTGGAAAATTTAGGGAAATTAATCCCAAAACTTCTTACTTAACTTGTAAAAATCCTTCACTTAAATCATAAAAATCCAAACTATTGGATTAGTGCTTTATAAAATCATTTGGGGTTGAAAACTGTCATTGGAATAGTTTTCCATAAACAAAATAATAGTTTGTAGAAGAAAAACAGTTTTCTAGAAACATTTGTAAAGCTAGTGGTGCAGGAATTTTCGGATTCTCTGCGCACCCTTCGTAAAACGATCTCAGTTTAAAAATTGGTTCGTAATCTGAAAAAGTTTTCTTCACGGAAGTTCTAGCTCATCGAAAAATGCTAAAACTTTCGTGTTTTACAAAAATTCCAGTTCGGTCTAGATTCGTCCCAGTTTTTGTTTAAAACTGGCTGACCTCGAAAAACTAAGTGAAAACTGGGTCTGGAGATTAACCACTGGTTTTGGGGAAAACGGAGGCCATTGGAGCCTTATTTCAAGAATCCGTCCGCGTTGCCCCCTAGAAAAAGTCATTCTGGACAACTTTCATGTTTTACGTTTTTCTTAATTTGGCCTCTAAAGGCCTTATATTTCACTTTTCCAAAAACTGGGCAGATTCTCTCCGAATCTGCCAGTTTTTGTGCTTACTTGGTTTTACGTGTCCTACTTCGCGGAACTAACTCAACCGATCACGCGGGAGCCTAAATAACCAACATGCAGCGTTAACTAACGTCCCACATGAATCAACACGTGATTCTAATGCAGCCATGCAACCCAAACCAAATCTGCACATCCTAGGGTTGCATGAACTAGAGGTTGCATCACCATACATTGAACCATTCATGACAAACCATAGCTAGCTCTAACCATCTAGCAAACCAGCCATAACCGGCTGCACACAAGCAGGGAACATACCAACCAATAAGCCATGTAATCCTAGTATGCAAACAAGCACAAATATAATGCACACAAACATAAACAAAACCATAAGCAAACCACCCTTAACACACCCTAATCAAGCACCACACCTAGTCTAGGGCATTAACCATAAAACTTGAGCTTATGCTCTTACAAACCATGCTTGGAAATACACTTAAATTTCCACATTAAAGCTTAAACCAAAAGCTTAAGATTATAGGGTTTACCTCTAGGGTTTGGAAGTTGGTTTACTAGCTTGGATCCAAACTTCCCTTGCTTCCCCATTGGCTGCCATCACAACCGGATTTCCCCTCCAAATGGAGTTCCAATTTTTAGCCATGCACATACAAATATACTCATAAATATCCCATCTAACTTGCATGGAAAAATACTAGAGTTTGAGGGAGTTTTACCTTAGCTAACCCTAGGGATGGGTTAGGCTATGCAAACCGAAAATCCTCCCTCCCTTTGGCTCTCCAATCACTCGGCTTTAGCTCTCCAAATGGCACCAAAATTTTTCACCAAACTTGGTGATTTCTTGTAGCCAAAGCCGAAGCCTCCTATACCCATATTCTTCAAATTTTTTTCTCCTATTTTCTGCACCAACAAGGCCGAACCTATGCACCATCTAGGCACCAAAAATCACTTTGGTTCCTTGGTTGGTGTTTCCTCTTCACTCTCGGCTACACCACCATTTTTTTTCACCAAAATTTCTCTCCCTTTTCTTCCTCTCCCATGCACGGCCACTGCCCAGAAAATGGGTCCAAAATTTCCAGATTTCCCTTTGGTTTCTAGCTTGAAACCGAACATGCACACTAACTAGCCTCCCTTGGCTTTTTCCAACTTTTTCTCTTGGTTCTCTCTTGGTTTCTCTCCTCCTCTCTCTCTCGGTTTTGGGGTGCAGAAAAATGGCAAGAACTTGGCCCAATTTTCTGATTTAAATGATTAAATGCCACCCCTATTTATAGGCAAAAGCAAACTTTCCAAAAATTACAATTTAACCCCTAAACTTTGAAAATTCCCACTTTTTGGTGGTGAGGTGGCCGGCCAATGCCTTGGAGAACAAGGGTAGGATGACCTCATCAAGGTGATATCATTTTAGTGACATCACATGCTTACATCATCAAATTTCCAAAATTTACACTTTTGCCCCAAAAGCTAAAATTCTTGCAAAAATGCCCCATAGGTGGCCGGTTGCTTCCTTGGTGAACAAGCCAAGCTTATCTCATTATGATGACATCATGTGCTTACATCATCAATTTTCCAAAAATTACACTTTGACCTAAAAAGTGAAAATTCTTGCATTTATGCCCCTTAGGTGTCACTTGGCCGGTCCTTTGCTTGCTTTCCAAGCAAATGACATCATCTTGGTGACATTATGTGATTACCTCATGCTTACATCACATATTTTCTAAAATTACATTTTTGCCCCTAAAGACAAAATATTTGTAATTTTACCCCCATAGGTGGCCGGCCCTTACTTGTCTTGCAAGGCAAGTCATTGCCTCATTGTGACATCATCTTGATAACATCACCATGCTTACATCGTCAAATTTCCAAAATTTACACTTTTACCCCAAAAGTGAAAATTTTGACATTTTTGCCCCTGCATGTGACCGGCCCCAATGGGTTACTTGGTGACCAAGTTTTTCATATTTTCATGTCCTTTTGCCCTTGACCTTAACTAGGTGTGCTTGATTTTCTAGGGTGGTTTTAGAGCCTATTTGAGCTATCTCGCCCATACTGATATATTTTACAGTATTTTCTCATACTGCATCATACAATACTGCCAAGTCAACCTGTTGACCACTCTTGGTCAAAATTTGACTTTCTTGGTCAAATTTGACTTTTTCGGTCAAACTTTGACTTTTTCGAAATTACGTCATTTTTCGTCCTTTTCGACTTGAAAGAGCGTTTTCTAACCTTAAAAACCTATTTTGAGTCTTATTGAGCTATAAGATTTCATAAAAAGTATGAAAAACTCTTAACCGAGCTTTTCCGTAAATATCTCAACCTATGCACATAATTCCTTCGAAGAGGAAATGATAACATGAAATTTCTAGGTATTACAGACATAACGAGGACCGTGGTGTAAAGTCCACTTTACACTACGGTCCGGAGTGAACCGTCGTGTAAAGTTTTGGAGTCTCTTGTGAAATGGCAAAAATCAAGAGACAATTCAAGATATTAACAACATTGATCATGGTAAAAACATACCAATTATTATATATTACAAAGATTACATGTCATAATTAACGAATTCCATTATATAACCACACCATTCAACCCTAATCAAATCCAAATCATCAGAAAAAATTGTTATATGTGACATTATGCCTTTATGGCATTCTGATTTGCAAGTTGATATATGTGTCAACATAAAAAAAATATGTTCAAATTGAGACAACTGATATTTCAAATGTACATTCTAATTGAGCGAATGGAATTGTACATTCTAATTGCGTCAAAGGGTTCGCATCAAATGAGCGACAACTTATATTACATATGTACATTCTAAACCCGACCCCCATCTTGAAGCCAATCTCGACCCCAGTCCCAAAACCTGATCCTGACCACTGACCCCCATCTCAAAACACGACCCCAATCCTGAAACCCAACCCGATCCCGTCCTGAAACACAACCTCGACCCCCATCCCAAAATCGGCTTCCTGCACCACTAGTTTTACAATGTTTTCTAGAAAAATTGTTTTTCTTCTCCAAACTACTGTTTGATTATGGAAAACTGTTCCAAGGGCGGTTTTCAACCTCAAATGATTTTATTAAGCACTAATCCAAGAGTTTGGATTTTTATGATTTAAGTGAATAATTTTTATAAGTAAAGTAAAGAGTTTTTGAGATTAATTTCCCTAAGTTTTCCAAGTAAGGAAAAGGCATTTTTCAAGCAAAAGTATAACAAGTGATTAGTTTACGATTAGTAACCGGGAGTTATACCCGAGTTACCGGGTCAAGCCCAAGGCCCAAAGGTTGACTCATAGGGGGGGTTGACCATAGTTGACCGTAGTTGACCGAAGTTAACCCTAGTTGACTTTGGTTGACTAGTAACATTGATTTAGTTTATCCTGAAGGGTTATCCAATGTAACCCTAAAGGACACCGATTAAGCTAAGCTAAGGGTTAATGGGTTTAACCCGATGATTTGTGGATTAAGGATGAAGCCCAGGGTTGGAAGATGATCTAACCCTAATAGCATGTTATGAGCTTAGTACACGAGGTTATCCAATGTAACCAAGTTAGACGTTTTTGCACTAAGGGACATACAACCAAGACCATGTAAGGTAAGCATGTTGGTTAGATCACCAGCATTTCATAAGTTTAAATTAGAGCATGTCCTTTATCGGGCAGGCAGAACCTGCAGCTGTACCCGGGAGAGGAACAGCATTAGTTGGGACAGTAAATCAAGAGCGTAGGACGGAAGGTAAGTACAACTCCGCCTACAGCATGAACACATGTTTGTTGCATAAGTTGTTTTTAAGAAATCATGAATGGCATTTCATGATTTATAATGTGATGTTATGAAGTAGTATGTTATGTGTTATGTTAAGAAGTAGTATGTTATGTGTTATGTTAAGAAGTAGTATGTTTATGTTAGGATGCAGTATGTCTATGTTTTAATGAGATATGACATGATGCTATGTTAAGATGCAGTATGTCCATGTTCCATGTTAAGATGCAGTATGTCCATGTTTCATGTTAGGATGCAGTATGTCATGTTTATGTTAAGATGCAGTATGTCATGTTTATGTTATTGGACGGGCTGTCTCCACTACTCCATGTTAAACGTTTTGTTTCATGGTTTGAGTTGGATTGGATGGACCGCCTTCAACCACTCCATGGTTATGTACCTCAGTACGTGCACACATGGTATAGAGATAATTAAGTAGGGAACCATAATCTGATTAATGAGAAATCATAATTGGTTCATACGTATGCTTGCATTTTCATTGCATGCGGATTGAATATTGTGCTTATTGAGCTTTTTAGCTCACTACTTACGTTCATGCTGTAGGTAAGCTACCTATCGGCAATACCTGATGCAAAGCTGTGGAGAGATGGCCCTGCGGACTGTGAAACGTGGGAATGGACACCACTACGGGTTTCCAAAAGATGTTTGAAATGAAAAATGTGTTTACATTATGTTTTAAGTATGTATGGTACAGTTTCAGTTTTAGTAGTTATGGCAACGAGTTGCCTCTTGTTGTACCGATCCGCATTAGGTTGGGTCTGGTCCACGGTTTATGTTATGTTTAAGTATGGTAGTTTCCCCAAGGGGTAAAAGCTCGGTACTCGAGTGAGTACATATTAAGAGGTTAAGTTTTTATGAATGAAAATAAGTTTTGAGTTTAAATGTAAGGTTTTAAGTTTTACTTGAGCAATGTTTTCAAGTTACGATTTCAAAAAGAAAAAAAAAATTTACTCTAAAAATTGGGTAAGGTTTAAGTTAAGCAAGTAAGGTAGCGACCCAAGTTTGCGTAATTAGCCCTACGTGGATTTGGGGGCGTTACAGAATCCACGAAATAGTACGTAAACCGAACTAAGCAACCGAAACTGCTATTTCGGATTCGAAACTGGCCAGTTTCAGGAAAGTGAAATTTTAAGGCCCTTAGAGGCCGAACTGGGTAAAAGTTAAAACACGAAAGTTGTTCAGAAGGGTTGTTCCTAGAGGACTACATGAGCAGAATCTTAAAATAAGACTCCAATGGCCTCCGTTTTTACTGAAACCCGTGGCTGATCCCCAGACCCAGTTTTTCAGGGTCAGCCAGTTTCAAATGAAAACTGGTATGAATCTAGGCAGAACTGGATTTTATGCAAAACATGAAAGTTTTAGCATTTTTCGATAGCTACAACTTTTGTGAAGAAAAGTTTTTCAGATTACAAACAGATTTTTAAACTGGGTTTGTTTTATGAAGGGTGCGCAGGGAATCCGAAAATTCCTATACCTTAGTTTTACAAATGCTTTCTAAAATCTGTAAAATTGTCTTTAAACCATTGTTTTAACTATGGAAACTGTTCCAAAGGCAGTTTCTAGCCTTAAATAATTTTTATAAAGGTCCGTTTTGAAAATGTAAATTTTTACAAGTAAAGGTAAAGTTTTAAGAGTTATTCCTCAACTCTTTAAGTTAAGAAAAGAATGAGATTTTAAAGTATTTAGATCAAATGATTTTAAAGTTGAAAATTTCCTCAACTTTTCCATGTTAAGAAGAGAAATGAAATTTTAAGAGTTTTGGGATTATTCACCCAAAGTTTTCAAGTTGAAGAAAAATGAAATTTTCCAAGTTAAGGGAAAATAAGATTTTTCAAGTTAAGAAGAGAAGTGGAATTTTAAGGGTTCGGAATTTAAATTCCATATTTTTCCAAGAAGTAAGGAAAATGAGATTTTAGCCAAGTATTTTCAAGATGAAGGAAGTAAGAGTTTTTACAAACAGACTAAAGGACTTTTGGAAGACAGTTATACAATGTTTTCCAAAAATCAAGAAAATGAGTTTTAAGGTAAAATTAGTAATCAAGCCGACTACAGACGGTAACCGGAATTATATCCGAGTTACAGGACTAAGCCCAAAGCCCAACGTTAGACCCAAAGGGGGTTGACCTTAGTTGACCACATGTTAACTTCGGTTGACCATAAGTTTGACCTTTAGAGTTACCCAAGATAACCCTAAAGGATACCAAGATCAATGAAATGGGCTAAGACCTAGGGTTATTGATGAGATAATAACCCAATGGATTACGGATCGAGTAAAAGTAAAGTATAAGCCCATGAAGAAGGAAGTGACCAATCAAGTTTAACATGAGGTTTTAGAGGGGACATACAGCACATACATATAGGATTGCTCATGGATGTTGGTTGGGATACCAACATCATATGTCACGATTTATGGTAAGATAAGATGACCTTATCTTACACCTTGATTAAAACAGGAATAGAACCTATCGATGGATCTTGAGGAATGTTACGTCAAGAGCGTAGGACTTCAGGTAAGTACAAACCTCACCTGTGGTATGAAAAATAGTAATATATGTTCAAATATGCAATGCTATGTTTAAATGCTATGTTTTCAAGGATGTTATGTTTAATGATATTGTGTTTTAAAGAGGCCATGATTTAAAGAATTTTAAGTTTTAAAGAATGCCATATTTTAACGATGCCATGATTTAGAGCGGCCATGCTATGTTAAAATATGTCATGTGCATTATAAGATATGATTTTGTGACATCATAAGGCATGTTCACTAATGATAAACCACTTGGTAAAAATTCACAAGTAAAGTGTCGTACCAACCTCCCCCAAGGTGGAGGATTTTTCATGTTCAATTTATGGATTCGCCCTCTCGTTGATGCGGGAGGGTGTAATCACTCATGTTTTTCCCAGAGCAGTTAGGGACCTTGCAAACCCTAACTGTATCTGGAGGCGCGCTATATGTTAAGGGTACGTACACTATGGGGCCCATATGAAAGATAAGTTCAAGTTAAAAGGGAATGCATAAATGAACATAAATGGTTCATGCATATGATGAAGTATGTTTTCAAGATATTAAAATGTTTTGTGAGATTAAAGTTTGTACTTGCTGAGCGAAAGCTCATCAGATATATTCCATACTGCATGTAAGATAAAAGGCCTGTAGCCTTACTTGGTGGGCTTGGAGACGATGCAGCAAGTGAAGGGCGGTGTGGGATACCACTACGCAATATTTTTCGCATTATGTTTAAGTTATGAAGTTTTTCATGTATGTTTAAATGACAAATTAAGTTATGTATGAAATGTTTTAAAGTACGATGCACAAGTTTGTGCATGGGTTTCAAGCCACGATTTTAAGATGAAATCTCAAGTTTTAAAAGAAAGAGAAGTTAAGTTTTCAAGTTTCAAAAGAAGTTTAAAAAAAAAAAAAAAAAAAAAAACTATCCCGAAATTTTCAAAAAGGTTTAAGTCAAGTAACGCAAGTAAGGTGACGGTCCCCCGCTCGCGTGGTCGGACCTACGTGGGTGCTGGTCGGGGCGTCACACTATATGCACCAACTTGAGTAGTAGTGTTGAGATTTGAAATGATTGTCAAAAATTAATTGAAACCATCATTTATGATTCTTTCTATTTTTTAGATTGATTGATTGATTGTAATATAAGATATTGGGACTTTTTGTATTAATTTTCATATTAAAAAAAATGGGAAATTTCTTGGTTTTAGGAAATTTGACGTGTTTGAGTAACTTGGAATCTTGTATTTATGTAAAAGCTCATTCGTAATACTACTTATTGTAAATGTTATCTTTATTTCTAATTCATGAATAATACCACGTTAAATCTTTTATCTTCTCTTTTATCTTTTATTTTCTTATTTTTATGTTCAAAACAAAACATCGTTTCATTTGAGGCTGTGACCGAGAGAAAATTTGTGTTTGTGGCTCAGTATAATCATAACTATTTAAACATTTCGCCCTTGACTTTATAATTGCAGAACTAGCAATAAATCCTTATTTTGGCCAAGAATTCTTCCAGGTGAAGTAACAATATTAGTGATGTGCAAATGAAGTTGCTAGAAGTGTGAAATCTGACAAATGAAAGTGATGACTTGGTTGCGTAAACAATGGTTTTGAAAATGCTACAAAAATTTAAATATGAGCAAAGTCAAAAAGTGGAGATTGATAATAAGTTAAACAAACAAGTGAAATCGATGACTTAGTTTATTTAACTACAGGCGTAAATAATGGTTTAGAAAATACTAAAAAATTTAAATAGGAACAAATTCAAAAAGTGGAGATTGATAAAAAGTTAAATGAAATAATTGTTGACTTGTTTAATTATTGAAATAATGGTTGACTCTATTGAAGGAGTGCTTGACTTGTTTAATTAACCTTTTATCAATCTTCACTTTTTGAATTTGTTCACATTTAAATTTTTAGTATTTTCTAAACCATTATTTACGCCTGTAGTTAAATAAACTAAGTCATCGATTTCACTTGTTTGTTTACCTTATTATCAATCTCCACTTTTTGACTTTGCTCACATTTAAAATTTTGTAGTATTTTCTAAACCATTGTTTACGCAACCAAGGCATCACTTTCACTTGTCAGATTTCACACTTCTAGCAACTTCATTTGCACATCACTAATATTGTTACTTCACCTGGAAGAATTCTTGGCCAAAATAAGGATTTATTGCTAGTTCTGCAATTATAAAGTCAAGGACGAAATGTTTAAATAGTTATGATTATACTGAGCCACAAACACAAATTTTCTCTCGGTCACAGCCGCAAATGAAATGATGTTTTGTCTTGAAAATAAAAATAAGAAAACAAAAGATAAAAGATCTAAAGTGGTGTTATTCATGGATTAGAAATAAAGAGAACATTTACAATAAGTACTATTACATATGAGCTTTTATATAAATACAAGATTCCAAGTTATTCAAAGATGCCAAATCTCCTAAAACCAAGAAATTTCCTATTCTTTAATATGAAAATTAATACAAATAAATTCAAATATCCTATATTACAATCAATCAATCTAAAAACTGGAAAGAATTATCAATGGTGATTTCAATAAATATTTGACAATCATCTCAAATGTTAACACTACTTCTCAAGTTAGTGCATAGATTGCACACATGCACCAACTTGCGTAAAGAGCTTCATTTTTGTTTTCATCATAAATTTTTTTTTTCAATAATCTTTTATTATTATTATTATTATTATTATTATTTCAAAAACTTCACATGCCAACGGTGGTCCTCATGGTCCCATTAATACGATCAAGTATTAATGGGATCAAGTGATCCAAATGATCCTGGGATCAAGGGATCAAGAAGGACTCAAGGGTCAAGGAGGGTTCAAGAGATCAAGGCTTCAGGAATTTGCTTGTGTTGACTTCCATACCATCTTGTAAAATAAAAATAAATAAGAAAATAAAAGATAAAATAGAAGATAAAGGATTTTACTTGTAGTTATCTACGAATTAGGAATAGAGAGAAGATTCACTAATAAGTAGCACTATATGAATTGGTTCTTATATTAGTACAAGTAATTAATGAGTTCAAAAAATATTTATGTATTTACTTATAAATATATAATTTATATCAACAGTTACATAAATATGCTATTTACTTCTTTTAATTTTGGTAAATATACTATTTATTTAATTTACTCTTCGAGAAATATAATATTTTGACTGGATTGTATTTCCTTTTATACAAATCTTAAAACAATGATGAATTTTATGTAATGTGGGATTAAAGGGCGGATAACTTTAGAATCCATGTAGAAGTAGACCATTATTTAGGACTTTAGAATTAGTTATTTCTTCTTATTTTGTTTTATCTTAGCCTTATTTATCATCCAAGCTATCAAATGGGTTCAAGAAGATGTTCCACTAGTAAAAATTGTGGATTACACGACGGTTATTAATCGTCGTGTAATCCAACATTGTCGAAGATACCACAACTCAATATTACACGACAGTTCACAGCATCGCCGAATCAAGAAATACAGTAACAAACGCTGCAAAATTGTGAACTTTACACGATGGTTTTGAGCCAAAACCGTCGGGTAATGCACACATTAACACGAGGGTTTCGAAGCAAAACCGTCATGTAATTCTGACATTACACGACGGTTTTTCTCCAAAACCGTCATGTAATGTAGACATTACATGATGGTTTTGGCTTGAAACCATCGTGTAATGTGCGTAATCACCAAAAATAGCCAAAATTTTCTTTTAATTCAAGCCCAATTAAACGATGGTTTTGAGCGAAACCGTTGTGTAATGGCACATATTACACAACGGTTTTGGCTCAAAACCGTCGTGTAATTTGGCTTAAATTATAAAAAAAATTTGGCGTTTTTCAGTTATTTCCCACCGATGGCCTAACATGTGTGTTATCCAATACACGATCCAACATATTTGCTACATATATTGTATCAAAGTAAAAATACATATCATATATTACATTACAAGTTTATATATCATAATTAATGAATTGCATTACATGGCTAGCCCATTCTCCCATAATCAAATCCAAATCATGAAAAGTAAAAAATTCTTTACTGTCAAGTACATCAATACCATTCAACATTATTTCCCTCATAAAACCTAAAACAAAATAACAACATTCAACACTTCCATCTTGGAGACGACGAGGACGGTCCGAGATTTTCGTTTTACAATCTCATCTCTTTATAATCCCTTATCTAGTTATAAGCTTCCAATCTGTTAGGGCCCTAGCAAGTTCATAAAATTCAAACTAATTAAGATGCATATAATTAAGATAAAATCAATAATTAATATATGAAAATTTACTTACATTTTCATTAGATTAGTAATATCGTCCCATTTCTTTTCTCGAAGAAGATCAAAATAAAGGACTAGGTCCTCCCATGGGTCAATGACTCCCAATATGTAATACCTAGTTTTTCTATGTTACTATTCCTTTCAAAGGAATTAAACGCGTACCATGAATGTATCTATGAAAAAAGCCCGATTAAGGGTTTTTGTTAAGTTTTGTGAGTTCTTATGATTTTATAAGACTCAAAAATGATTGCTTAGACAAGCAAGTGACCTTTTGAGCAAAAAAGGGACAAAAAATTCTATGATTTCATGTTGGTCAAAGTTTGACCAAAAAAGTCAACGTTGACCTATATGGTCAAAGTTTGACTAAAATAGTCAAAGTGATGACCGTGCAGTATTATGATTGTGATGCCCCTTTACTATGTAGGGCCGCCACCTTACTTACTTCACTTAACTTTACTTAAAATTTAGGAATATATATATATTTTTTTGAAACATACTTGTAAAACGCATTTGTCATTAGCAATAAATCATTAATACTGAAGTAATAATTTACTTTAAGTCTTTAGTTCCAAAATACCATAGTGCAAAACTTGTCTTTATCATAGATATATATTTATATACAAAACTTCTTAACTTATCAAAAGATTGCGGAAATAATGCGTAGTGGTATCCATACCGCCCTCCATCCGCCGCCACACCGTCCACACAATGCCCACCATTTAGGCTGCAGGTTTCTTACCTACAGTATGAAATATAACTGAATGAGCTTTCGCCCCGTAAGCACAAACATAATCTCACAAAACATTTAAAACATCTTGAAAACATACATCATCATATGCATATGCGTGAACTATTTATGTTCCATTTATGCATTCCTTTTAACTTAAACTTATCTTTTTTATGGGCCCCATAGTGTACGTACCATCATTTATTTAGCGCGCCTCCAGATACAGTTAGGGGTTGCAAGGTCCCTAATTGCTCTGGGAAACATAATTGATTACACCATCCCGCATTAACAAGAGGGCGATAATCCATAACTTTAACATGAAAAACCCTCCACCTGATGGGAGGTCGGTACGACACTTTACTTGTGATTCTTTATCATGTTGTTTATCCTTAGTGAACATACCTTATGATGTCACTATATGATAACATAACTTTCATCTCATTCATAACATGGTATTTCTTAAAACATGGCATTCGTGCAACATAACCTTTTTCTTGCTAGTATAGCACTTTTAAAAACATGACATTTACAAATCTAGCATATATGGCATTGTTGCAAAATAATATTTATGCACATATAGCATCTTGTAACATAACATTTATGCAAACGTAGCATTATGTAGAGCATGACATTTTAAACATGGCATTTTATAGCATAGCACGAAACATGTCACAGCACATTTGAAAACCGTATACTTGAAATTATTCTACTAGTTTTCATACTGCAGGTGAGGTTTGTACTTACCTCTAGTGCCGTGTCCCTAAAGTTGCGTCCCTTAAATTTGTCGGCAACAGCAGTTCACTTTTCCGATATACCACAAATATAGGATCAGGGTCCTTTCGTAAGGTGTTGGTGACCTAACCAACACTCATGCCTAATCTTGGTTGTATGTCCCCTATACTTGATATCCATCTTGGTCACCTTAATCATCCTTCTTTATTAAGGATAATCAACTTTAATTAATACTTAAGAGGTCGCGTTGGATAACCTCTTAATTAAATCCTTGTTCTTTTATTGGTTTCCTTAAAACTTTGGGCTTCATTTATATATCCTCATTATTGGGTTATCTCCATCAACCCCTTAAATCCTAGCCCAAAAATACATGTGGGTGTTTCTTAGGGTTATGTTGGGTAACCCTTAAGGTTAGTCTTAATTAAAACTTGGGTCAACCCTTAGTCGACCCTTGGGATTGTAACTCGGATATAACATCCGGCTACCGTTCGTAGTCAGCTTGCTTACCAATTTTACTTTAAAATCCCTCTTCCTGATTTTTGGAAATCTTGTGTAATTATCTTCCAAAAATCCCTTAATTCACTTGTAAAAATTCTTGCTTCTTTAACTTGAAATATTTTGGCTTAAAATCATCATTTTTCCTTAATCTTGAAAATACTTGGTTTGCAACCCCCTTTTCTTCACTTCTTGGAAAAATGTGGAATTTCAAATCCGAACCCTTAAAATTCATGGTTTTTGAACCCGATTTTTTATAAAATCATTTGAGGCTGGAGACTGCCTTTGGGACAGTTTTCGTAGCTAAAATAACCATTTAAAAGCACTTCACAATTTTTTTAGAAAGCATTTTTGTAAAACTCATGTGCAGGATTTCGGATTCCCTGCGCACCTTTCATAAAACGTACCCAGTTTAAAAATCAGCTTTGAATTTGAAAAACTTGTCTTCATGAAAGTTGTAGCTCTCGAAAAATGTTAAAACTTTCATGTTTTGTGAAAAATCCAGTTCGGCTTGCATTAGTACCAGTTTTAGTTTGAAACTGGCTGATCCTGAAAAACGGAGTGAAAACTGGGTCCAGGGATCAACCATGGGTTTTGGGGAAAACGGAGGCTATTGGAGCCTTATTTTGAGATTCTGCTCACGCTGCTCTCTAGAAAAAGTTGTTCCGAGCAACTTTCATGTTTTGAGTTTTACCCCGTTCGGTCTCTAAATGCCTTATAATTTCACTTTCTCGAAACTAGCCAGTTTCGTAACCGAAATGGCAGTTTCGGTTGTGAATTCCGTTTTATGTCATATTTCGCAGAATCTACCTCGACCGATCATATCGGGAGCTTATACATCAAACATGCAGCATTTCTAACGTCCCGTTCATACAAGCATACAAATCCCATGAGTCCATGCAACCTCAAACCGAACCCTAATCCTTGGTTGCATGGGTTCTATCTAGCATTCCACACCAACATACATCCATCATCTCCCCCTAAGCTAGCAGCCATACATCCACTACCTTAGGGCAGATTTTTGACCAAATCTTAAGGGACATATCAACCACATCTAGCATGCTTCCTAACCATTTTTCAAGCACAAAATTTAAGCAAACAAGCATCAAAATCAAGCCAACCAAACCCTAACCCTAATCAAGCACACACACCAACAATTTGGGGCTAAAAATAGAATGGACTTATGTTCTTACAAACCAACTTGAATCACCATCAAAATGCTTAAATGGAACTTAATTTCAAGATGGTTTAAGAGTTTTACCTCAACCCAAGTTAGGGTTTTGAAATCCCAAGATTTCCTTCCTTCCTTCTAGCCCACGGCTTCTCCAAGAAATGGAATCCAAAAATTTTTTTGTTAGCTTTTTCTTGCTCTATCAAAACCGAATTTTACAAGAAGAAAGATCCAAGTTTCACTTACCTTTTCCTCCTCCTCCTCTTGTTTGACCTCCTTCCAAAAGCTCACCAAAAATTTCTCAAACTCTCTCTAACTGTCCCTTGCAAACCGAGCTCCAAAGGAACAAAACTCCAAGAAAAATTTCTGATTTCTCTTCTCCTTCTCTCCCTCTCTCTCCCACGGTTTGGCTGCTGAAATTTGGACAGAGTATGGTTGTGTTTTGTGAATAAAATGAAGGGTTTTTGTGAAGGGGTATTTATAGAGGAAGGGGGAGCTTGGGTGGTTCATCTTTTCCCCTTGAAATGTGACTTTATGCCTTGTCTCCCATGTGATGTTGTAGCCGAATTCAAGGGAGGGGAATGGGGGGTTGTGCTGCCGAAAATGGAGGGGGAAAGGAGGGACATGTGGCAGCCCTTGGTTGGTCCTAGAAGTCTCTAGAAAATCTCCCATACTTAGCTCACCTTTTGGCCCTTAAAATATGGCTTTTACCCATTCATTGTTTGTCCCCTTTGCTGCCGAATTTGATGGAGGAATGGGGGGAGGTGTGGTCAACCATTTAAGGGCTGTTGTGGCTGAAAATCATGGGGCCAAGTGGCACTCCTTTGGCTGATGGGAAAGCTTCCACACTCTTCCAAGTTAGCTCACACTTTTTTCCTTAAAAAGTGGCTTTTTGCCATGCCTTGCTTGTCCTTGATTTTCTTTTCTTTCTTTTCTTCCTTGTGCAGCCGGATTTTGTGGGTGAGGGAGCAGCCCCTCATGTGTAGCCTTGGGTTAGTGGAAGGTGATGTCAAGAAGTTGATGTCATGTTCCACTAACTCCCACAATGCCTTAATTGGCCATTTGCTCTCCAAAACTCCATTTTTCTTTTCCTTTGTGTTGCACAGATAATCCAAATATTGTGGTTCTCCAAAAACACAATATTTTATATCATACTAGGGTACAAAATTTATCTGTGTGAATTTAGTGCCGAAAAATATTTTTCCTTAATTTTTTCGAACCCCATTTTGCCCTTAATGTAAAGTCAACCCTTTGACTTTTGTTGGTCAAACTTTGACTTTTGGTCAAACCTTTGACTTTTTCGGTCAAAGTTGACTTTCGTAAAATTTCATCCTTTTTCGTTCTTTTTCCTTAAAAACCTCATACATGGCTCGTAAATCATTCATGGAGTCTCATAATTGATTTAATGAGGACTCAAACGTTGACACATAAAATCATGAATTTCTCATTAACACTCATAATTTTTCATGTAACACATCATAAACACATAAATTAGACTTTAATTTCTTATGAATAAGGGAATTACGAGTCTACGAAAATTTTAGGTCTTACAATGATGAGCAGTATGAAAAATATACTACGAAACCCGTCTTTACAGGCAAGATAGTATGAATAGTATTTAAACCACTATAGAAAATCAAGCACACCAAGTTAGGAATAAAGGGCAAGAGGGCTTTAGAAAATAAGAAAAATTTTATACAGTCTATTTTTACACAGATGAATCTTGGACTGCAATACGGTATAATAGTACTGTGTATAAGTGAGCACAGCATTGGAAATATCTGTGTTAGCAAAAAATGGACTGCATATTAAGAAAAAAGCCAGACAAGGCCTAAAAGGCGGACACTTCATCGTGGATAGTTATATAATTTTTGGAATTAAGGAAAAAGTGGAAAGAAATTAAAAACTTATCCACCAAGCACCTAAGGATGGCCGGCCACATATAGGGGTAAAATTACAAATATTTTGTCATTAGGAGCTAAAATGTAATTTTAAAAAAATAGGTGATGTAAGCAAGGTTATGTCATCAAGATGATGTCACAATGATACAAAAACTTACCATGCAAGGCAAGCTAATGACCGGCCACATATTGGGGAAAAATTGCAAATATTTTGTCCTTAGGGGCCAAAATGCAATTTTTGAAAAATAAGTGATGTAAGTATGATGAGGTAAGCATGATGATGTCATGATTTTGCTTGGAGAGCAAGCTCATGGCCGGCCACATGTGTCACGACCCGATTACTCTCAACATCCACACGGATGCTGACCGCGCGAACCTGGAGCGTTCGGTCCGTGACATTACTTAACTTACTTGCTTGATTTGAAAAAAATAAAGTTACCCAATTTTTTGAGTAAAATTTTTTTTTTTCTTCTTTTCTAAAAATTGTTACTAGAAAACCCTTAATGCGGAAATCATAAAACTTTAAACTCGATTAAAGCATAACTTAAAACTGCTTTTCTTTTATAAACTTTATCTGATGTACTCACTCGAGTACTGAGCCTTCACCTATGAGGAAAGCTCCATACTTACATACATACATAATCTAAATCGTGGACCAGACCCGACCTACAGCAGACCGGTACAACACGTGGCAACTGGCTTGCCATACTGCTAAAACTGAAAACTAATCATACATACTGAAAACATAATGAAAACACATTTTCATTTTTAAACGCACTTCGGAAATCCCGTAGTAGTCCATTCCCACGTTTCACATTCTGTTGCGCCATCTCTCCACAGCTTGTATCAGAAAGTGCCAGTAGGAAACTTACCTACAGCATGAACGTAAGTAATGAGCTAAAAAGCTCAGTAAGCACAACATCCTATCCGCATGCAACTAAATGCACCAAAAACGTGAACCAATTATGATTTATTATTAAAATCATTTATGGTCTTACTACTGATCTTATCTTGCTACTATACCATGTGTGTATGTACTTAGGTACGTAACCATGGAGTGATTGAAAGCGGTCCGTCCAAACCAACTCAAACCATGAAACACATAGTTTAACATGGAGTAGTGGAAGCAGCCCTTCCATATCAAGTCAAACCATGGAACATGCCATTTGAACTTACCACGAAGGCAAGCTAGTACAACACAACATGTCCTACTTGACTTAACTCTTGCTTACCATGTGACTTATTTTTAGTGGACATGCTTCGTGATGCCATAAAATCTAACATAAACATAACATACAACTGCATAACATACTCATACATACTACATAACATGCTTAACTGCACATGCATACATGAACACATTACATAACATGAACACAACACATACTGCATGCTTAACATGAAACATACTTAACATACTTATAACATAACATATCACACATTACATACTTAACTTATCTCATAAACATACTGCCTAACATCATAAATCATAAAATCCTATTCATGATTTCTAAACATAACATATGCAAACAAACATGTTCATGCTGTAGGCGGAATTGTACTTACCTTTCCGTCATACATTCTTGCTTAACTGTCCCTTCCTAGTGCTGTTCCCCTCCTGGTACAGCTGCAGGTTCTGCCTGCTTAACAAGGACACGCTCTACTTAAACTCGTGAAAATGCTGGTAAACTAACCAACATGTTTACATGATCTTGGTTGTATGTCCCCTTATGTGCAAAGCATCTAACTTGGTTACTCTTGGTAACCTGGCGTGTCAAGCCAAAACTAAACCTCTAAGGGTTGCTTATCTTAATTTGAAACTATCGGGTCATATCTGATAACCCTTTAGTTGAGCTTAACGGTATCGCTTAGGGTTAATTTGGATAACCCGTAAGGATAAACTAACTCTATGCTATTAGTCAACCAAAATTAACTCCATACAATTAGTCAACCAAAAGTCAACCATGGTCAACTTTGGTCAACTACGGTCAACTATGGTCAACCCTCTATGGTCAACCTTTTGGGTCTCGGGCTTGACCCGGTAACTCAGGCATAACTCCCGATTACCATTCGTAAACTAAACGTTGGCTATAAACTTGCTTGAAAACTCTAATTTCCTTTCTTGGAAAACACTTAGGGAAATAATCCCAAAATTTCACTTTTCGTGTAAAAATCCTTAACTTAATTCCTAAAATCCAAACTCATGGATTTTTGCTTCGTAAAATCATTTTAGGTTGAAAACCGCCCTTGGAACGATTTTCCGAGTCAAAATTGTGAGATCTAGTTTTTCATGTGACTAGCTTCTGTAAAGACTTGAATGCAAATAGTACATGCAGTTTCATGAAAAAGCTTGTTTCAGAGCTCTAATATGTGTTATGAGTTTTTATAGCTTAATAAAACTCAAAAATGACTGTTCGAAGAAGCAAATAGCCTTTTTGAACAATAAGAAGTGAAACAGACTCGATTCCACAAAAGTCAAAATTTTGACCGAAAAAGTCAACTGTTGACCGAAAAGTCAAAGTTGGACCAAAATGGCCGAAATTATGACGAAGGAATTTTAAGATCTGCGTTTTATGAAAAATAATGCAGGAACTAATTTTTATGACAGTTAGAAACTAAAACCACCTTAGAAAAATCAAACACGCCACAATAAGTCACGAGGCAGAAGGATTTGAGAAAAGATCTTCAATCCGATTTTTTTTTGACTGAAATTATGAAAAATCCAAACTGTAAAATAATTATTACAGTATTGGAATTTAAATTTTTACAGTCAAAGTTTCAAAGATTTTTATCCAAACAAGCCTTAATTTTTAAGATATCTCACAAAGATATTAATATTTTACTCAAAGTGGGATGTGTTGGACCAATCACAAGGAGACACCTATCTATGCCAACTCACTATGAGTTGTCTTGCATTTCCTCTTCCTCTCCATGAGATCCGGACACCTAGCATGCTAGAAAGCCAAAAATTTCAAACTTTTGGGGCCAAAATCTTATTTCAAGAAGTTCTCCAAGATGTCTATAAAAGGGGGGCTGATTTCTCTATTCATTTTAAAGAGAAAATGCAGCCAAACTCTTGAGAATTTTCATCTCAAAAATCCGAGAGAAAGGGAGAGAGTGATCAGAAAAATTTTCAAGTTCAATCCATCTTGTGTGCTTCGGGTGAGCTAGCAGCCGAGGGGGAGAGAAAAGAAAATTTTTTCTGCAGCCAAACAGCCTTGTTGCCGTGGGTTTGGAGCAGGGGAAACACAAGGGAAAACCAAAAATTTGGGGTAGAATTTAGGGTTTGAGTTTCGGGTTTGATTGGTGAGCAAGAGAGTGAGTTTTGTGCAAAGTTTTGGAGCTTGATTCCAACTCCAAGTAGCCTTCGGGTTTGAGTGAGAAAAGTGAGAAAAAAATTCAGATTTGGGGCTAATCTTTCTTGAGTAGCCGAGCAAGGTGAGGAGACCACAAAGGAACCAAAAATTTGATTTTTGGTGCGTGGGGAGTGAGCAGCCGAACCCTTGAACCAAAGGGAGCAAGCAGTTTTTTTCGGGTCATCCAAACCCTAGCCGAAAATCACTTCTTGGAAGGTAAAATTTTTAAAAGCTTTTCACAAGTTTAAATGAGTTTTTAAGCATGTGATTTATGTGTATTTCAAGCAAAATTTGTGTAAGAGCATAAGCTCCTTTATGCGTTTTGATGGCTGCCTCCTATG
>CM046376.1:19899614-19957355 GCA_025413485.1 Ficus microcarpa
AAGGGAAAACGTTTTTTTGGGAGTGAGAGGAAAACCAATTTGGGTTTCTTCTACATCAAAAATTCGTCCATCTTGTGAGAGAGAAAAAGAGAGAAAATTTCATTGGATCAAAACTGTGAGGAATGTTAAACCGAGTGATAATTTTCATAGGAGGTTAACTAGTTCCTGTTTTGTCGTTTTAAAGAAAGAAGTTGGATCATATTCTCAACGAGGAATATCGGAATTGAGAAAGAGGGATCTAGACTTCGGAAAGCATTACCGGTCGCTTGGATTCATAGAACGTGTGCCTACACACATTATGAGACTTGGAACTCAGAATAGTAGAGAAGACACGTTGGTCAAACGCTCTAGTAATTCCGAAATCCAAAAAATAAGATATACTTGATCATGAATTTAATTTATTGTTATATGCATCATGAGCTTCTTTTCCGAATCGGCATAAAAATTTTAAAACTTCTGCTGCGCCGTAACTCTGATAGCGGATCCAATTTTTCCAACACCTTTTGCTACTAGAATTTTGTTACCTGAATCTTGTACTTTTCTCTATCAAATAAATTCTACTATCAAAAATTTGGTCATTGTATCTCATACATTTTACTACAGAATACATTTTGCTACTGAAATATTTGATTCCTAACTCTCACACTTTTCGTTACCAAATACCTTTTGTTACCTAATATTTGACCACTGAATCTCGTACTATTTGCTACCGAATACATTTTTCTATCAAATTTTGGTTCCCTAAATCTCATATTTTTCACTACCAAATACCATTTACTAATGAATATTTGGTCACCGAACCTCATACATTTCTCTATCAAATTTATTTTGTTATAAAAAAAATGTTTGGTAGCGAAAACTTTTGGCAACCATAAATTTAGTGACAAATACTTTTTGCTACTGACTTTTTGCTACCAGATTATTTTGGATGAAAAAACTTTTTGCTACAAAAAAACAAGACAATCGGCAACCAAATTTTCGGTAGAAAAAAATTCAAATTCTTGTAGTGCGCTTGTTAAGGGTGTATGAGTAAATTTGATATGTATTACCTTTGATAAGAAATCAATACCAAGAGGATATAAAGATTGACATTCATCTTCTTCATTTCCTATATTGTGTGGGGTCCACTCTCATTCCTCATTTTGTAAGTAGACACGTGATTAAGTGAGAAATAAAATGACCACTTATTTTTCCTTTCTCTTTGATGCAAAGTAAACATGTCTTAGAGTATAATTACAGAGCTATTTATGAAAATAACACTCTGAATTTGATCATATTTTAATTTTGTAATTTTCTAACCCCTTATTTACGCAGCTAGCGAAGTAAACCAAGTCATCACTTTTACTTGTCTGATTTAACGTTTAACACTTTTATAGCAACATCATTTCCACATCAGTACTGTCATTTCACCTTGAAGAAATATAGGCCAAGATGAAGATTTATTGCTAGTTCTGCAATTGGAAAGTGGAGGAGGAAATGTTTAAATGTAAGATACTGAGCCACAACTACAAATTTTCTATCGGTCACAGAAATGAAATTAAATATTTACAAAAATTAAAAAAAATAACATATTTACTTAAATAAATCACATATTTATTAGTGATAAATTATTTTCTTAACAATTAAGTTTAAAATTTACTAGATAAATAATTTATTTACTTCTAACAATTATTTGTAAATACATTATTTACGTCAACAGTTACATAAATATGTTATTCATTGTTTTAACTTTCGCAAATATGCCATATACTTGTTTTATTCTTTCATAAATATAACACTTTGATTGGATTGTATTTCCTTTTATAATACAAATCTTAAAAAAATTAATGATGGATTAAATTTAAAGTGGGATTAAAGGATGGGATAACTTTATCAAATGAAATTGGACTATAGACTTTTTTGCAACAGCTTGCAATAATATTCTGCCATTCACACGTGTCATTGTGAGTGCAAAATCTCTATAAATACACATAACTCTCTTACAACAAATAGTCATCCCTTTACTCATCACTACTCTTCCTTACCAAAAAAAAAAAAAAAAAAGAACAAAAGCCAAAAACCGAATACAGATATGAATTTCCTTTCCCGTTTTCTTGTTCTTCTTATCTTCATTAAGTGCATATTTCCTAGTGTAGAGCCAGCAACTCTAGGCATAACCACGGACAGAGAAGCTCTCCTCTCCTTCATGTCAAGCCTAAGTTATGACCCTGCCAACCCTCTCTCCACTTGGACCCAAACCCCATCGCCATGTAACTGGACCGGGGTTCTCTGCAACAAAATGAGCTCAAGAGTGGTGGGCCTGAACCTCTCCGGACTTCAGCTCTCCGGGCCCATAAGCCCACACATAGGAAATCTCTCTTTTCTCAAATCCCTCAACCTCCAAAACAACCATTTCACTGGATCAATCCCTCACGAAATCACCAAACTTTTTCACCTAAGAGTTCTCAACATGAGCTCAAATCAAATTGAAGGAGTTTTACCACCAAACGTAAGCCAGTGGAAAGACCTAGAAACGCTTGACATGACGGAAAATAGAATCACCGGAAAGCTTCCCGAGGAGCTTTGTAAGTTGACAAGGCTTGAGGTCTTGAAGCTGGGAAAAAACCATTTCTATGGTGAAATTCCTGTCTCATTAGCCAATGTTTCTTCTCTTACCACTTTGAATTTTGGTACAAATACTCTTGGTGGAGTCATACCCGGTGAATTTGGTCGACTTAGGAACCTGAAGGAACTCGATCTTACTATTAACAACTTAACAGGTATGCAAAGGCAGGAGCCATATTGGACCTACTTATTTTTAATTTTTCTTGTTTTGTACTTTCATTAAATTTGTTAGTTTTTATTTATTTAATACAATTTTTTAACTTAAAAAGAGCGTTATTTATATTTACATGACTCGAAAATAATTTATACTTATATTGGCGCTCATATTTTCTTTATCGTTGAAAAAAATGAACAAATTAACCAAGAAGAAAAGTTCTTACAATCCTAATACTCGAAGAAATTGAATGATCTAAATTAAGAAAACAATTATGCTTTCCTCAAATTAAGAAAAGGTCTTACAATCCTAATACTCCTTTAATTTTCTTTTATATATGTCTTGCTTTGATAGATTGCTTCTCTTTTTCTTGTATTAATTAGTGCTTTTTATATGAATTAGGTAATTTATAAGAAAATAATTAAATTATCATGTGAATTGTCTTCCCTCCTTTTCTTTGCTCTAGACGACACAATTCACTAGTTTAGTTAAAAAAACCAACTTGTTTTTAATATCCCATTGGCATTAAGTACTCAAACGGATGGAAGGAAAAGAATTTGGATATGAACTTTCATTTTCGAAATCTGAAAGTGTTTTTATTTTTATATATTTTTTAATAAGTGGGAGCTAAAAGAAACCCACGTGTCTTTCAAGATTTGTCAATTTTAATAACTGACAACTAATATAAGAGAATTTCTATTTTTAAGTAAGTTACAGAATTATAGCAAGAGTAGTTCAAGAATGCATTTTGACAAAGTCAAGTGACTCTTTCTTTTCTTTTATTGTTCTTCTTAACCCATTATACACACACACATACATATATACATATATATAACAAGACTGTAGTCCTTTCGGTCCCCTCAATTCATATCTAACTGTTTAAAAGCAATAAGAGTCAATATGACAACAAAAAAGAGACTTAAAATATGCATATAATTACTAGTTAATTTAGATGCATGTAATTATTAGTTGATTTACATGTAACAGTTCTATTTGGCACGATTAGTGTAGATAACATGTAACATAGAAAAGTGTTATATTAAAATCATTTAATAATTACATTAACTTACAAAAAAATAAAATTAAAATAACAAGTATCATTCTACGGGAGAGCCGGATATGAGACTAAGCTATAATATATTGAGCGGTCCATATGGACTGATTGCATTCATTATCTTAGAACTTTTGTTTTGATTAACGGAAATTAATTAAAACTCCGTAGGTACAATTCCTCCTCCTATATACAACCTCACTTCACTGGTGAATTTTGCTGTGGCTTCAAACAATCTCTGGGGTGAAATTCCATATGATGTCGGCGAAAAGCTTCCCAATCTCTTGGTCTTCATCTTTTGCTTCAATAAATTCACGGGAAGAATTCCGGCTTCTTTGCACAACCTCACAAGAATCAGAGTCATTCGCACGGCTCACAACTTTCTTGAAGGCAATGTCCCTCCTGGTTTGGGAAACCTTCCATTTCTTCAGATGTACAACATCGGTTTCAATAGGATTGTTAGCTCGGGTGAAAACGGTCTTAGTTTTATCACTTCGTTGACAAACAGTTCTCAGCTTAGGTACCTCGCTATTGATGAGAATCAGTTGGAGGGTCAAATTCCAGAGTCCATTGGAAATCTCTCCAAAGTTTTATCAAAGTTGTACATGGGAGGGAATAGCATTTATGGCGATATACCTGTTTCGATTGGCCACCTCACGAGCTTGGCTCTGTTAAATTTCAGCTCAAATTTGATTAGTGGTGAGATTCCTGCTCAAATAGGAGAATTGAAGGAACTTCAAATGTTGGGTTTGGCCAACAACAGAATTTCTGGGGCAATTCCAAAGTCCTTGGGTACTCTAAGGAAGCTAAATAGTGTTGATTTGTCTGGGAATTCTCTACTCGGTTTTATACCAAGTTCTTTTGGGGAGTTTCAGAGTCTGCTTTCAATGGACTTGTCCAACAATAAGCTCAAGGGAAGCATCCCAAAAGAGTGTCTTAACCTCCCAAGTTTGAGCACTGTTTTGAATCTCTCTAATAACTTTCTAAGTGGACCTTTGCATGGAGAGATCGGGAGCCTTGAAAATATAGTTACCATTGACCTTTCAAACAACCTTTTGTCTAGCCAAATTCCCAACTCAATCAAGGGCTGTAGAAGCCTTGAGAAACTTTTACTGGCTAACAATAGATTCTTTGGTCCTATTCCGAAAGAGCTAGCAGAAATCAGAGGCCTTGAAACACTTGATTTGTCCTCCAACCAACTTACCGGCTCCATTCCAGGTGATCTTCAAAATTTGTTTGCCCTTAAATACTTGAACTTATCATATAACAACTTGGAAGGAGTAGTTCCCAGAGATGGAGTGTTCCGAAACATTTCTAATGTTCATTTAGAAGGAAACAAAAAGCTTTGTCAAGACTTGACATGTCAGAATAATGGATCAGATGCTCATGGAAAAAGAGTGGCGAAAATTGTTCTCGTTACTGTTGTCCCTGCAATTCTAATATTGTGTTTAGTAGTTTGTTTATTGCTCTATCTCCAAAAAAGCAAAGCGCAAGTCACAAAAGCTTCTGAAGTACTTCGTCGGAAAGGTCAGCATCAGATGATATCTTACGAGGAACTTCGTCAAGCGACTGGGACTTTCAGTGACGACAATCTGATCGGCAGAGGAAGCTTCGGCTCAGTCTACAGAGGGTATCTAAGGGAAGGAATCTTTGTTGCGGTGAAAGTCCTCAACACACATATAACTGGATCTTGGAAGAGTTTCGTTGCTGAATGTGAGGCGTTGAGGAATGTGAGGCACAGAAACCTTGTCAGATTGATCACATCTTGCTCGAGCATGGACTTCAAGAACATGGAATTTCTTGCCTTGGTTTATGAGTACATGAGCAATGGAAGTTTGGAGGATTGGATTAGAGGCAAGAAAAGAAAAGCTAACGGTGAACCATTGAATGCTTTGGAGAGACTAAATGTTGCCATTGACATTGCTTCTTCCTTGGATTACCTGCATAATGACTGCACAGTTCCGATCGTACACTGCGATATAAAGCCTAGCAACATTCTTTTGGATGAAGAAATGACTGCGAAAGTAGGTGATTTTGGATTGGCCAGGCTGCTTATGGAGAAAGGAGAGGCTCAAACTTCTATCAGCTCCACGCATGTCTTAAAGGGCTCAATTGGCTATATACCTCCTGGTAAGTATAATTCCTTACATCCTTCATCGCTACAGGTTTATTTAATTGTTTTTAAAGGTAATGTTATGTTGTTATATTGATTGGACAAGAAATATCTCTATCTAATTCCTTTGACAAAGAAATTTTTGAGCTGTGCATGCAGAGTATGGTCTAGGGGAGAAACCCTCCATCGCAGGTGATGCATATAGCTTTGGAGTAACGTTGTTGGAGCTTTTTACAGGGAGGAGCCCTATCCATGAAAGTTTTACTGCTGAGCTAAATCTACCTACGTGGGTGCAGTCGGCTTTTCCGGAAAATTTGGTGCAAGTCATAGACTCTGAGCTGCTGGAATTTTATAAGAAAGTCTGCAATGAAGGTCAATCTATAACAAGCCCAGAAAGAGAGTATGATTGCCTAACCAAAATCATTGAGATTGGGTTCTCTTGCACTACAGATTCCCCCGATCGGCGTATGAGCATAAGACTTGCTCTTCACGGTTTAAAAACTGCTAAGCAGAACCTTCTCAAGCCGACAATGAAAATGAAAATCTGATAGCGGAAAATGAACAACGTTAATATTGTTACCTTGTTGTATTATGTGTAATAAGTTCACGTCTATCTTTGTTGTTAGTGTGTAATGCAGAGTTCAAATCCTGGATTTTTCATTTCTTAATAGTAGTAAAAATTAAAAAAAAAAAAAAAGTTTGTGTCTTTTGTTTCAGAAAAGAGCAGCTAGTTGATACAATATCTAGTCTGTCAACTATATTTAATAAATAAATCCGGTGTTTTCTCCTTGAAAAAATCATACCACTTGTATTTGACATGGTCCGATTTGAGACCTATATCTTGTGACAATCATCCATCGCTACAAGTAAAAGGGTATGTTGTGCAATCCCACATTGTTTGGGAATAAATATATGTTATAGTTTATTAGTAAATAGACTATCTTCTAATGGTATGAGGTCTTTTAGGGTTGAGCCCAAGAGCATGACCGTGTGGGCACGAGACCCAAGAAAAAAAATTTTGTCTACGTGAAAATAAAGACACTAAAATGCTAATCATATGTGATTGCAAACATAGTACAGTAATAATTTCATATATGATTCTACTGTAGGGTGAAGAATTCAAATATTCTAAGTTCAAGAAAAAATAAACAAATGCTAATCATATCAATGTTCTACATTATGTATATAAGGACCAAGAATTTCATTTTAGACTGGAGGGTATCATTTTTAACAATAAAACTACCATTCATCCATCTATTCACCTATTAAAACAAAAATAAATAAAATGAATAAAAAATAAAAAGAATAGAAAAGACAAGAAACATTGGCTGAGGAAAATAGACAAAGTTTTTTTTGTTTCTATTAATTCTTATTGTTGGTCAAAAGTCTACATTCACACATAGGCAAAACACAAATGGGAAAATCACAAGAGTTGAATGAGGAGAGACCCGGTAGTCTAAAGTTTAGGGCCTTAACTCTGTACATAAAATTTTAACTTCTTCCTTTCAAAAAAAAAAAAAAAAATCAACTTCTTATCGTTGTTACATGTTTAAGAAGGTCGTCTTTGGCAGCTTTGAGTTTGTGAAGAGCATTTCCCATGTTCATGCGTTTGTAAACTGAGAAACTCTTTGGTAGCAAAACTCTTCCAACACGCAGTCCTTTGTGTATCGAGGACTTTTACAGCGACGACAGTACCATCCCCAATTTTCCCTTTGTAAACTGAGCCAAAGCTCCGATTTCCACTTAAGTTTTCACGGCTGAAGTTCTGAGTTGCATTACGGCCTTCAACGGATCCAAAGCTTCCATAGTTTTTGCTTTTCGCTTCCATAGATAGAGCAACACTAAGCCAACTATCGAGAATAGTGCTAAAGTTGATGGGAAAACAACAATGAAGAAAACTTTTAACACTCTTCTTTTGTAATAATCCGAAATTTTGATGACTTGTGATTTCCGTAGATACAAGGAGAATTTAAGTCTGAATCATGATTTGAGTTGAATCTCAGTATATGTTTGAGTTCTCGTTTAATTAGCTATGAGACTCAATAGTAGTTTGCTTAGTCAAATATGAAGCCTTTTGAGAAAATGACAAAATAGGAATTTATGATTTTTATTCCAGTCAACATTTGACCAAGGTTGACCAGGTTGACTTTAGGTTTGACTAAGATGATACTGCAGTGTAATCAATAGTATGGAAATTATATTGCAAAAAACCGTCATTACGGACGAATAAGCAATAATAAGCTGTGAGACCACTCTAGAAAAATCAAGCACAATATTTGGAGCAATAAGGACTAAGTAGCTCTAAGTCATGGAAAAAATTTATACGTAGTCCAATTTTATGCAGATGAATTTTTGGACTACAACCCAGTATGATAATACTGTTTTAGTGAAAAACAGTATTGATATTATCTAAGTTAGAAGGAAAATGAACTGCATAATTATATTAAGGGATTCTTGGAATCAAGTGGATGATTATGCATGATTGGAAGCCAAGTGGCTCTACACTAGCCGACCACCTACAGGGACTAAAATGCAAATATTTTGTCCTTAAGGGTCAAAGTGTAATTTTTAGAAAAGTAAGAAATGATGATGTCATGATGATGTAAGCTTGATGATGTCATGATGATGATGTAAGCATGATGATGTCATGATGATGTAACAAATAACTTGGCCTCCAAGTATGCTATAGTGGCCGGCCACCTAAGGGGTATTTGAGCAAATATTTTGCTCTTAAAGACTAGAATGCAATTTTAGAAATAAAAATAAATCCAAAAAAGAAATTATTTTTCACCTCTAAATAGGTGAAGGAGGAGTACCTTTTTGGTTCACAAAATGTGGAAATGCCCCAAAATTATGGCAAAATTTTCCCCCACCCTTTCCCCCTTAGAAAGCCAAGCCATATGAGAGAAAAAAATGTAAGAGAGGGTCGGATTTTTGGTAGAAAGCAAGGAGGAAATTTCGGATCCATAACCTAGATCCAACTTCAAGTTGATTAAGGTAATCCTCTTTGATTCCCTAAGGCTCTCAAATTAAGTTTTGATTCAAGTTTAAGTGTATTTTCATGTGGGTATGTAAGAGCATAAGCTCACTCATTTATTTCCATACAATAGGTTTAGTTGCTTGGTTATGTACTTAATTAGGTTTTATTGATCTAATTTATGTCTTTGGTGCATGTTTTGATAGTATGCTTGTGTGATATTAGGGTTTGCTTGCATGCCTTTAAAGTGTTTGTTATATGTCCCCAATATGCCTAATAAGTCATAGGCTGTGACGCCCCGAACCACCCACTTGACACCCACGCGGGGCCGACCGCGCAGATGCAGGGCGCCGGGACCGTCACCTTCATACATAACTTACTATACTTTGAAAATGCGTAATAAAATTTTTTTTTTTTTTGAAACTTCTTTTGAACATCATTTTAAAACTTTCCTTGAACTTCATAACTTGGATTTCATTTTAAAATCTTGACTTGAAACCCATACACTAAAATTGTGCATCGTACTTTGAACATTTCATACATAATTAACTTCATACTTAACATACATGGAAAACTTCATAACTTAAACATAATGCGGAAAATTATGCGTAGTGGTATCCCACACTGCCCTTCACTTGCTGCATCATCTTCAAGCCCACCAAGTAAGGCTACAAGCCTTTATCTCTACCTGCAGTATGGAATATATCTGACGAGCTGACGCTCAGCAGGTACAAATGCGATCTCACAAAACATTTTCAATTAAACATCTTGAAACATTCATCATAATAAAACATATGCATGAACCATTTATGTCCATTTATGCATTTCCTTTTAACTTGTACTTATCTTTCATATGGGCCCCATAGTGTACGTACCCTTAACATATAGCGCGCCTCTAGATACAGTTAGGGTTTGCAAGGTCCCTAACTGCTCTAGGAAACATAAGTGATTACACCCTCCCGCATCAACGAGAGGGCGAATCGATAACTTTAACATAAAAATCCTCCACCTTGGGGGAGGTTGGTACGACACTTTACTTGTGTATTTTTACCAAGTGGTTTATCATTAGTGAACATACCTTATGATGTCACAAAATCATAACTTATAATGCACATGACATATTTTAACATAATATGGCCGCTTAAAAACATGGCATCGTTAAAATATGGCATTCTTTAAAATCATGGCCTCATTTAAACATAATAGCTTTAAAACATAGCATCTTAAAAGCATAGCATTTAAACATAGCATTTAAACATAGCATTTCATATTTGAACATACATTACTATTTATCCATACTACAGGTGAGGTTTGTACTTACCTTAAGTCCTACGCTCTTGACGTAACATTTCTCGTGATATCTCAACAGGTTCATATTCCTGTTTCAATCAAAGGAGGTGTAAGATAAGGTTAACTTATCTTACCATAAATCGCGACATATGATGTTGGTATCCTAACCAACATCTATGAGCAATCCTAGATGTGTGTGTTGTATGTCCCCTCTAATATCTCTTGTAAACCTGATTGGTTACTTCCTTCATCTTGGGCTTATGCTTTACTTTTTCTTGGTTCATAATCCATTGGATTATTATCTCTTCAATAACCCCAGGTCTTAGCCCATTTCATAAATCTTGGTATCCTTTAGGGTTATATTGGGTAACCCTAAAGCCAACTCTTGGTCAACCCAAGTCAACATGTGGTCAACTAAGGTCAACCCCCTTTGGGTTAAACGTTGGGCTATGGGCTTAGCCCAGTAACTCGGATATAATTCCGATTACCGTTCGTAGTCGGCTTGATTACCCATTTTTACCTTAAAAATCCATTTCATTATTTTTGGAAAACATTATATAATTATCTTCCAAAAATCCATTTAATTGCTTGTAAAAACTCTTAAGTCATAAATCTTGGAAATACTTGGCTAAAATCATCCTTTTTTTTACTTCTTAGAAAAACGTGGAATATCAATTCCAAACTCTAAAAATCCCACTCTCTTCTTGAAAAATCTCATTTTCCTTTAACTTATTGAAAATCCAATTTTTCTTCTTAACTTGAACACTTTGGGCGAAAAATCCCAAAAACTTTTTTCTTGTCTCGTAAAAATTCATTTTCTTAAAACGGAACTTCATAAAATTATTACGGACTGAAAATCGCCATTGGAACGGTTTTCGTAGTCAAAATAACGGGTTAAAACACTTTACATTTTTTTTTAACACATTTTGTAAAACTTTGGTGCTTGGATTTTCGGATTCCCTGAGCACCCTTCGTAAAACCAACCCAGTTTAAAAATCCATTCATTATCTGAAAAACTTGTCTTCATGAAAGTTGTATCTATCGAAAAATTCTAAAACTTTTGTGTTTTGCACAAAACTCAGTTCTGGCTAGATCAGTACCAGTTTTCGTTTGAATGTGGCTGATCCTGAAAAACGGAGTGAAAACTGGCCCCAGGGATCAGCCACGGGTTTTCATAAAAATGAAGGCCTTTGGAGCACCCTTCGTAAAACCAACCTAGTTTAAAAATCCATTCATTATCTGAAAAACCTGTTTTCATGAAAGTTGTATCTATCGAAAAATGCTAAAACTTTTGTGTTTTGCACAAAACCCAGTTCTGGCTAGATCAGTACCAGTTTTCGTTTGAATGTGGCTGATCCTAAAAAACGGAGTGAAAACTGGCCCCAGGGATCAGCCACGGGTTTTCATAAAAATGAAGGCCTTTGGAGCCTTATTTTGAGATTCCGTCTACGCTGCTCTCCAGTAAAAGTTGTTCCGAGCAATTTTCATGTTTTAACTTTTACCCCGTTCGGCCTCTAAGGGCCTGATATTTTCTCTTTCCCGAAACTGGCCAATTTCGACTCCGAAATGGCAGTTTCGGTTGTTAATCCGGTTTTACGTCCTAGTTCGCGGATTCTAACTCGACCGATCACATCGGGAGTCTATACATTAAACAAGCAACGTATCTAACGTTCCATGCATTCATCCTTGTCCATCCATCACACCCATGCAGCCCACACAAGCCAAAAACCTAAGACTTGGCTGCATGGTGTCTTGCTCTTGCATCCATTAAACTAGCATCACATACATCTTTTTTCTCAACCAAATCAGCCACTGCCTTAGGGTTGATTTGTGACCAAAATTTAGGGGACTCTACCAACACATCTAGCATGCATCCTAATCATTTTTCAAGCATAAAAATCATGCAAGCAACATCATAAAATAAGCCAACCAAACCCTAATCCCTATCAAGCACATACACCGAAAATCAAGGGCTGAAAAAGGGATGGACTTATGTCCTTACAAACCCATCTTGAATCATCATAAAAATACTTATCTTGAGCTTAAATCCAAGATTGGTTCAAGAAATTACCTTAACCCAAGTTAGGGTTTGAAAATCCTTTTGTTCCTCCTTGCTTGTTCACCCACGGATTTGGCTCCACCAAGGGATCCGAAATCCTCCTTCTTGGCTCCTCTCAAGAACCGAACTTAACCTCATGATCTAGCCCTCAAAATTTCCAGATTTCCTTCATCCTTTTCACTCTCCAAACCCACGGATTTCTGCCCCAAAATAGGTCTCCGTGGCTCACAAAATCTCTCTCATTTCTCCCCTAGCAAACCGAACACCACACAAGCCTCACCTCACCCTCTTGCATTTTTCCAGATTTCTTCTTCTCTTTTCCTCCCCTCTTCCCACAGATTTTCTAGAGGAATTTTGGCAGCATTTGGCTGCATTTCTTCAATAAAAATGTGGGTTTATGAGGGGGGGTATTTATAGAGGAAATGGGAGCATGGGGGTTCACACTTTTTTCCTTAAAAATTGGCTTTAACCCATGCCTTCACATGTGGTTGTGCAGCCGGATTTGAGAGAGAAAGGGGGAGTGGGAATTGATGTCTTGGCCCCTAATTCATGGCTTTCTCTTGCTTCCACATGGCAACCAAAATTTGAGGGAGAATGGAGAGCATGTGGCCGGATTTTGAGAGGAAGAAAGAGACATGTGGTTGGTCAAAAAGGGGACTTTCTTTTCCTTGCTTTTCCCTTGATTTTAGGCTTTTTATTTTGCCTTCCTTGTACTAGCCGAATGTTGAGGAGAAGGGAATGAGCATGTGGCATGCTTTTGGTTGGAAAGGAGGGAGTAGTTGGCTAAAGGAAAAGGTGATGTGGTGGTTGGTTACTTTTTCCTTGATTTAAGGCTTATGTCTCCCTTCTTTTTCCATGTGATGGCTTTCCTCTTGCTTGTCCTTTCTTTCCTTGTGCTTGCCGAATATGAGAGGAAAAAAGGGGGAGGAGTTGGCTGCACTTTTTGGAGTGAAGGAGAGCTCCATATCTTCGCTAATCTAGTTCCTATTTAGTTACATTTCAAAGAGGACATCATTCCTTAATTTAGGGCTTTCTTTCCCATTCTTTTTTTTCTTTTCTTTCTTTTTCTCTTGTTGCTTGCCGAAAATGAGAGAGCAAAGGGAGGGCTAAATGGTTCTAGAGTCCTTCTAGAATTTCTTCAAAGCCACCTAAGGCTTGTGATGTCACACACATGTGATCATCATTTAAATCATGGGTTTTGTTGTCATTTTTCTTCTTCAAAAATTAATTCATTTCCTTTCCTTGATGTCACACAGATATTAAAATACTGTGCTCCGTATTTTGGTCCAAAATTCTTCCTTGTAAAAATTGAACCGAAAAACTTTCTTTCTCCAATTTTTCGGAGACCTTTTTGCCCTTTAATCTTGATTCGATGTGCTTGATTTCTATGGTGGTTTTTACGGCTTATTCTTGTTTTCTTGACCATAAAAAGTCTTTGCAGTCTCTTCTTATACTGCATTTCATCATTTTTCGAGGTCAACATTTTTGACCCGTCCTTGGTCAAACTTTGACTTTTTGGTCAACCCTTGGACTTTTTTAAAATTACTTCCTTTTTCGTCCTTTTTCTTCCCTTTTCGTTCTTTTTGACTCAAAATGCCGTTTACCAACCTTGGCATTTTATTCCGAGTCTCATAGCCGGTTTAAAGAAAATTCTAACCTCAGCTATTAAAATTATGAATTTCACATGGCCATTCATAATTTTCCATGAAATATCATAAAAACACATCATGCGGACTTCTAATTTCTAACAAAAAGAGAAATCTTAAGTCCATGAAAATTCCGGGTATTACATAGGCTATGCATGATGTTGAATGAGCTAGATTAGAAGCTTGAATGATGAATGGTTATGCAAACCCATTTGCAAACTCTATTTTGGTGCAAGAACACCCAAGGGTTTGCATGAGAATGTTTGGATGATGTATGGATGTATGTTTTACGTTAGAAAGCGCTGCATGGCTAATTGTAGGCTCCTGGTGTGACCGGTTGAGTTAGTGTGCACGTATTAGGACGTAAAATGAACTTGAGTAAGAAAACTACCAGTTCGGGTAAAACTGACCAGTTTTCTGGAAAGCTGGATTTGAGGCCCTTAGAGGCCGAATTGAGAAAAATTTAAAACTACAAAGTTGTAGAGAAGGAAAATTCCTAGGGGACCAGATAAACAATTTTCAAAAATAAGGCTCAAAAGGCCTCTGTTTTTACTAAAACCCTAGCCTGGTTGGCCAGACCCAGTATGCACGACCAGGCAGGTTCAACAAGGGATAAGGTCAGGTTAAAGGTAGAATTAGATTTTGAGTAAAATATGAAAGTTGCAAGACCTTTGAGGTCTACAACTTTCATGAAGAAAACTTTTTCAAAATCCAAACCGATTTTTAAGTTAAAACAGATTTCTAAAAACTATGCAGAGTTTAGGAAAATTCCTGCACAAGATTTCTAAAAATAGTGCAAAAGCAGGAAATTTCTGCACATGCACTAATAATCAAGATTTATGAACTGTTTTAAGCAGTTTTTAAAAAGGGGGATTAAAATTTATCAACAAGGTTAAAAATAAACAATATAAGCTCAATCCTATAGTAAGCAACTATAGGACAAATAGTAACCGAGAAGGTTACTAACCTTAATGGGCTAAATTACTTAGGTAATCACATAAGAAAACCCAAGCGCTTGAGTTGGGCCTAAAACCCATGGTTACCAACAGTAACCTAACAGAGTACGATTTTAAAAGTAACTGGACCTTAGCAACTCTATAGGGTTTTAATAATTTGGGCCTAGACCCATGGTTACACATAATAACCTAATGAGATGCTAATTACTATTCAAGTATGATTAGGCCTAGTACCCAAGGTTACTCTAAGTAACCAAACTAGTTATCATAAGGTAATATAAGTGAGACATATAACTAGGGTTACTTATGGATGTTGGTTAAGATACCAACATCGTATGTAATGATTTATAATAAGATATGATGACTTTTATCGTACACCTTAATTGAAACAGGAATAGAACCTGTTGATATACCGTGTTGGAACTTTAAGTCAAGAGCGTAGGACACCAGATAAGTACAAATCTCACCTACAGTATGGAAAATAATAAACTATTTTCAAGTATATGACATGTTATGTCAATTCATGTCATGCCATGTTATGCTATGTCGAGTCATGTTATGTCATGTTAAGCCATATTATGTTATGTTAAGCCATGTTGAGTCATGTTAAGCCAAGATAAGCTATGTTATGCCATGATATGCCGTGTTATGTTAAGATATGCCATGATATGCCATGTGTATGTATATGTTATGATATAGTGACATCATGAGACATGTTCACTAATATTAAACCACATGGTAAGAACCTATTAACTCACAAGATAAGACAAGCAAGATGTCGTACCAACCTCCCGCCAGATCGTAGAGGATACATGTTTCAAGTTCAAGTTATGATTATCAACCTCTCATTGATACGTGAGGGTATAATCAACTTTCCGCCAGATCGTGAAGGGTTATGTTTATGATTCTCAGAATTGTTAGGGACCTTGCAAACCTTAACTTTATGTGGAATGCGCGCATCTAGTACGTACACAGGGGGCCCATATGTTAAGCAAGATAATAAGTTCACAGTTAAGTCCAAAATGGAGCATAAGACATTTTTAATCAATCATAAATAGATCATGCATAAATTATATGATGTTGACATGTTTTGGTGAGATTATGTTTGTACTTGCTGGGCGAAAGCTCATCAGTATATTTCATACTGTAGGTATGATGCCTGCAGCTTTACTTGGTGGGCCATGGAGACGATGCAGCAAGTGGAGGGCGGTGTGGGATACCACTACGCAAGTTTTCCGCAAGCTCTTTTGAGTTGATATGTATAGATATATATATATATCTCAAAAATAAATTATGTTATACAGTATATATGGAGTTGAAAACTTGAGAATGTCTTTTCATTTTAGTATGTATGCATGACAAGTTTACTATATGAGTTAAAATACTCATATATGTTTAAAAAAAAATTATTCTCAAATTTTCAAGTAAGTTTAAGTAATTAAAACCAAGATGTAGTATAAGTATGTATGGTAACGGCATTACGTAGGTCGGGGTGTTACAGTTGGTATGTAATACCCCAAATTTTTATGACTTATGATTTCCTTTGAGACAAGAAAAATTTAAGATTTAATCATGCATGATGATACGAAACTCATGATATGAGTTAAATATCAGTAAATGTTTGAGTTCCCATTCAATTGGCTATGAGACTCAATAAGTAATTGTTTAGTCATGCATGAAGCCTTTTATGGAAAAATGCTTAATAAAATTAATGATTTTATGTTGGTCAAAGTTTGATCGGAAAAAGTCAAAGTTGACCAGAAAAGTCAAAGATTGACCCGAAAGGTCAAAGGTATGACGGTACTGTTATATGAAAAGCAGTATGAAAAATATACTGCAAAAAACTATCATTACAAACAAGATAGGAAGATTTATATTCAAAACCACTATAGAAAAATCAAGCACACCAAGTAGGAAATTAAGGGCAAAAAGGGCTTTAAGAAATAAGAAAATTTTTATACAGTCTAATTTTATACAGATAAATTTTGGACTGCAGTTAGTGCAATAATATTGTATTATAAGTAAAAACAGTATTGGAAATATCTGTGTTAGCTTGAAATTGGACTGCATATTAAGGAACAAGCCAAACGAGGCCTTAGGGTGATGACATCACCTCATCATGGATTTATGACATCATTTTGATTTAAAGAAATTGTGGAAAGAAAACCTTGCCACCTAGCACCATAACGGCCAGCCACATGTTGGGGTAAAATTACAAATATTTTATCCTAAGGGGCTAAAATGCAAATTTAGAAAAATAAGTGACGTAAGTAAGTGATGTAAGCATAATGATGTCATGATGATGCAAGAACTTGCTTTACAAGGCATGCCAATGGCCGGCCACATGTTGGACCAAATTGCAAATATTTTGTCCTTAGGGGCCAAAATGCAATTTTTAGAAAAAATGTGATGTAAGCATGATGAGGTAAGCATGATGATGTCATGGTGATGCAAGCATGTGCTTGGAGAGCAAGCTCATGGCCGACCAACATGCCACTTGGAGGGTGTTTTAGCAAATATTTTTGCTAAAAGGACTATTATGCAATTTTGGGATTAAAAATAAATCCCAAAAATAAAATAATTTTCACCTATAAATAAGACCAAGCGGGGGCGAATTTTTGGCTCAAAAAAATGGAAAAACTTCCCTAGACCATGCCAAAATAATTCCTCACACTCTCCCTCTAGAATCCGAACACCAAAGGACCAAAAAGAAAGGAAAAAAAAAATTGAGGAAGGATTTGACCTAGACCAGTGACCGAACTATGGTGAGGCAGCCATCAAGTGGCTGAAAATTTTTGGAACCCCATAGGCCAAGGAGAGGCCGGTTGTAGAAGGTGCCAAGGAGAAAGTGAAATTTTGCACCAAAGCTGGCCAAACCCTTGAATTGATTAAGGTAAATCCTTTGGACCCTAAGCTTTTCAATTCAAGTTTCAATTTGGAGATTTAAGTGTATTTCAAGCTTTGGATGTAAGAGCATAAGTCCATCCTATTTTATTGCCCTAGTTTAGAAATTTTTAAATTTGTGCTTGATTAGGCTATGGTGGTGATTTTATGAGCTTTACATGGTTTATGCTTGCATGATTCTAGGGTTTGCATGAGAATGTTTTGCTATACATGAACGATATATAGATGCATGATGATGGAATTTTACGTTAGAACAGCGCTGCATGCTTGATCTTAGGCTCCCGAGTGATCGGTTGAGTTAGTGTAATACCTGACTTTTTCTATGTTAGTATTTTGTCTTGAAAGAGCTTGAATGTATGCCATAAGGGCATTTTATGAAAAAGTTCGATTTAGAACTTTATTATGTGTGATGAGTTTTTATAGCTTTATAAGACTCAAAGATGATTGTTTAGAATAGAAAATAGCCTTTTCGGAAGAAAAGGGATGATTTTTGCATGATTCTAGGTCGGTCAAAGGTTTGACCGAAAAAGTCAACTTTGACCCGGGAAAGTCAAAGTTTGACCAGAATAGTCAACGTGATGACAGTATAGTTTTGTGATATGCAGTATGGAAGAAATACTGCGAAAACCCATTTTTATGAGTAAGATAGCATAGATAAGATCAAAAACCACCATAGAAAAATCAAGCACGCTAAGTTAAGGCACAGTACAAAAGGGTTTGAGAAAATAAAGAAAAATTTTTCCAGACCAATTTTTACACAAATGAAATTTTTACTGCAGTATAAAATATTAATATTGTGTATTAGTATAACACATATTAGATTTATCTGTGTTTAGTTTAAATTATACTGTTTTTACAAAAAGTAGCCAAACGAGGCTTTTTAATTATGACATCATCACCATTTTGAATTATGACCTCATAAATATTTTGAGAACAAATCTAAGCAAAACAAGTGTCTTGTTCTAGAAAAATCTTTGCTTGATCACCAAAAAAAGTTTCGGCCACCTAGGGGGCTTAAATGTTAAGATTTTCATTTTTGGCGCAAAAGTGTAATTTTAAAAATTTGATGATGTAAGCCATGACATCATTTCCTTGTTCTCCAAGCATGGCCGGCCACCTAAGCTCCAAAAAGTGTGATTTTTCAAAGTTTTGGGGTCAAAAATGTAATTTTTGAAAGTCTAACTTTTGTCTATAAATAGGGGTCAAATTTATTCATGAAAATCAGAAATTCCCAGCCAAGCTCTGCCCATTTTCAGCCAAGAAAAACCGAGAGAGATAAAGGGAGAAGGAGGAAGAGAAAACAAAAATTTTCTTGAACCAATTTTTGGGTTTTGCTTCGGTTTGCTCTAGGAACCATTAGGGATAGCTAGAAATTTTTTTCCAGCCCATTCTAGCAGCAGCCGTGGGTTAGAGAGCAGGGGAAACAAGAAGAAAAAAATCAGATTTTGAGGGAAAGGGTTAGGAGAGAATTCGGGTTTGATTCCATCAACCAAAACCAAGTTAGAAGCAAGTTTTAGAGCCATTTCTTCCTTTGGTGCAGCCCACGAGTTTGTGCAGAAAAATGGGAGAAAAATTTCAGATTTTGGGTCCAAAAGGGGCTGAGTAGCCGAGCCTAGGGGGAGGTCAATTTTCAGTCCAAAAAGAGCCAATTTGGAGCCACTTGGTGTGTGGAAACCGAACCTAGGAGCAAGTGTGAGCTAGGGAGGTTTTGATCCAACCTTAAAGCCAATCCTTGAAGTAGTTCAAGGTAAATTTCAAAACCCTAAACCTATTTTTATTTAAGCTTTTAAAGTAAAGTTTAAATGCATTTCAAGTTATGGTTTGTAAGAGCATAAGCTCACCATTTAATTTTGTGCTCTTAGCTAGTGCATGGTGCTTGATTTGCTAGCCTAGGGGGTGGTTGGTTCCTTTATGCATGTGCTTGTGTGATAATAGATTGCATGCTAGATTAAGGTTATATATCCCCAATTATGTGTTTAAGAATATGAATGCATGATAGGATGCTAGATGTGATGATATGGAATGATATTGTATGGAATGGTTGATGTATGCTAGGAGATAGGACCATGCAGCCAAGGTTTTGTGCAACCGGATTAGAGGGCTGCATGGGTACGTTGGGAAGGCATGTTAGAACATGCGGGACGTTAGAAACGTTGTATGTCTTGTCATTAAGCTCTCGATGTGATCGGTTAAGGTAGAAACCACAAATTAGGACGTTAACCTGTTTAATTAGCTAAGGTTGCCAGTTCGAGTTCCACACTGGCCAGTCGCAGGAAAGTGATAATTGCAGGCCCTTAGAGGCCGAATGGGCAAAAATGTAAAACATGAAAGTTGTAGATTAGGGTTTTTCCTAGGAGGCAACGTGGACCGTTTGTCAAAATGAGGTTCCAAAGGCCTCCGTTTTCATGAAAAACCGAAGGTGGTCTGTTTAGACCCAGTTTTACACGACCAACTTGTTCAAATTAAAACTGGTATTAAACTAAGCAGAAACAGATTTTTTGTAAAACACGAAAGTATTAGATCTCTTCGAGAGCTAGAACTTTCGTAAAGACAACTTTTTCCAATTTTGAAGGGATTTTAAACTACGACTTGAAATCTGAAAACCGTGCAGGGAGCAAGCAATTCCTGCACAGGATTTTCTAGAACCAGTTAGGAAAAACAGTTTTTCATGTCTTAAACACTGTTTTGAACACAGAAACTGTTCCAAAGGCAGTTTCTAACCTTCAAACATTTTATAAACCATGTTTTAAAATTCAAGGATTTTTAAGGGGAAGTATAGCAGTTTTTCAGCTTTAAAGCCAAAAACTTTTTCAAGGATAAAGAAAAGATTTAAGAGTTTCAAGTTCAAGGTTTGCTAGGTAGATAGTTACGACACGTAACCGGGAATTACACCCGAGTTACAGGGCTTAGCCCCAAAGCCCGAGGTTGACCCGAAGAGGGTTAACTTTAGTAACCTTAAAGGTTAACGAGGGTTAACCTAGTAAGATGTAGGATGAATTATCCCATGGGTTAGTGTAACCCATCAGGTTATGGGATAAGAGTGTAGTAGAAAAGGTTATCCAACGTAACCTACTAGATTAGGGTATACGATTTTATGGGGTTATGAGATATAACCCAAAGTGATAAGGTTACTCAAGGTAACCACATATAACATGAGTTTTAGTAAGGGGGACATATAATCAAAGCATTGCATGAATGTTGGTTGAACACCAACATATTATAGTCTAGATTAGAGACCTTACCTTTGTCCTTCAGTTAAGCAGGACGTACCCTGCAGCTGAACCCAGAAGCGGAGCAGTTTAGTATCGGACGTAGACGAGGTAAGTACAACGCCGCCTACAGCATAGGCTATTAGGATATTTTTACCTAGACAAAGTTGATGTGCTATGTGCTATGTGATGCGCTGATGTGCTAAGTGTTAATTGATATGCTATGGGGCATATCAAAACATGATTTATGCTTATGCCATGATGTATGTTATGATATGTATGATTACATGTCAAGCTAAGAACGTCAGATGTTTATGAAGTAAGAATAAGTAGCATCACGATGCATGCTCACTAATTCTAATAAGAATGACCAGAGTAAGTATAACATGGTTAGAAGATCAGTAGGCAGACGGCAAGCAGCACTTGCCGGTGTCGTATCCCCCGTCACAGGGCGGGTAGGGCTATGGCAAGTGTAAGTCCATGGTTGCGCGCCGGGTACGTTCACCTTAGTAAGGGGCCCATTAGCAGATTAAGTTAGAAAGACAGTAAGTAAGTTAGCAGCAGATAACAGAGCATAATATAAACATAACCGGTTCATGTATATGTTTATCAGTATATGTTCAGTGCAGTAGTTGTTCAGTGCAGTAGTGGTTCAGTGCAGTAGTTGCCAGTATTGTTCAATGCAGTGTTGACATGTTGAGATGTTAGTAGTATATATGTTGCGGTATAGGAGTTGTACTTGCTGAGCGAAAGCTCATTGTTTTAAGTTTATGCTGTAGGTAAACTACCAGTCAGCATTTGATGATACAAGATGGAGGAGCGTGGCCGGGCACTGTGAAATATGGGGAATGGAAGCCGCTACGCGTTTTGATCTTCTACATATATTATTTGAAATTGTTCCTTCAGTTTAGTTATGTGCGAGTCAGCACCGTATAAAAAAAAAAAAATTTCCGCTGTGTTTCATGTACTAAGTAAGTAAGGTTTGTATGCATTCCCTTAAGTACTTAAGTAAGTACGAGAGGAAAGATAAGTTCATATAAGTAGTTCATGTATGTATGTAAGTATAGTAAGGTAACGGTCCGTGCTAGATGGGGCGTTACAGTTAGAATACGTGAATTAGGACGTAAAACGAATCTAAAAAGAAAATTGCTAGATTCGGGTGAAAACGGGCCAGTTTTCTGGAAAGCAGGATTTGAGGCCTTTAGAGGCCGAATTTGAAGAAAGTTAAAACTACAAAGTTGTAGAGAAGGGATCTTCCTAGTGCATAGCATGGACAGTTTTTAAAATAAGGCTCCAATGGCCTTGGTTCTTACAAAAATCCGGACCTGACCGTGCCCAGACTTCATGCACGGCCAAACAGGATTTGAGTAGGATAAAGTCCGAATTGGGTTTTGTGTAAAACACAAAAGTTGTAGGGCTTTTCAAGGTCTAAAACTTTCGTGAAGACAACTTTTCAAATTTAACCCAGATTTTTAAATAAAAATTGGATTTCAAACACTGTGCAAGAAACAAGAAATTCCTGCACAGGATTTTCTAAAACAGTGTAGGAAAAGGACATTCCTGCACATACACTGATAAATTAACTATGGAAACTAATTCCAATAGCAGTTTTCAACACTTAGTAATTTTTACAAACCCTATTCCAAGAGTTATAATTTTTACAAGTTGAACTAAGGATTTCTGTACAAAAATAAGACATAAAATGATAAGTTTTTCCAAACAAAGGAAAATAAATTTTGGACACAAGTTGTCTTAAAATTTAGTAATGATATGATGACCAACGATAACCGGGAAGGATACCCGAGTTACTGGACTGGGCCCAAAGTCCAAGGTTGCCCATAGTAAACCAATAGGAAGTTGACTTAAGTGGACCCAAGTTAGTTCACACCAAGGGTTACCTAATGTAACCCAACAGGATACTAAGTTTGTATTAGGCCTAGAATTTAGGGTTACTCCTTGTAACCCAATGGATTATGGATTAAATATGATAAGACTTAGACCCAAGGTTAGGAGTTGTAACCTAATACTATTCATGCATTATTGGGCTTAGTACCCAAGGTTACCTTAAGTAACCTAATAAGTTAGGATCCACATATGATAAGCCATGAACCCTAAGGTTACTTATTGTAACCAAGTGAGTTAGCATGTATATCTATGGGGGACATATAACTAAGATTATGCATGGATGTTGGTTAGGTTACAAACACTTTATGATAATGATATGATTCTTAACCTATGTGTTATTTTTTAATAAGCAGGAAGTAACATGCTATTGCGACGTGTTATGGAGCAACGAAACCTAAGACATAGCATATCAGATAAGTACAAATCTGACCTATAGTATGAAAATAATAAATACTATTTTCAAGTATGCTATGTTATGCTATGTATACCATGTTTTCAAGTATGTCATGATTTCAAGTATGCCATGCTTTCAAGAATGTCATGTTTACAAGAATGCCATGTTTACAAGAATGTCATGTTTTCAAGTATGTCATGTTTTCAAGAATGCATCGTTTTCAAGAATGCCATGTTTACAAGAATGCCATGTTTTCAAGTATCCCATGTTTTCAAGAATGCCATGTTTACAAGTATGCCATATTTTCAAGAATGCCATGTTTTCAAGAATGTCATGTTTATAAGAATGCCATGTTTTCAAGTATGCCATGTTTTCAAGAATGCCATGTTATGCCATGATATCTCAAGATATGCCATGTTATGGTTACAATGTTAAGTTATGATATGATATAGTGATATCATGAGGCATGTTCACTAATGTTAGATCACATGGTAAGAACATACAAGCAAGGTGTCGTACCAATCTCCCGCCAGGTGGAAGATTATTCATGTTCAAGTTCAACTTTATGATTCCCATAATTGTTAGAGATCTTGCAAACCCTAACTTTCTCTGGAGAGCACGCATTTGGTACATACACACAAGGGGCCCACATATTAAAGTAAGATAATAAGTTCAAGTCAATAATTGATCATAAAAGATTCATAAATCAATCATAAATGGATCATACATAAATTATGAGATGTTGACATGTTTTTGTGAGATTATGTTTGTACTTGCCGGGGCGAAAGCTCATCAGTATATTTTATATTGTAGGTAGAAGTAAGATGCCTGCAGCATTACTTGGTGGGCCATGGAGACGATGCAGCAAGTGAAGGGCGGTGTGGGATACCACTACGCAGATTTTCCGCAAACTGTTTAAATTATGAAGTTATACATGTATGATTAAAAAACATGTTACGTTTCATGTATGTAATGTTTTCATGTTACGATTTTAAAATGAAGTTCAAAAAGAAAAAGAAGAAAAAAAATTTTATTCTGAAATTTCCTTATTAGTCTAAGTATTAGATTTAGAAACTAAGTTAAGTACGTTAAGTAACGGCCCACATTTACGTAGTCGATTTTACGTGGATGGTCGGGACGTCTAAGTTAAGAAAGCATGGTAACGACCCTACATACGTAGAGCAGAATTTGGGGCGTTACAAGTTGGGTATCAGAGTGACATCCTGCCAGCCTACTTCACTTTGCTTCACATCGTTTCTGCAAGTGCCCAAGTAAGTTTAGTTTTTCTCTTTAGTTAGAGTTAATTAACATTTTGCTCATGAAATGAGTATCTTTCATCAAGGGTGCATAAAAGGATGATACCCTTGATACTTTTGATTATGTGAAACCACATATTGTAATACTTAGAATTTCTATGTCACTGTTTCCTTTGCAAAAGGAATTATATGCATAACATAAGGTATTTATGGAAAAGCTCAGTAAAGAGTTTTTCATACTTTTTATGAGATCTTATAGCTCAATAAGACTCAAAACTAATTGTTTAGCTTAAAAACGGGCCTTTTGAGTCGAAAAGGGTGGAAAAGTACATGATTCCATGTTGGTCAAAGGTTTGACCAAAAAATCAAATTTGACCGAGAAAGTCAAAGTTTGGCCAAGAGCGGTCAACGGGTTGACTTAGCAGTATTATGTAATGCAGTATGGAAAAGATATTGTAAAACTTGATCTTATAGGCAATATAGCTCAAATAGGCTTAAAAACCACCTAAGAAAATCAAGCACACCTAGTATGGATCAAGGGCAAAAAGGGCTTGAAAAATTAGAAAAAAGTTATACTGTCCGTTTTTACACAGATGAATTTTGGATTATAGTACAGTATAAAAATACTGTGTTTAAGTAAACACAGTATTAGAAATATCTGTATAGCGGAAAAATGGACTGAATATTGAGGAAAAGCCAGACGGGGCTTAATATGGATGACATCATCCTATCCTCAATTTATGACATTATAATTGGATTAAATAAGCTTGGAAAGAAAGCCAAGAACTCTCTAGAACATGATGACATGGCCGGCCACCTAGGGGCATAAATGCAAGAATTTTAATTTTTGGGGCCAAAGTGTAAATTTTAGAAATTTGGTGATGTAAGCGTGTGATGTCACCTAAATGATGTCACCAAGATGAGGTCATCTTGCCTTGCTCTCCAAGTAGACAGCCGGCCACCTTGCATGCCAAGTATGCAAATATTGAAAATTTAGGGGCTTTTTAGCAATTTTGGAAAGTTTACCCATGTCTATAAATACCATGAGGGGTGGGCGGATTTTAGGGCTGAAAAATGCAGAAAAATAGCCAAACTCTTGCACAAATTTCTCCCAAAAATTTGAACAAGAGAAATCAAGAAAGAACCAAGAAAAAAAATGAAAATCCAAGGGAGATTGGATTTAGGGGTGTTCGGGTTTTCAAGCTAGGAACCAAGAGGAAGTTGAAAAATTTGGAGACCCATTTTCTTGGCTGTGGCCGAGTGAGGGAAAGAAGGAAAGGGAGAGAAAATTTTAGTGGGAAAAATTGATAGAGTGACCGAGAGGGTGAAGAATCATCAACCAAGAAACCAAGAGAGATTTGGTACCTCTAGGTGTGTGTGTATTCGGCCATAGGTGAGCAGAAAATAGGGGAAGGAAAAATTGGAGAGAAACAGGAGGGAGAGTGCTCGGTTTTGGCTTAAACAATCACCAATTGAGATGAAAAATTTTGGTGCCCAATTGGAGGGCAAAAACCGAGTGGACTGAAGAACCAAGGGAGGAAGAATTTCGGTTCACAAACCCTAACCCATTCCTAGGGTTAGCCAAGGTAAAATCTCCCATAAACCCTAACTTTTTCCATTAAATTTCAATTAGAAATTTATGTGTATTTCAAGTCAAAGTTTGTATGAGCATAAGCTCAATTTTTATTGCAATTGCCCTAGACTAAGTGTGGTGCTTGATTAGGGTTTTTAGGGTGGTTGGTTATGCTTTGATTGCTTTATGTTTATGCTTGCTTGCATGCTAGGATTGCATGGTTTGATGGTTGGTATGTGCCCTGTTTGTGCAAAGCCAGTTGTGGCTTGTATGCTAGGTTGCTAATGTTAGCCAAGAATGGCATGGAATGGATGAATGAATGTGATGCAAACCCTAGATCATGCAAACCCCAGGCTAGGGCAGATCTGATTTGGGTTGCATGGCTGCGTTGGAATTACATGATGATTCATGTGGGATGTTAGGAAACGCTGCATGTGTGCTATATAGGCTCCCGTGTGTTCGGTTGAGTTAGTTTCCACGAAATAGGACGTAAAATCAATGTAAGCACAAAAACTGCCAGATTCGGATAGAATCTGCCCAGTTATTTGAAAATTGAAATTTGAGGCCTTTAGAGGCCAAATTGGGAAAAACGTAAAACATGAAAGTTGTTCAGAAGAGTTTTTCCTAGAGGGCAATGTAGATGGATTTTCAAAATGAGACTCCAATGGCCTCGGTTTTAGTGAAAACCCAAGCCTAACCATGCCCAGTTTTTATGCATGGTTAGGTGGTTTCAACCCAGATTTTGGACGTGATAGAGTCTGAATTTAATTTTTCGTAAAACATGAAAGTTTTAGGATTTTTTGAGAGATAGAACTTTTATGAAGACAACATTTTCAAATTCGAAGTGGATTTTTAAACTGACACTATTTTCTAAAGACTGTACAGGGAGTAGAAAATTCCTACATTGGATTTTCTAAAAACTGTTTGGAAAAAAACTGTATTTTTCCAAAATGCACTATTTTAACTATGGAAAACTGTTCCAAAGGCAGTTTTCAGGCTCAAATGATTTTATAAAGCCTTAATCCAAGAGTTTGGATTTTTATGATTTAAGTGAAGAATTTTTAAAGTTAATCTACGAATTTTCCAAGTTAAGAAAAATGAATTTTTCAAACTAAGGTTTAGTAAGCGAACAGTCTACGGATGATAACCGGGAGTTAGACCCCAGTTGCTGGGTCAAGCCCAAGGCCCAAAGGTTGACCCATCGGGGGTTGACCATAGTTGACCGTAGTTGACCATAGTTGACCATAGTTGACCTTGGTTGACTAATAATATTGACTTAGTTTGACCTTAAGGGTTATCCAATGTAACCCTAAAGGATACCAATTGAGATAAGATAAAGGGTTAATGTATATAACCCGATGATTTATGGATTAAAGATGAAGCCTAGGGTTGAAAGATGATCAAACCCTAATGGTATATTATGGGCTTAATACACATGGTTACCCAATGTAACCTACTAAGATATGATCCATATCTAATTGGTCTTGAACCATAGGGTTACCAAGTGTAACCAAGTAAGATGTTATGCACAAAAGGATATACAACCAGGATCATGTAAGCATGTTGGTTAGGTCACCAACATCTCATGAGTTTAATTAGACTATGTCCTTCATCAAGCAGGAAGTCACCTGCAGCTGTACTCGGGGGAGGAGCAGCATTAGGCAGGACATATCAAGAGAGGTAAGTACAACTTCGCCTACAGCATAGGCTTTGTGTTGTTACTTGCCAAAGTATATAGATGCATACTAGGGTTATACGCTATGTTGTTATGTGCTATGTGTTGTGTGTTGTGGTACGATGTATGAAGTGATGTGATATGTTATGTTTTATGATATGATACATGATATGGCTTGTATGAGGCCAAGCCATGGTGCAAGCAAAGCAAAGGTATGTTCATGATGTATGATATGTTATGACATGAAGTATGTAAGCATGTATCATGAAGCATGTTCACCTAATTTTACAAGACTGATAAGATTAAGAAGGACATGATAAGAAAGTAAGATGGCAAGCAAGCTTGCCTATGTCGTACCACCCGTCCGAGGTCGGGTTGGACTATGGTTTGAGTTGAACCTGGACTAGCCGCCCCAATCACTCCATAGTTGCACACCCGCTACGTACACATAAGTAAGGGGCCCATAAGTAAGATAAGATAAGAAAGCAGGACATAATAAGTAAAGAAAGCATAATACGAGCATAACCGGATTCATGCATAAATTATGCTTTTGTATGTTAAGTGTGACATGAAGTGTTACAATATGATATGAAGCAATGATAAGTATGCCATGATAAGTATGCCAGGTTAAGTATGCCATATTAAATATGAAGTATGTTATGCCATGTGTGTAGAATACGCTATGCTATGTATGCAAGGTGATGATATGTTCGTAGTTAGTAAAGTATGCTATGTTAAGTACGAAAAAGTACGTTATGTTGTGAATGTTTATGAACGGTATAGTTAAGTATGTTACGAATGGTATGCACATGAAGGAATGTCATGTTTATGTTTGCGCGGTATAGATAGTTGTACTTGCTGAGCGAAAGCTCATTGTCTTACGTCTATGCTGTAGGTAAGTAACCTGCAAGCAGTTGCTGATACAAGATGGAGGAGCGTGGCAGGGCGAACTGTGAAATGTGGGAAAAGATGCCGCTGCGCGTTTTGTCCTTTTAAGTATATAATTTGATATTTGTATATCATTCTTTCAGTTACAGTATGTGCTAGTTAGCACAGTATAAAAAAAAAAATTTGTCCGCTGTTTTTTCCATGTAATTAAGTTATTACAAAGGGCCCATATGTATGTATGTATGTATGGTAACGGTCTGTGCTAGGCGGGTCGTTACACATATGCTATACATGATGTCTAAGTGGTTGATGAGTTAACACGCATGAGTTTCGATATGACATGAAGAGATTACGATAAGTTATGATGTTTCCCTGATAGGACATGATAAGACATAAAGGAAAGAATGGGTATCAGAATTGTAAGAAATTAGGAACTAGAATTAGAAGATGGTTCGCCGTGTGTACGAACGGACCAAATTTTTGCAAGAGCCTAATCTTACAACTGTAGTAGCTAAGTTGTAATTGCTAAAATAGCAATAAGAAATGAATAGGCTTCAAGATTATATAGCCTATCGTCTCTTCTCAGGTATAGTGATAACAAGAAACTTTTCCTTTTAAGGAACTGGATTAACATCATGGAAGTTAAGTTTCCTGATTGTGAAACTTTTGCCCCATAAGAGTAATATTAGATACGGGGAAAAGATTTGTTGATGCCTTAGTTTGGGAGGTAGCAACTAGGCAATGTGCCAATATGAGCTAGATGCTACCAATAACAATTTATTTGGCTATAAGAATGATGATGAAGTTAATGAGGTTGAGATTGACAACAACCTTCAAGTCGACATATGATGATTTCACAAAGGTTGACTATATACAACCTTTTAAGTAATAGAAATTATGTAATGATGGGAAGTTTTAGACATTCCTAAGAGCTATGATTGTGTCTTTGTGCTTTAAAAGAAATGCTAAAGGCAAAAGAGAAGTTTCTACTAGCTAACAAGTAGCTAGTTGATATAAGTATACCTTCTACTGCATCTCTCGAACGAAATTATGCTATGAAAAATATTTTCAAATATGCTATTCTATAATTAACTTCAAAAAGATTCAAATAAGTTATTTTATGTATGGTGCTTGATCTTATGCTTGTTAGAACCAACTCATATTATGTTATGTAAAGGGCCGAAAACCTTGAGGAATAAAGTTCTAAGAAAGGGGCCATCATGTTATGTAAGGGGCCAAAAACCTTGAGGAACAAAGTTCCAAGAAAGGGGCTATCATGAAAAGAAAATAGTTCTAATGGCACAAGATTAACATTGTACCATAGGGTCCTCAGCTTCAGCTAAATTGAAAGAAAAATATTTTCAATATTCGCTGAGCCCTCAATTAAAGTTAAAGAAAAGTATCTTAAATATAAGATATAATATACTTTTCAATCACGGAAAAGCTATATGATATGATATGCTTTTCAAATATGGCAAGTTATATGATATACTTGCTAAGAAATTTTATGTAGATAATTCTTGTGATGCAGTGTGAAAGGATGAAGATATGAAAGTAAGATGATAAGGATATGAAAGTATGTATGAAGTATGAGGACATGAAAGTATGAAAGTATGAGGATATGAAGATATGAATTATGATGATATGAAAGTAAGATTATGATTCTGTATAAGAGATTATAATGATATGAAAGTAAGATTATGGTTCTGTATAAGATATATGATTCCCTTAAAGTATTAAACTGGGAACATGAACAAATTATTATGGATTGATAGTGGATTTGAAGAAAAGCCACTTAGAATTATTTGAATTTTCGAGGACGAAAATCTTTCAAGAAGGGTAGAATGTAACACCCCGAATTTTTATGACTTATGATTTCCTTTGAAACAAGGAAAATTTAAGATTTAATCATGTATGACGATACGAAACTCATGATATGAGTTAAATATCAGTAAATGTTTGAGTTCCCATTCAATTGGCTATGAGACTCAATAAGTAATTGTTTAGTCATGCATGAAGCCTTTTATGGAAAAAGGCTTAATAAAATTTATGATTTTATGTTGGTCAAAATTTGACTGGAAAAAGTCAAAGTTGACAAGAAAAGTCAAAGGTTGACCCGAAAGGTCAAAGGCATGATGGTACTGTTATATGAAAAGCAGCATGAAAAATATACTGTGAAAAACCATCATTACAAACAAGATAGGAAGATTTAGATTCAAAACCACCATAGAAAAATCAAGCACACTAAGTAGGAAATTAAGGGCAAAAAGGGCTTTAAGAAATAAGAAAATTTTTATACAGTATAATTTTACACAGATAAATTTTGGACTGCAGTTAGTGCAACAATACTGTATTATAAGTAAAAACAGTATTGGAAATATCTGTGTTAGCTTGAAATTGGACTGCATATTAAGGAATAAGCCAAACGAGGCCTTAGGGTGATGACATCACCTCACCATGGATTTATGACATCATTTTGATTTAAAGAAATTGTGGAAAGAAATCCTTGCCACCTAGCACCATAACGGCCAGCCACATGTTGGGGTAAAATTGTAAATATTTTATCCTTAGGGGCTAAAATGCAAATTTAGAAAAATAAGTGACGTAAGCAAGTGATGTAAGCATAATGATGTCATGATGATGCAAGAACTTGCCTTACAAGGCATGCCAATGGCCGGCCACATGTTGGACCAAATTGCAAATATTTTGTCCTTAGGGGTCAAAATGCAATTTTTAGAAAAAATGTGATGTAAGCATGATGAGGTAAGCATGATGATGTCATGGTGATGCAAGCATGTGCTTGGAGAGCAAGCTAATGGCCGACCAACATGCCACTTGGAGGGTGTTTTAGCAAATATTTTTGCTAAAAGGACTATTATGCAATTTTGGGATTAAAAATAAATCCTAAAAATAAAATAATTTTCACCTATAAATAGGACCAAGGGGGGCAGATTTTCGGCTCAAAAAAATGGAAAAACTTCCCTAGACCATGCCAAAATAATTCCTCACACTCTCCCTCTAGAATCCGAACACCAAAGGACCAAAAAGAAAGAAAAAAAAAAGTGAGGAAGGATTTGACCTAGACCAGTGACCGGACTATGGTGAGGCAGCCATCAAGTGGCTGAAAATTTTTGGAACCCCATAGGCCAAGGAGAGGCTTGTTGTAGAAGGTGTCAAGGAGAAAGGGAAATTGTGCACCAAAACTAGCCAAACCCTTGAATTGATTAAGGTAAATTGTTTGGACCCTAAGCTTGTCAATTCAAGTTTCAATTTGGAGATTTAAGTGTATTTCAAGCTTTGGATATAAGAGCATAAGATCATCCTATTTTATTGCCCTAATTTAGAAATTTTCAGATTTGTGCTTGATTAGGTTATGGTGGTGATTTTATGAGCTTTACATGGTTTATGCTTGCATGATTGTAGGGTCTGCATGAGAATGTTTTGCTATACATGAATGATATATGGATGCATGATGATGGAATTTTACGTTAGAAAAGTGCTGCATGCTTGATCTTAGGCTCCCGAGTGATCGGTTGAGTTATAATACGCGAATTAGAACGTAAAACGAATCTAAGACGAAAACTACCAGATTCAGGTGAAAACAGGCCAGTTTTCTGGAAAGCAGGATTTGAGACCTTTAGAGGCCGAATTTGAATAAAGTTAAAACTACAAAGTTGTAGAGAAGGGATTTTCCTAGTGTGCAGCATGGACAATTTTTAAAAATAAGGCTCAAATGGCCTTGGTTCTTACAAAAATCCGAACCTGACCGTGCCCAGACTTCATGCACGACCAGACAGGTTCAACAAGGAATTTGAGCAGGATAAAGTCCGAACTGGGTTTTGTGTAAAATACAAAAGTTGTAGGGCTTTCAAGGTCTAAAACTTTCCTGAAGACAACTTTTCAGATTCAACCCAGATTTTTAAATAAAAATTGGATTTCAAACATTGTGCAAGAAACAGGAAATTCCTGCACAGAATTTTCTAAAACAAGGCAGGAAAAGGGCATTCCTGCACATACACTGATAAATTAACTATGGAAACTGATTCCAATAGCAGTTTTCAACACTTAGTAATTTTTACAAACCCTACTCCAAGAGTTATAATTTTTACAAGTTGAACCAAGGATTTCTGTACAAAAATAAGACATAAAATGATAAGTTTTTCCAAACAAAGGAAAAGAAAATTTGGACACAAGTTGTCTTAAAATTTAGTAATGATATGATGACCAACAGTAACCGGGAAGGATACCCAAATTACTGGACTGGGCCCAACGCCCAAGGTTGCCCATAGGAAGTTGACTTAAGTGGACCCAAGTTAGTTCACACCAAGGGTTACCTAATGTAACCCAACAGGATACTAAGTTTGTATTGGGCCTAGAATTTAGGGTTACTCCTTGTAACCCAATGGATTATGGATTAAATATGATAAGGCTTAGGCCCAAGGTTAGGAGTTGTAACCTAATACTATTCATGCATGATTGGGCTTAGTACCCAAGGTTACCTTAAGTAACCTAATAAGTTATGATCCACATATGATAAGCCATGAACCCTAAGGTTACTTACTGTAACCAAGTGAGTTAGCATGTATATCTATGGGGAACATATAACTGAGGTTATGCATAGATGTTGGTTAGGTTACCAACACTTTATGATTATGATAGGATTCTTATCCTATGTGTTGTTTTTAAATAAGCAGGAAGTAACCTGCTATTGCAACGTGTTATGGAGCAACGAAACCTAAGACATAGCATATCAGGTAAGTACAAACCTCACCTATAGTATGAAAATAGTATTTACTATTTTCAAGTATGTTATGTTATGCTATGTTTACCATGTTTTCAAGTATGTCATGATTTCAAGTATGCCATGCTTTCTAGAATGCCATGTTTACAAGGATGCCACGTTTTCAAGAATGTCACGTTTTCAAGAATGCCACGTTTTCAAGAATGCCACGTTTACAAGAATGCCATGTTTTCAAGTATGTCATGTTTTCAATGTAACGCCCCAAATTATGCTCTACGTACATAGGGCCGTCACCATGCCTTCTTAACTTAAACGTCCTGACCATCCACGTAGAATCGACTACGTAAATGTAGGCCGTTACTTAACGTACTTAACTTAGTTTCTAAATCTAATACTTAGACTAATCGGGAAATTTCAGAATAAATTTTTTTTTTCTTCTTTTTTTTTTTGAACTTCATTTTAAAATCGTAACTTAAAAACATCACATACGTGAAACGTGTAATACCCCGAAATTTCTACGGACTTACAATTGAAGAAATTGAAGTCCGTATTATGCATTTATGTGATATTTCATGAAAATTATGAATACCAACGTGAAATTCATAATTTTATCAGTAAATATTTGAGTTCTCATTTAATTAATTATGAGACTCGATAAATAGTTGTTTAGCCATGTACAGGGCTTTTTGTGATAAAGGCATCACAAAAATTTATGATTTTATGTTGATCAAAATTTGACCGAAAAAGTTAAAGTTTGACCAAAAAGTCAAAGGTTGACCCGAGAGGTCAAAGGCATGACAGTATAGTTATTTGATAAGCAGTATGAAAAATATACTGCGAAAAACTGTCATTATAGACAAAATAGGAAGACTAAGCTATGAGACCACCCTAGAAAAATCAAGCACACCAAAATAGGGTCAAGGGCAAAAAGGATTCGAAGAAATAAGGAAAAATTTTTACAGTCTGTTTTTACACAGATAAATTTTGGACTGCAGTGCAGTATAAAAATGCTGTTATTAGTGGATAACAGAATTAAAAATATCTGTGTAGCATAAAAATGGACTACGTTTTAAGGAAAAAGCCAAACGAGGCCTTAGGTGATGATATCACCTCACCATAGATTTATGACATTATAAATGATTAAATTAGCATGGAAAGAATTTTAGAACTCTCTCGAAAATGGGTGAGGTGGCCAGCCACCTTGTAAAACCCGAATTTTCATGGACTTATGATTTCCTTATTCATAAGAAATTAAAGTCCGTATTATGTGTTTATAAGATGTTTCATGGAAAATTATGAATATTAAGGAAAAATTCATAATTTTATTAACTAATGTTTGAGTTCTCATTAAATTGGCTATAAGACTCAAAATAGAATACCAAGGTTAGCAAATGGCTTTTTGAATCAAAAAGAGCGAAAAATTACGTGATGTTATAAAAGTCAAAGGTTTAACTAAAAAGTCAACTTTGACCGAGAAAGTCAAAGTTTGACCAAAAATAGTCAAAGAGTTGATTTTAAAGTATAATGAAATACAGTATAGAAAAGAGACTGCGAAAACCTTCTTTATGGTCAAGATAGCATGAATAGGCCTTAAAACCACCCTAGAAAATCAAACACACCGAGTTAGGATAAAAGGCAAAAAGGACTTTGAAAAATAGAAAAAAATTTTTAATGTCCATTTTTACACGGATAAATTTTTTACTGCGGAGCAGTATAAAAATAATGTATATTAGTGAAGCACATCATTAGAAATATCTGTGTGGCACAAAAACGGACTGTTTTTACAAAAAATAGCCAAACAAGGCCAAAAGCGGGTGATGTCATCTTGGTTGGGATTTATGACATCACAAATCTTTTTCAAGCCTCGGAAAGAAATCATGGAGCTCTCTAGAACAACCTAGACCGGCCACCTCACCTCCCCTTAGAGCAAATATTAAAAATTTTGGGGCAATTCCACAATTTTCACAAACTTTCTCCACCTCTATAAATAGATGACCCATAAATCCATTTTATTCACAAAATCTAGCCAAACTCTTGTCCATTTTCTGCAGAAAATTCGTGGGTTTGGGGGCAGAGAAAGATAAGAGAAAAACCAAAATTTCTTGAGGGGTTTTACTAGGGAGAATCCGGATTTGAGCTAGGAACCAAGAGGAAAATGTTTGAAATTTTTGGAAACCCATTTTGGCTGCTGTGGCCGTGAGTGAGGGGAGGAGAAATAGGAGAGGAAAGCTGGAAAAATTTTGGGGAAAAATCTTGTGGTAGTGTTCCTAGCCAGGCCGTTACCGTACTTACATATCTAGTGACTTAGTGAAATTTAGCAGAAAAATTTTTTTTTTTCACAAGCATATAAACGTACACACTTTAACCGACATAAGATGTTCTGCGTACGCATATACCATAATTACACAACTTTGTTTTATTTGAAATAAAATACTTAATAATACAAAATGCGTAGCGGTCATGTTCCCACTTTTTCACAGTCGCTCCGCCACGCTCCTCCATTATTGCATCAGTCGTTGCTCATAGGTTGCTTACCTACAGCATAGACGTAAGACGTGAGCTTTCGCTCAGCAAGTACAACTTATTAATCCGCGACACAACAAAATAACACATAATAGGACTTGGCATTCTTAACATGTCATAACATAACAGCATAACATACTTACACATGCATGACCCATTTATGCTTCATTATGCTTTCATAACATACTTCCTATCTTATCTTGACTCGTCTTACTTATGGGCCCCTTATATAAGTGTTCGTACCTGGTGCACAACTATGGAGTGGTTGGGGCGGCCAGACCAGTTCCAACTCAAACCATAGTCCAACCCGACCTCGGACGGGTGGTACGACACTGGCAAGCTTGCTTGCCATTTTACTTGTTTTTCATGATCTATTTCTTGATCTTGGTCTTATCTTAATCATGGGTGAACATGCTTCATGATGTTACACCTACTCGTATCATACTCATGATCTTAACATTTCATACAATATAAACATACCTCAACATATCACATAGCCTAGCATGCATCGTATTAAACATTAATCACATGCTTAACATATCACATATCAACCAATATAGCATACATCGAACACTATATTAACATGCTTAGGTAAGCATCACAACAAATGCCTATGCTGTAGGCGGAGTTGTACTTACCTTATCTCCGAGATATGGCTGCCTCTGTCTAGGGTGCAAACGCAGGTTATCCCCTGCTATATTAAAGGACAAAAGTAAGAGATCTTGATCTTATAGAATGTTGGTAACCTAACCAACATTCGCATATCAACCTAGTTATATGTCCCCTTCATAACTCTTAATAGCTTATGGGGTTACTACAAGTAACCATCGTGGTTTAGCATAACCAACCTTGAATCTTACCTTATTAAGTTACCTGGGATAATCTTGTAGGCTAAGTTCATACATAGATATTTAGGACTAGATCATTATTCCATTCTTAAACTTTGTTGTAACCCATAACCTACTCGGTTATTATCGGTCACCTTAAGTATTACTATCTTGATACAATATTGGGTAACCCTTGGTCTTATTAATTTGATACCATGTTGGGTTATATTGGGTAACCCTTAGTCTTACTAACCTTGGTATTATATTGGGTTACATTGGGTAACTGTTGGGGTGACTTCTCTTAAGTTAACCCTTATTTGGTTATTAAGGTCCAATTAAGGGGTAACCTATTGGGTGACTATAGGTAACCCTGGGCTTTGGACCCAGTGCTATAGTTCGGGTGTAATACTTGGTTATTGGTGGTAAACTTCTTGTTTACCTCAATTTTAAGAAAATCTAAGTCTATAGTTCCACTTGTTTTCTTTAGAAAATGGGGGGTGTTTCCACCACCTTTTTACAAAAATTCTCTTTATCCATCTTATAAAAATTTGGGTTTTCTCATAAAAATATTTGAAAATGTTATTAAAAATCGGAACTACCTTTGGAACAATTCCTGAAGTCAAATTAACAGTTTTGGTTCAAAAATACTAAATCCTTTCATTTTTCTGGAAAACCTTGTACAGAATTTTATTGCTTTCTATACAATTTTTGTAAATCCAGTTATACATAAAGATCTAGGTAGAATCTGAAAAAGTTTTCTTCACGAAAATTTTAGATCTCGAAAAATTCTAGAACTTTCATGCTTACTACAAAGCCCAGTTCGGCCTGTATCTACGTCAGTTTTAATTTGAACGGACTGGTCGTGTATCCTAGGTCTGGACAGACTAGTCTCAGGTTTTCGTGAAAATGAAGGCTGTTGGAGTCTTATTTTGAAAAACTGTCCACGCTGCCCTCTAGGAAAAACTGTTCTAAACAACTTTAATGTTTTGAGTTTTTTTAAATTCAGCCTCTAAAGACCTCAAAATTTACTTTTTCGAAAACTGGTCAGGATTGATCCGAACCTGTCCGTTTTTTGGTTTAGAGTTTGGTTTACGTCCTAAACGTGAGATCTAGCTCAACCAGCCACCGCGGGAGCCCTAATACACACATGCAGCGGTTTTCTAATGTAAATTTTGTTTAAACACATTTTCTATCATAGCCATGCAAGCCTATCAACATTAGATAATTTTCTTGTTGCATGACTTAAATCATAGCAAGCATATCAAGCATTGTTACTTCATTCTAGCAACCTAGCATGAAATTTTCATCCACAACCATCCTAGGGCAGCTTAGGGGACATACCATAGATCATCATTTTGCATAAAATTCACAAATTTAAAGCAAGCATGCAAAAATAAAATCAAACCACCCTTAATCTAACTCAAGCACACCTAGGTTCTAACTTTGGGCACAAAAATAAATTGAGCTTATGCTCTTACAAGATTGACTTGAAATACATGTAAATCTCAATTTAAAAGCTTAATTGAAAAAGATGAGGGTCTAGAAGGGTTTACCTTGGTTGAAAACACAAGTGGAAGCTAAGGTTAATTCACCAAAAACTCTCCTCCCTTGCACCCCCCCTAAGGCCGGTCCTTGTGCTCCTTTTTGCACCAAACTTATGGCTGATTTTGGGGTGGTTGTTAGCACTCAAACTAAGCCCTCCTTGACACAAAATTTGGTCAATTTCTTACCCACTAACAGCCGGTTTTATGGCTTCAAAAATGGGCACAAAGCTGTCCCAAAAAACTGTTTTGCACCTCTAGTAGAAACCTCACACTCCAAGCACCAAAACCCCTAAGTTTCTTGAAATTTTTCTTCACCAAATCTATCCCTTGAATGTCCGGATTTTTGAAGGGGAAATGGGCAAGAGTTTGGCTGCTTTTTCTTATTTTTTTTCAACCAAAAATTAGATCACAAAGTGGGCTATTTATAGGAAGAATTTGGGGTGGTTTTGTGATTATTTTTTGTTCTCCTTTTTGGTAAAACCCCATGAGTTTTCTTAATTGCATTTTGACCCCATTATGGCCGGCCACCAATGCATGAGTTGTCAAAGATTATCCAATTTTTTAATCCCTTTTTTCTTTAATTAAAATCTTAATGATGCCATAAATCCCATAGGTGAGGTCATGCATGAGGTCATAGGCCTTGTTTGGCTTTGTCTCATAAAAGCAGTCCACTTTTTATTTAACACAGATATTTTTGATACTGAGCTCACTAATACACAATACTGTGACATAGTATAGCAGTCCAAAATTTATCTGTGTGAAAATGGACAGTACGAAAAATTTTCTTTTTGCTTAAAACTTTTTGGCCCAAAAATACCTATGTATTGTACTTGATTTTTCTATGGGAATTTAATTTCTTATCTACATTTCCTTGACTATATTTTTGGTTTTTGCAGTATATTTTCCATACCGCTAGTCATTTATTAGTGTGGTCAACTCTTTGACTACCTTTGGTCAACCTTTGACTTCATTGAACATACTTGACCTCCTTGGTCAACTTTGACTCTTTTGGTCAAATTTTGACTTTCGTTGACTTTCTTTGACTTTTTTTGACTTTCTTTGACTCTCTTTGACTTTCTTGGTCAAAGTTTGACTTTCTTGACCAACTTTGACCAATCATAAAATCATGGGTTTTCTTTCTCTTTTTACCCAAAAAGTCATTTGTTTAACTAAATCATTCATTTTCGAGTCTTATAAAGCTAATAAGATCTCATAAAATCATTCAAAAACCCTAATTAGGATTTTACATAAATACCTTCATGGTTCAACTTGAGCTTCTCTACCAGGAATTGTATTGACGAAAAATTTAGTTATTATAGTTCGGTTGTGAGTGGATCAACCAAGAAACCAAAAGAAAATTTTGGATGCCCTAGTTAGAGCCAAAACCGTGATCAAGGAGAACCAAGGGGAGCAAAGGAGATTTGGAATTTCCAAACCCTAACTTGGGTCTAAGGTAAATTCTTGAACCAATCTTGCAATTGAGTTCAATTTTAGCATTTTATTTGTATTTCCAAGTTGAGGTTGTAAGGATATAAGTCCAATTTGATTTCTAGCCCTAGACATGTTAGTGTGTGCTTGGTTTGGGATTAGGGTATGGTTGGCTTGTCTATGTTAATTTCTTGCATGATTGGTGCTTGAAAAATGTTAGGATGCATGTTAGATGGTGAATGATTATGATTGGTATGTCCCCTGATTTTTTGGTCAAAAATCTGCCCTAGGCAGTGGATGATGGGTAACTAGCTTAAGTGTGAATGATGGATGCTTGTTTGAATGTATGCAAAAATTTAGAGCCATGCAAACCTAGGTTTTGAGCCTTTTGGATTTGGTTTGTATGGATCCATTTGAGCGGCTTAGGGGTTCATGTTGGACGTTAGAAACACTGTGTGTATGGTATATAGGCTCTCGAAGTGGTCAGTCGAGTTAGATTCCGCGAATTAGGACGTAAACTGGACTTAATAACCGAAACTGTCAATTCGGATTCAAAACTGGCCAGTTTCGGGAAAGTGGAAATTTAAGACCTTTAGAGGTTGAACTGGGTAAAACTCAAAATACAAAGTTGTTTGGAAGGATTTTTCCTCGGGGGCCTCCTCGGCAGAATCCCAAAGTGAGGCTCCAATGACCTCCGTTTTTACAAAAACCCGAGTCTAATCTGCCCATACCTAATTTACATGCCCAGCCAATTCAAATGAAAACTGACAAAAATACAAGCGGAACTGGATTTTTTGCAAAACACAAAAGTTTTAGAACTTTTTGATAGCTAAAAATTTCATGAAGACAAGTTTTTCCAATTCGGATTAGATTTTTAAACTGACATCGTTTTCCAACGGCTGTGCAGTGAACAGAAAATTCCTGCACAGGATTTTCTAAAACTAGTTCAAAAAATTTGTTTTCTTTTCCAAAAATCACTGTTTTAACTATGGAAACTGTTCCAAAGGCAGTTTCCCTCCCTAAATGATTTTTATAAAGATCCGTTTTGAAAACGTGAATTTTTATAAGTTAAGTTAAGAGTTTTGGAATTTTTCTCAACTCTTTCAAGTTAAGAAAAAGAATGAGATTATAAGCCAAGTATTTTCAAGATTTTAGACCCAATGATTTTAAAGTTTGAAAAAGAAAATGATGATAGATAGTAACCAGGAGGGACACCCGAGTTACAGGGTCAAGCCCAAGGTTGACCTTAGTTGACCGAGAGTTGACCTTAGTAACCAAGGGTTGACTTTGTTTGACCCAACGTTGAATTAAATTGACCCTAAGAGTTACCCAATATAACCCTAAGGGATACCCAAAATATACAATTGGGCTAGGATTTAAGGGTTAATGGAGATAACACAATGATTATGATGTATGAGTAAAGCCCAAAGGTAGAATGATAAACCTAAACCCTAATGGAAAGATTAAGGGCTTAGTACCAAAAAGAGGTTATCCAACGTGACCTCTTAAAGAATAATCAAAGTTTGATTATTCTTAAAAAGTAGGACGACTAATTGAGAGCAAGTAAGGTACAAGTATCGGGGACATACAACTAAGGGTAGGTGTGAATGTTGGTTAGGTCACCAACATTTTCTAATAGGGTCCTGATCCTATGCTCTTTCAAATAGTAGGAAGTGACCTGTTGTTTTAACCCGATTTGAGGACGCAACACTCAGGACACAGCGCAAAAGGTAAGTACAAACCTCACTTGCCAAGTTCTGAATGAAGTATAAGTTATGATATGATATAGTGATATCATAAAGCATGTTCACTAATGATAAACAACATGGTAAGAAAACACATGTAAAGTGTCGTACCAACCTCCCGAAGGTGGAGGACTATTCATGTTCAAGTTTATGTTTCCCAGAATTGTTGGGGACCTTGCAAACCCCTAATTTTATCTGGAGAGCGCGCATCTGGTACATACACAAGGGGGCCCATATGAAAGATAACAAGATCAAGTTAAAAATGGATGCATAAATGAACATAAATGGTTCATGCATATGTACACGATGATTGGTATGTTTTCAAGATGTTTAAAATAAAAATGTTTTGTGAGATTACGTTTGTGCTTACTGGGCGAAAGCTCATTAGTTATATTTCATACTGTAGGTAAGAAGCCTGCAGCTTGAATGATGGGCTATGTGAGGATGTTGCGGCAGATGAAGGGCGGTATGGGATACCATTACGCATAATTTTCCACACCTTTTTTCTAAGTTAAGAAGTTTTTGTATATATACATATCACGAAAACAAATTATGTTACATAGTATATTTGGTACTAAAGACTTTAAACAATCTTTTTATTTCAGTATGTATGCAAGATAAATTGCTACAGGCAAACCTTTTTTATATATGTGTATGTTTAAAAAAAAAAATTTATTCTCAAATTTTCAAGTAAAGTATAGTTAAGTAAGGAAGGTGACGACCCTACGTAGGTGAGGGCGTCACACACCTAGGGGGCAAAAATGCAAAGATTTTGTCATTCGGGGTCAAAATGTAATTTTTGAAAAATTGGTGATGTAAGCAAGTGATGTCATCAAGATGATGTCACTTTGATGAGGTAAGCAAGCCTTGGAGAGCAAGGAGATGGCTGGCCAAGTGACACCTATTAGGGGTGTTTTTGCAAATATTTTCACTTTTGGGGTCAAAATGTAATTTTTGGAATAAAAATAAATCCAAAAATTAATTAATTTTCAGCTATAAATAGGGCTGAAAGGGGACGGTTTTTTAGCAGAAAAAAACTGGAAAAACATACCAAAACCATGCCAAAATGAATTCCCACACTTTTTCTCTAGAAACCCAAACCCCAAGAACCAAAAAGGAAAAAAAAAAATGGATACCCATTTTTTGGGTGAGAAGCCGACTGTAGGAGAAAAAGAAAAGGGAGAGAAAAACTGAAAAATTTAGGGGAAAAACCCAAGGGGAGAGTTCGGATTTGAGCTTGAACCAAGAAGAAAATGTTTGAAAATTTTTAGGCCATTTTGGCATAGTGGCCGAGAGTGAGGGAAAGGAGAAAAGGTAGAGGAAAAGCTGGAAATTTTGGGGAAGAAGTCTTGAAGTGTGGCTGATTTGTGGAGAGCAAATCAAGTGACCAAAAGCCAATTTGGAGCCCTAATTTTGGGTGGAGGCCGGTTGGTTGCAACCAAAGGAGGAAGGGAGAAGTTTGGTACCCCAAACCCTAACCTTGAGTTAAGGTAATTTTTCAAAACCCTAACTACTTCAATTTGGTTCAAATTGAGATTTTTACATGTATTTCAAGTTAAAGGTTGTAAGGACATAAGTCCAATTTAATTTCTTGCCCTAGTTTGGTTAGATGTACTTGATTAGGTGATTAAGGATGGATAGCTTAATTGCTTGTTTGGTTTGTGTTTGATGGATGTTAAGTTGCATGCTAGATGTGAATGGTTAAGGTTATATGTCCCCTGTTTTTATGTGGCAGCCGGTCCTAGAAGTGCATGCTAGGTTGCTAGTTTTGATTATGGAATGATGTGTGAATGAATGGTTATGTATATGTAAGTTAGAACCATGCAAACCTAGGATTAAGGCAATTCGGGTTTGGTTTGCATGGGTACGTTGGGTTAATATATTTGAATGTATGGGATAATAAAAATGCTGCATGATTGTTATGTAAGCTCCCGAAGTGGTCAGTCGAGATAGAATCCAGGAATTATGACGTAAACCGGACTTAATAACCGAAACTGCCAATTCGGATTTGGAACTGGCCAGTTTCGGGAAAGTGGAAATTTAAGGCCTTTAGAGGCCGAATTGGGTGAAATGTAAAACATGAAAGTTGTTTGGAACGAGTTTTTCTAGAGGACAGCATGGACAGATTTCTAAAATGAGGTTCAATGGCCTCTGTTTTTACAGAAGACCGAGACTGGTCTGCCCAGACCTAGTTTACACGCCCAGCCAGTTTCAAATGAAAACTGACAAAAATATAAGTGGAGCTGGATTTTTCAGAAAACACAAAAGTTTTAGGATTTTTCGAGAGCTAAAACTTTTGTGAAGACAAGTTTTTCAAATTCAGAGTAGATTTTTAAACTGTCACTGTTTTACGAAAGGTGTGTAGGGAACCAAAAATTCTTGCACAGGATTTTCTAAAACTAGTTCAGAAAAATTGTTTTCTTCTCCAAAATCACTATTTTGACTATGGAAACTATTCCAAAGGCAGTTTCCAGCCCTAAATGATTTTATAAAGCCCCATTTCAAGAAAATGAATTTTTACAAGTTAAGTAAAGAGTTTTGAGATTTATTCACCCAAAATTTTCCAAGTTAAGAAAAAAAAAATGGAATTTTTCAAGCTAAGGTTTAGTAAGTGAATCGATTACGGATGGTAATCGGAAGTTATATCCGAGTTACTGGGCTAACCCTAAAGCCCAAATTTGACCCGAAGGGGGTTGACCTTAGTTGACCAAATGTTGACTTTGGTTGACCAACATTTTAACTAAGTTTGACCTTAAGGGTTACCCAATATAACCCTAAAGGATACCCAGGTTAATAATTGGGTTAATTAAAATGACCCGATAAGTTATGAATCGAAGATGATAAGGTTGAAGCCCAAGGTTAGGAATGGTAACCTAACCCTATTCATGTATGTTTGGACTTGGTAACCAAGGTTACTTTAAGTAATCAAACAAGTTAGCATGAAGTATTAGAGGGGACATATGACTGGGGTTTTTCATGGATGTTGGTTAAGATACCAACATCAAATATAATGATTCATGGTAAGATAAGATAACCTTATCTTACACCTTGATTGAAACAGGAATAGGAACCTGTTGATATATCACGAGGAACAATAGGTCAAGAGCATAGGACCTCAGGTAAGTACAAACCTCACATGTGGTTTGGAAAACAGTATTCTATTTTCAAATATGCTATAACATGTTTTGTGCTATGTTCTACGTAATGCCATGTTTGAAGGCCATGTTTGAATGTCATGTTTACAAAAATCGCTATGTTTGCAAAATGTTATGCTTACAAAAGTGCTATATTTGTAAAATGTTATGCTTACAAAAGTGCTATATGTGCAAAATTGCTATGTTCGCAAAAGTACTAAATTTAAATGCCATGTTTTTACGTAATGCCATGTTATGAATGAAGTGTAAGTTATGATATGATATAGTGACATCATGAGGTATGTTCACTAATGATAAACCACTTGGTAAGAAAACACAAGTAAAGTGTCGTACCAACCTCCCATCAGGTGGAGGGTTAATAAAGTTCATGTTCAAGTTTAGGCTTCCCAGGACTTTATCAGGAGAACGCGCATCTGGTACATACACAAGGGGCCCACATGTTAAAGAAAGATAATAAGTTCAGAATAATAATCCACCATAAAAGACACATAAATGAACATAATTGGTTCATGCATATGTCATGTGATGTTAAAATGTTTTTGTGAGATAATGTTTGTACTTACTGGGCGAAAGCTCATCAGATATATTCCATACTGCAGGAAAAAGATAAAAGACCTGCAGTTTTACTTGGTGGGCTATGGAGACGATGCAGTAAGTGAAGGGCGGTGTGAGATACACTACGCAATATTTTCCGCAAAATGTTTAAGTTATGAGGTTTTACATGTATATTTAAGAAACATGTTATGGTTTAAGTATGTACTGTTTCCAAGTCACGATTTTAAAATGAAGTTCAAGTTTTCAAGTTTTAAAAGAAAGAAAGAAAAAAAAAATTTATTCTGAAATTTTCTTCAAGTTTAAGTACTTAAGACTAAGGGTTATGTTAAGCAAGTAAGATAACAGCCATCATTCGCGTAGTCGGCCCTACGTGGGTGGTCGGGGCGTTACAAAGGTGGTATCAGAGCGGTATCCTGCCAGCCTACTTCACTTTGCTTCACATCGTTTCCGCAATGGCCCAAGTAAGTTAAATTATTTTGTTTAAGATCTTGTTTAAGTAATGAGTTTATCTCATTAGTGTTTCACGGGGAATGATACCCATATTATTTTTATTTTATGAGATCGCATATGATATACATATGTATTTCCATGATCCTAGAAATTACCATGAGGGGTATGTAAGAGGGTAAGCCTATGATGATGATGTGAAGAAGATCATGATGAGTTATGGTATTCCCAGGAAAGAACATGATAAGATATGGATGAAAGGATGGGTATAGAAATGTAAAGAATTAGAAGCTAGAAATAGAAGATGGTTCGCCGTGCATATGAACGAACCAAAGTTTTGCAAGAGTTTAATATTGCAATTATAGAAGCTAAGTTATTATTGTTAAAACAGCCATAAGAAAGAAATAGGCTTTAAAAGCATAGAGCCTATCACCTTACCTCAGGTATAGTGATGACAAGGAACTTTTCCTTTTTAGGAATTAGATTGACACCATGAAAGTTAAGTTTCCTGATTTTGGAAATTTTGCCCCATAAGAATAATAGTAAATATGGGGAAAAAGTGGATAATGCCTTAATTTGGGAATAGTAAATAGGCATGTGTCAATATGAGTTAGATGTTACTAACAAGAATTGATATATCATAAGAATGATAATGAAACTAATAAGGTTGAGATTGACAGCAACCTTTTAAGTAATAGAAATTATATGATGATGGAAAGTTTTAGATATTCCCTAGAGTTAAGATTATGCCTTTATGCTTTAAAGGAATGCTAAAGGCAAAAAGAAAAGTTTTTACTAGCTAACAAGTAGCTAGTAGTATGTCTTCTATTGCATCACTCGAACAAGTAAAGTGTTTTTAATAATATTATTTATTATTATTTTCCATGAATAATATGGAAAAGATTCAAATAAGTTATTTTCATGTATGGTGTCTGATCTTATACTTATTAGAACCAAGTCATGTCATATTATGTAAAGGGCCAAATCCTTGAGGAATAAAGTTCCAAGAAAGGGGCCATCATGTTATATATGGTAATCCTTGAGGAATAAAATTCCAAGAAAGGGGCCATTATGCTATGCAAAAGGCCGGATTCTTGAGGAATAAAGTTCCAAGAAAGGGGTCATCATGTTATATAGGGGGCCAAATCCTTGAGGAATAAAATTCCAAGATAGGGGCCATCATGAAAAGAAAAGGGTTCTAATAGCACAAGGTTAACATTGTACTAGAGGGTCCTTAGCTTTAGCTAAATTGAAAGAAAAATATTTTCGATATGATATATTCGATGAGCCCTCAATTAAAGTTAAAAAGAAGTATCTTAAATATAAAAATACGATACATTTTTCAAGTATGGAAAAGCTATATGATATAATATGCTTTTCAAATATAGCAAGTTATATGATATACTTGCTAAGAAATTTTATAAATATAGTTCTTGTGATGCAATATGAAAGAATGAAAGTATGATGATAAGTAAGATGAAATGATGAAGATACGAAAGTATGATGATAGGGTATGAAAGCATGATGAAAGTATGTATGAAGAATGAAAGAATGACGAAAGTAAGCATGAAAGCGTGAAAGTACGAGGATATGAGGTATGAGCTAAGATGAAATAGAAGTAAGATTATGGTTCTGTATAAGAAAACATGGTTCCATTAAAGTATTAGAAATGGGAACATGAACAGACCATTATGGATTTATGGTGGACTCTAGGAAAAGCCACTTAGAATTATCAGAATTTTCGAGGACGAAAATATTTTAAGGGGGGTAGGATGTAATACCCCGAAATTTCTACGGACTTACAATTGAAGAAATTGAAGTCCGTATTATGCATTTATGTAATATTTCATGAAAATTATGAATACCAACGTGAAATTCATAATTTTATCAGTAAATATTTGAGTTCTCATTTAATTAATTATGAGACTCGATAAATAGTTGTTTAGCCATGTACAGGGCTTTTTGTGATAAAGGCATCACAAAAATTTATGATTTTATGTTGATCAAAATTTGACCGAAAAAGTCAAAGTTTGACCAAAAAGTCAAAGGTTAACCCAATAGGTCAAAGGCATGACAGTATAGTTATTTGATAAGCAGTATGAAAAATATACTGTGAAAAACTGTCATTATAGACAAAATAGCAAGACTAAGCTATGAGACCACTCTAGAAAAATCAAGCACACCAAATTAGGGTCAATGGCAAAAAGGGTTCGAAGAAATAAGGAAAAATTTTTACAGTCCGTTTTTACACAGATAAATTTTAGACTGCAGTGCAGTATAAAAATACTGTTATTAGTGGATAACAGTATTAAAAATATCTGTGTAGCATAAAAGTGGACTGCGTTTTAGGGAAAAAGCCATACGAGGCCTTAGGTGATGATATCACCTCACCATATATTTATGACATCATAAATGATTAAATTAGCATGGAAAGAATTTTGGAACTCTCTAGAAAATGGGTGAGGTGGCCGGCCACCTAGGGGGCAAAAATGCAAAGATTTTGTCATTTGGGGCCAAAATGCAATTTTTGAAAAATTGGTGATATAAGCAAGTGATGTCATCAAGATGATGTCACCTTGATGAGGTAAGCAAGCCTTGGAAAGCAAGGAGATGGCCGGCCAAGTGACACCTATTAGGGGTGTTTTTGCAAATATTTTCACTTTTGGGGTCAAAATGTAATTTTTCGAATAAAAATAAATCCAAAAATTAATTAATTTTCAGCTATAAATAGGGCTGAAAGGGGGCAGTTTTTGAGCAGAAAAAAATTGGAAAAACATACCAAAACCATGCCAAAATGAATTCCCACACTTTTTCTCTAGAAACCCAAACCCCAAGAACCAAAAAGGAAGAAAAAAAAAGATGGATACCCATTTTTTGGGTGAGAAGCCGACTGTAGGAGAAGAATAAAAGGGAGAGAAAAATTGAAAAATTTAGGGGAAAAACCTAAGGGGAGAGTTCGGATTTGAGCTTGAACCAAGAAGAAAATGTTTGAAAATTTTTAGGCCATTTTGGCATAGTGGCCGAGAGTGAGGGAAAGGAGAAAAGGTATAGGAAAAGCTGAAAATTTTGGGGAAGAAGTCTTGAAGTGTGGCTGATTTGTGGAGAGCAAATCAAGTGACCAAAAGCCAATTTGGAGCCCTAATTTTGGGTTGAGGCCGGTTGGTTGCAACCAAAGGAGGAAGAGAGAAGTTTGGTATCCCAAACCCTAACATTGAGTTAAGGTAATTTTGCAAAGCCCTAACTACTTCAATTTGATTCAAATTGAGATTTTTACATGTATTTCAAGCTAAAGGTTGTAAGGACATAAGTCCAATTTAATTTCTTGCCCTAGTTTGGTTAGATGTGCTTGATTAGGTGATTAAAGGTGGATAGCTTAATTGCTTGCTTGGTTTGTGTTTGATGGATGTTAGGTTGCATGTTAGATGTGAATGGTTAAGGTTATATGTCCCCTATTTTTATGTGGCAGCCGGTCCTAGAAGTGCATGCTAGGTTGCTAGTTTTGATTATGGAATGATGTGTGAATGAATGGTTATGTATATGCAAGTTAGAACCATGCAACCCTAGGACTAAGGCAATTCAGGTTTGGTTTGCATGGGTACGTTGGGTTAACATGTTTGAATGTATGGGATGATAGAAACGCTGCATGATTATTATGTAAACTCCCGAAGTGGTCGGTCGAGATAGAATCCAGGAATTAGAACGTAAACCGGACTTAATAACCGAAACTGCCAATTCGGATTCGAAACTGGCCAGTTTCGGGAAAGTGGAAATTTAAGGCCTTTAAGGGCCGAACTGTGTGAAATATACAACACAAAAGTTGTTCGGAATGAGTTTTTCTAGAGGAAAATGTAGATAAATTTCTAAAATGAGGCTCCAATGGCCTCCGTTTTTACAGAAAACCGAGACTGGTCTGCCCAGACCTAGTTTACACGCCCAACCAGTTTCAAATGAAAACTGAAAAAAATATAAGCAAAACTGGATTTTTCACAAAACATGAAAGTTTTAGTATTTTTCAAGAGCTAAAACTTTTGTGAAGACAAGTTTTTCAAATTCGGAGTACATTTTTAAACTGACGCTGTTTTACGAAAGGTGTGCAGGGAACCGAAAATTCCTGCACAGGATTTTCTAAAACTAGTTCAGAAAAATTGTTTTCTTCTCCAAAATCACTGTTTTGACTATGGAAACTGTTTCAAAGGCAGTTTCTAGCCCTAAATGATTTTATAAAGCCTCATTTCAAGAAAATGAATTTTTACAAGTTAAGTAAAGAGTTTTGGGATTTATTCACCCAAAATTTTCCAAGTTAAGAAAAAAAAATGGAATTTTTCAAGCTAAGGTTTAGTAAGTGAATCGATTACGGATGGTAACCGGAAGTTATATCCGAGTTACTGGGCTAAGCCCAAAGCCCAAAGTTTGACCCGAAGGAGGTTGACCTTAGTTGACCAAATGTTGACTTTGGTTGACCAAAATTTTAACTAAGTTTGACCTTAAGGGTTATCCAATATAACCCTAAAGGATACCAAGGTCAATAATTGGGTTAATTAAAATGACCCGATAAGTTATGAATCAAAGCTGATAAGGTTGAAGCCCGAGGTTAGGAATGGTAACCTAACCCTATTCATGTATGTTCGGGCTTGGCAACCAAGGTTACTTTAAGTAACCAAACAAGTTAGCATGAAGTATTAGAGGGGACAAATGACTGGGGTTATTCATGGATGTTGGTTAAGATACCAACATCAAATATAATGATTTATGGTAATCTTATCTTACACCTTGATTGAAACAGGAATAGAAACCTGTTGATGTATCACGAGGAACGGTAGGTCAAGAGCATAGGACCTCAGGTAAGTACAAATCTCACATGTTGTATGGAAAATAGTATTCTATTTTCAAATATACTATAACATGTTTTGTGCTATGTTTGACGTAATGCCATGTTTGAATGCCATGTTTGAATGTCATGTTTACAAAAAGCGCTATGTTTGCAAAATTTATGTTTACAAAAGTGCTATATTTGTGAAATGTCATGTTTACAAAAGTGCTATATGTGCAAAAATGCTATGTTCGCAAAAATACTAAATTTAAATGACATGTTTTTACGTAATACCATGTTATGAATGAAGTGTAAGTTATGATATGATATAGTGACATCATGAGGTATGTTCACTAATAATAAACCACTTGGTAAGAAAACACAAGTAAAGTGTCGTACCAACCTCCCATCAGGTGGAGGGTTAATAAAGTTCATGTTCAAGTTTAGGCTTCCCAGGACTGTATTAGGAGAACGCGCATCTGGTACATACACAAGGGGCCTACATGTTAAAGAAAGATAATAAGTTCAAGATAATAATCCACAATAAAAGACACATAAATGAACATAATTGGTTCATGCATATGTCATGTGATGTTAAAATGTTTTTGTGAGATAATGTTTGTACTTACTGGGCGAAAGCTCATCAGATATATTCCATACTGCAGGAAAAAGATAAAAGACCTACAGTTTTACTTGGTGGGCTATGGAGACGATGCAGCAAGTGAAGGGTGGTGTGGGATACCACTACGCAATATTTTCCACAAAATGTTTAAGTTATGATGTTTTACATGTATATTTAAGAAACATGTTATGGTTTAAGTATGTACTGTTTTTAAGTTACGATTTTAAAATGAAGTTCAAGTTTTCAAAGAAAGAAAAAAAAAATTTATTCTGAAATTTTCATCAAGTTTAAGTACTTAAGACTAAGGGTTATGTTAAGCAAGTAAGATAACGGCCCTCATTCGCGTAGTCGGCCCTACGTGGGTGGTCAGGGCGTTACAAAACGTAACATGTTTCTTAATCATACATGTATAACTTCATAATTTAAACAGTTTACGGAAAATCTACGTAATGGTATCCCACACCGCCCTTCACTTGCTGCATCGTCTCCATAGCCCACCAAGTAATGCTGCAGGCATCTTACTTTTACCTACAGTATGAAATATACTGATGAGCTTTCGCCCAGCAAGTACAAACATAATCTCACAAAAACATGTCAACATCATATAATTTATGCATGATCCATTTATGATTGATTTATGAGTCTTTTATGATCAATTATTAACTTGAACATATTATCTTGATTACATTTGGGCCCCTTATGTGTACGTACCGAATGCACGCTCTCCAGAGAAAATTAGGGTTTGCAAGGTCCCTAACAATTATGGGAATTATAAACTTGAACTTGAACTTGAACATGAACATGAATAATCCTCCACTTGGCGGGAGGTTGGGACGACACCTTGCTTGTATGTTCTTACTATGTGGTTTAACATTTGTGAACATGCCTCATGATGTCACTATATCATAACATATATATACACATGGCATAACCATAACTTGACACAACTTATCATGGCATAACTTGAAAACGTGGTATTCTTGAAAATGTGACATTCTTTAAAACATGGCATTCTTGAAAACATGACATACTTGAAAACGTGGCATTCTTGAAAATATAGTATACTTGAAAACATGGCATACGTAGCATAGCATAACATAGCATACTTGAAAATAGTATTTACTATTTTCCATACTGTAGGTGAAGTTTGTACTTACCTGACATGCTATGTCTTAGGTTTCGTTGCTCCAAAACACGTTACATGTAACGTCCTGACCACCCACGTAGGGTCGACCACGCGAGTGGGGGCCGTTACCTTACTTACTTGACTTAATCCTTGATCTCAAATACTTAAACTTAAAGAAAATTTTAGAATAAAATTTTTTTTTTCTTTTTTTTTTTTTTGAACTTTTAAAACTTGAAAACTTGAACTTCATTTTAAAATCGTAACTTGAAAATAGTAAATACATAAACCATAACATTGTTCTTAAACATACATGTAAAACCTCATAACTGAAATATTTTGTGGAAATTATTGCGTAATGGTATCCCACACCGCCCTTCACTTGCTGCATCATCTCCAAGCCCACCAAGTAAAGCTACAGGCCTTTTATCTTTACCTGCAGTATGGAATATATCGGATGAGCTTCGCTCAGCAAGTACAAACTTTATCTCACAAAACATTTTTATTTTAAACATTTTGAAAATATACTAATCATCATATACATATGCATGAACCAGTTATGTTCAATTTAAATGTCTTTTATGACTGATTATTAACTTGAACTTATTATCTTTCTTTAACATGTGGGCCCCTTGTATACGTACTAGATGCGCGTTCTCCAGATAAAGTTAGGGGTTGTAAGGTCCCTAACAGTTCTGAGAAATATAAACTTGAACTTGAACATGAAAAACCCTCCACCTGATGGGAGGTTGGTACGACACTTTATTATTGTATTTTTACCAAGTGGTTTATCATTAGTGAACATACCTCATGATGTCACAAAATCATACGCATGGCATACTTTATATAACATAAATCATGGCATTTTTGCAACATGATCTTCTTAAAACATGTCACTTTTTGGAAACATGGCACCTTCGAAAACATGGCATTCTTTAAAACTTGACATCCTTAAAACATTTTTAAAACATCTTTAAAACATGACATCTTTAAAAATATAGCATACTTGAAAACATGGCGTCTTTAAAACATGATATCTTGAGAACGTGGCATTACACATAACATAGCATGAAACATAGCATATTTGAAAATATTTTACTATTTCCATACCACAGGTGAGGTTTGTACTTACCTAAGGTCCTACGCTCTTGACTTATTGTTCCTCGTGATATATCAATAGGTTTTCATTCCTGTTTCAATCAAAGTGTAAGATAATGTTATCTTATCTTACCATAAATCATTATATTTAATGTTGGTATCCTAACCAACTTCCATGAATAACCCTAGTCGTATGTCCCCTCTAATACCTCTTGTTAACTTGATTGGTTACTTCCTTCTTCTTGGGCTTATGTCTTACTTTTACTTGGTCCGTAAACCATTGGGTTATTATCTTATCAATAACCCTAAGTCTTAGCCCAATTCATTAACCTTGGTATCCTTTAGGGTTATATTGGGTAACCCTTAAGGTCAAATTTTTGGTAAACCAAAGTCAACATTTGGTCAACTAAGGTCAACCCCCTTTGAGTCAACTTTGGGCTTTGGGCTTAGCCCAGTAACTTGGATATAACTTCCGGTTACCATCCGTAGTCGATTCGCTTACTGACCCTTAGTTTGAAAATTCCATTTTTCTTCAACTTGAAAACTTTGGGTGAATAATCCCAAAACTCTTTTCTTAACTTGTAAAAATTCATTTTCTTAAAACAGAGCTTCATAAAATCATTAAGGACTGAAAACTGCCATTGGAACAGTTTTTATAGTCAAAATAGTGGTTTTGAGGAAAAATACAGTTTTTCGGAAACGTTTGTTAAAATTCATGTGCAGGAATTTTCGGTTCCCTACACACTCCTCAGAAAAAAGTGTCAGTTTAAAAATATACTCCGAATTTAAAAAACTTGTCTTCATGAAAGTTGTAGCTCTCGAAAAATGCTAAAATTTTCGTATTTTGCAAAAAATCCAGTTCCACTTTTATTCATGTCAGTTTTTGTTTGAAACCCTGTTTCAATCAAGGTGTAAGATAATGCTATCTTATCTTACCATAAATCATTATATTTAATATTGGTATCCTAACCAACTTCCATGAATAACCCTAGTCGTATGTCCCCTCTAATACCTCTTGTTAACTTGATTGGTTACTTCCTTCTTCTTGGGCTTATGTCTTACTTTTACTTGGTCTGTAAACCATTGGGTTATTATCTTATCAATAACCCTAAGTCTTAGCCCAATTCATTAACCTTGGTATCCTTTAGGGTTATATTGGGTAACCCTTAAGGTCAAACTTTTGGTCAACCAAAGTCAACATTTGGTCAATTAAAGTCAACCCCCTTTGAGTCAACTTTGGGCTTTGGGTTTAGCCCAGTAACTTGGATATAACTTCCGGTTACCATCCGTAGTCGATTCGCTTACTGACCCTTAGCTTGAAAATTCCATTTTTCTTCAACTTGAAAACTTTGGGTGAATAATCCCAAAACTCTTTTCTTAACTTGTAAAAATTCATTTTCTTAAAACAGAGCTTCATAAAATCATTAAGGACTGAAAATTACCATTGGAACAGTTTTCATAGTCGTGTGCAGGGAAATGAAAATTCTTGCACATGTACAAATATCGACCATGGTTTGATGTACGTTTTTTTGTTCTCACATAACATCAGCGCACGAAAGAAGTATTACAAGAATGGAAATATTAATTGATGGTACGAGGTTGTTAAATTTGACTCTTATTGACTCAAGGTTGTGTTGGGGCTATAGATGGCACACATGTCCCATGTGTGCCACCGGTGGTCAATTCGGACGCCTGGATCAACCAGAAAGGGCATTATTCGCAAAATATACTAGCGGCATGCTCGTTCGACATGAGATTCACGTATATGTTGGCTGGGTACGAGGGATCGTGTCACGACGCCAGAATGCTGGACGAGGCAATAGCATTCCACGAGTTCCCAATACTGCCACCAGGTCGGTAAAAATAGCTCTTATATAGCAGTATTTATATTTAATAGAGTTTTAAATAACATATCAGACATGTTCTTCTTATGGCGAGCTTTATTTTGCAGGCAAATTTAACTTGGTAGATTCAGGCTACGCCAACAGGGATTGCTTCTTGAGCCCATTCCAACGGGAGACTTTGTAATACCCGAAATTTTCATGGACTTAAGATTTCTCTTTTTGTTAGAAATTAGAAGTCCGCATGATGTGTTTACAAGATGTTTTCATGAAAAATTATGAATCGCATGTGAAATTCATAATTTTAATAGCTAAGGTTAGAATTTTCTTTTAAACCGGCTATGAGACTCGGAATAGAATGCCGAGGTTGGTAAACGGCATTTTGAGTCAAAAAGAACGAAAAGGAAAGAAAAAGGACGAAAAAGTAAGTGATTTTAAGAAAGTCAAAAGTTTGACCGAAAAAGTCAACTTTGACCAAAAAAATCAAAGTTTGACCAAGGACGGGTCAAAAATGTTGACCCCGAAAAATGATGAAATGCAGTATAAGAAGAGATTGCAAAGACCTTCTATGGTCAAGAAAGTAAGAATAAGCCATAAAAACCACCCTAGAAATCAAGCACACCGAATCAAAATTAAAGGGCAAAAAGGTCTCCGAAAAATTGGAGAAAGAAAGTTTTTCAGTTCAATTTTACAAGGAAGAATTTTGACCGAAGTACAATATGAAAATGTGGAGCACAATATTGGAAATATCTTTGTGACACAACACGAGAAATGAATTAATTTGGAAAAACAAAATGGCCAAACAAGGCATTGTGGGAGCTAGTGGAAAATGACATCAACTCCTTGACATCACCTTCCACTAACTCAAGTTGCACATGTGGACTCCCGTTCCCCTCATAAAATTCGGCAAGCACAAGGAAGAAATGAAGGAAAAGAAAATCAAGGACAAAAAGGCAAGGAGAAAGCCTAGATTTAAGGAAAAAGTGAGCACCCTTTGCATGCCACATGTCCCCTTTGCTTCTCCACAAGTTTCGGCTGCCAACAGCCCTCTCCATGGCCAACCAATCAGCCATCTACTCCCCCAAAAATCCGGACACAAGACAGCCCATTCTCCCTCTTAAATTCGGCTGCACCAAAGGGAAAAGAGAAGGCATGGAATAAAGCCTTAAATCAAGGAATGATGTCCCCTTTAAGATCTAACTAGATGGGAACTAAATTGGTAAGGTGTGGTGTCCTCTCCATCACCTAATTAAGTGCCACTTGTCCCCCTTTGCTTCCTCTCATTTTCGGCAGCCAAGACAGCCCATTCTCCCCTCAATATTCAGCTGCACTCAAGGAAAAGAAAGGCATGTGATAAAGCCTTGTTTTAAGGAGAAAAAGTTGATCAACAAAGCCACCAATGCAAGCTAACCTCCCCCCTTTTTTCCTCCACAAAATCTGCTGCATGTTACCCCTTTTTTCTCCTTCACATTCGGCAGCAAGCAACCCCATTATCTCCCTTGATTCGGCTGCAGCTAGAAGGATGGAAAAGACATGGCATAAAGCCGTTTTTTGAGGAAAAAGCATGACAACTAAAGCCTCCTCTTGTCATTCAAGAAACCCTTTCTTTTTCTCTTTCATTTTCATGAAGCCAAGAGAAACTCTTGCTTCTTTTCTCTTCAAGGGTCGGCAGTAAGAGGAGAGGAGAGAGAGAGGGTGAGCCAAAGAGATTTATTGGGATTTTCATCTCATTGGAGCTCGGTTTTGTAAGGGAGTGAGCAAGAGAAAAAGTGAGAAAATTTTCATGGGATTTAGGGCTTAGTGGCCGTGGGTTTGGAGAGGAAAATAGAAGAAGAAAATCTGGAAAAGTTTTTGAGGGAGATCATGTATGAAGTTCGGTTTTGGAGATGAGCCAAGAGGAAAGATTTTTGGTGCTCCATGGAGCCAAAACCGTGGGCTTTGAGAGAAGGAAAAGGTGAGTAAAACTTGAATTCTTTTTCTTGTAAGGCTCGGTTTTGGTGGAGCAAGAAAGAACTAACAAAAAGTTTCTTGGATTCCATTTTCTTGGTCAAATCCGTGAGCATGGAACCAAACAAAGGAGATTTGGGGATTTTCAAAACCCTAACTTGGGTTAAGGTAATTTCTTGAACTAATCTTGAAATTAAGCTCAAGTTAAGCATTTTTCTATGGTGATTCAAGTTGGTTGTAAGGACATAAGTCCATCTCATTTTTTTCAGCCCTTAATTTCGGTGTATGTGCTTGATTAGGGATTAGGGTTTGGTTGGCTTATTTGTGATGATTTGCTTGCATAATTTTATGCTTGAAAAATGGTTAGGATGCATGCTAGATGTGTTGGTAAAGTCCCCTAAGTTTTGGTCAAAAATCTGCCCTAGAGCAGTGGCTGATTTATTGCTAGAAAAAGGATGAATGTGATGTTTGTTCAAAGGATCCAAGAGCTAGAACCATGCAACCCATAGGACTAGGGTTTTCGGTTTTTTATGGGCTGCATGGGTATGATGGATGGGCAAGAATGAATGTATGGGACGGTAGAAACGTTGCTTGATTAATGTATAAGCTCCCGATGTGATCGGTTGAGTTAGATTCCCCGAACTGGGACGTAAAACGGAATTAACAACCGAAACTGCCATT
>CM046376.1:19965716-19979716 GCA_025413485.1 Ficus microcarpa
ATTTAGATGGGATGTACGTAAGCGAATCCGAGCAACCATATTATATGAAGATTTGTTTCAAACCACTTTACAATATTAGTGAAATTGTTAAGGATGTTTAGACTGGAAGTTTAGTTGCAAACAAGTTTTACCCCATTTGCACAAAGTGGTATATATATTTAATCCTCTAATTATACGAGAATTGAAAGGCAAAGCAGTCACACCATTTTGCTTTGACTAATGTTATATTTGAAATTTATTAGTTCTTATTTCTGTGGTACTTTACTATAATTTGATGATGGACCAAGTTTTCTTTCTGTGACAAAGGCAATTTGCTAAAGTCTAATGCTGAAAGAAATATGAGAATATCATTTTTTTTTTTTCAATCCTTTTAAAGCTTTCATGTTTCTTCACTTTGAGTGCACGCTTAGTTTGACTATCTGTTATTTTCTATTAACAGCTCTTGTGCCTCCATTATCTAAGCTTGGCCTTGACACCCTCCTGGAATATTGCAGCTTTGCCTAAGAAGAAAATTGCAATTTAAGGCTCTGTTGCTTGATCAGGTTTGTAAAACTGCTTTATTGAAACTACTATTGAACATGAAAACATAAGTTTTTATTTTATTCTTATAGATGACCCAAAGAATCCTACCTTTGTTTATATAGATATTTTCAATTGCTGACAAAACACTGCTAATTTATAATGTGTGTGTTGGGATCTATAGGTGCCCTAAGGATAGAAAATCTTAGGGATTTTCTGTAAATATGACATTTTGATATTAATAAGAGGAAATTATTCATGTTTAATAAGTTGTGTCCTATTTACTTTCATTTGTTGATTGTATAATTATTTTGAGCAAACATAAAATACTCCTAGGCTGTTGGTAATATATCGAATTACCATATGTATACGGGGTATGCATAGAAGACGTGGTAATTTGATAACAGTCTAAATAAATAGTCCGCAATCAACGGAATAAGATTTGGGGATCTTATTCATGATAAGATTGTAAAGGTTGTCTACTTCCTTGGAGGGATGGTTTGTCTTGACCATCGGATAGGTTCCGAGTAGAAACTTTAATGTATACCAGTATTGAGGTATGACATTGGACTGGACCTAAAGTGTTAATTGATTCGGTTTAATAATTCCGTTTATAAGAATCAATGATACTTTGATTATCATCCTGCATTAATCTTAATCCTGAAATGATTACTTGAGTTCGCATCCATGACTTATGTACTTTGATGCACTAAAGGTGAGACACTGTTAATTCATGGTCAACATACTTGTGTTTTGGGTGCATGACTTATGGATGGAGAAATCAAGATTCATAGATACGGAATCCATAGCTATCTTAATGATAGTAAATGTTATCTACTTAAAGGTATTATTCGGGGATTGAAAGATAGTATAACAAGATCTTGGCCATCGGTTTACTTTGTGTTCTCTGGTGGTTTTCCAATTGTATGGTTTTACAATTGGTGGTTCTTTCAATGGAGAATAATTGAACTTTAAGTTAAAATGATTGAAAAGGTAAAACGGAAAAAGTCCTTAATTCAATCATGGATAACATATGGGGATTAAGCAAGCGATGAATAAATCATGGAAGAAGCACTACGTGAGAGAGCTTTCGTAATACGGTATGTAAACAGGAGTTCAGCTTCAAACTTTTAGTGGAATAGTTTTGAAGTTGATAATTGATGGATAATTAATCTGGGATTAATTTTTCACAATTATAGGAGCCTCTTTACATATTTCCATCGGGTCCCTCTATTAGCTCATATAGTTCCACGAAGCGTCTCGGGATTTGTTCCTAATGAGATCGGTAAATTGTAAATGGAATTTTGTAATGTCTATTAAGACATGGTACTCTCTAACATGCAATCCAGAAAGGATTGGACATGTGAAATTTGTAGACAAATGATTTGTCAACATGTGATTGGTTAATTTGAATTTTGAAAATAAGATTGTATTTGAATTTTGGAAAACAAAATTTTTCTCTCCTAATTAAAAGTGGTGCACGTTTTTTAATTGTATGGAGGGAAGAAAATTTTGTTTCAAAATTATTTAAATATATTCCTAACATTTAATTATTAATTGGTTTAAATAATGGAGATTATTTCATGAATTTTTCTTTCCTAATTAAAGAGGTGCATGGTTTTTGTGAGGAAAGAAAATTTGAAATATTTCATTAATTTAAATTAATTAATATGGATAATGTTTATGGAAAATATTTATTCAAATATGTGAATCCTATTTAAATTCGAAAAGGTTTAAAAGAAGTTTGAATCTAGATAGGACTAGGATCTTTTGACTAGTCTAGATTCTTGATTTAAAATTTAAACCACCAATCAAGATTTCTCTCACTTTGTAGCCGAATTTTAAAGGGGATTTCCTCTTGAAATTTGTTTTTAGGTTCAATGAATCTAGCCCTAAAGTTGTATGATCTTTTGGTTCAAGATTTATCCGGAAAATAATTATTAATTATTTTTCAAGTAGGAGATAAATTTTGAAAAGGATTGTAATACTATATAAAGGCTAGGAGTTCTTGAAAAACCAATTTTTGATAATTTTAAAGGGGAAAAACGTTTTTTTAATAATAAAAAAAAAATTTTTTTCTTCCACATCAAAAATTCGGCTTTCTTGTGAGAGAGAAAAAGAAAGAAAATTCAATTGAATCAAAACTGCGAGAAAGGTTAAACCGAGTGATTATTTTCATAGGAGGTTAACCGGTTTCTGTTTTGTAGTTTTGAAGAAAGAAGTTGGATCAAATTCTCAACGAGGATCATCGGAATTGAGAAGGAGGGATCTAGACTTCGGAAAGAAATACCGGTCGCTTGGATTCATAGAACGTGTGCCCACACACACTTTGAGACTTGGAACTCGAGAATAGTAGAGAAGACACGTTGGTCAAACGCTCTAGCAATTCCGGAATCCAAGAAATAAGGTACGCTTGATCATGAATTAATTTATTATTATATGCATCATGAGCTTCTTTTCCGGAAACGGCATAAAATTTTTAAAACTTCCGCTGCGCCGTAACTCCAATACCGGATCCGATTTTTCCAACAGTGTGGGCATGTGAGCAGGAGAATACTATAAGGGCTCTAGTGTTGGTAAAACTTGGAGTACAAATTGGGGCTGGCATGGTTGCTTCTATAGTGCAAACTACTTAATTTATTTATTTTGTGTTCTTCAATGATCATTAATGTATTCAATTTTAATCTGTATTAGAAATCATTATATTGTAACAACCTGATTACGTGAGTCAATACCATGCTTAATTAAATTAAATATTAGTTTTAAATACTTTAATCTACTGAAAATTTTAGAATATTTTTTTTTTTAAACACAACATAAATAGACTAATGCATGTAGGTAAACTTTACCGTGTATATACATTACTTGTTGAATAAATTATAAAGTCTTACATAACCTTTATATTTAACCGAATTCTTGAAACATTACACATATAACATAATACAAATTATTTAAATATATATATATATTTATAATTCAAAAGAATTTGCGGAAAAGTCTGTGTAGTAGTATCTCATACTGTCCTTCACTTGCTACATCGCCCACATGGCTTATTAAATTAAGCTGCAGGCTTCTTACCTACAATATAAAATATAATAATGAGCTTTTGCTTATTAAGTACAAATTTAATTTCACAAAAACATAATAAGTATCATATAACTTATATATGAGTCATTTATTATCGATTATGGGTCTCTTATATTTCATTATGGACTTGTTATCTTACTTAACATTTGAGCCCTTTGCGTATGTACTATATGCGTGCAAATCGCAAAAAGTTAGAGTTTGTAAGGTCTTTAACAATTCTGAGAATCTTGAAACATATATAATCCTCCATGATTTACGGAAGGTTGGTATGATACTCTAGTTGTTTTGAGATAGTCTTAGTCACTATTAATTTAAGTCATGGAAATGTTACTACACTCTTAAGGGTCCGTTTGGTGAAACGGTTTGAATTTAAATTTTTAAATTTGATTTAGTCGACTTTTAAAAAATTAGTTATAATTTTTGTTGACTTTTCAGAAAAAGATAAAAACTGAGATGAAAAATTTGAGTTTAAGATGGTTTGTCAAACGGAAGCTTAAGTAACTTTAGTATAAGAAGAAGGTTGAATAAGTTACCCTCTATTCAAAACTTAACTTCATTTTTAGTAATTTTGGCCTATTTTTGCTTTAGGTCGATATCTACCGGTTTGATTAATTTTCATAATAGTTCTTCACATTGTATTTTCTTTATTAAAAAATGCCTTATTTACTTAAAAAGTATCTTAACCTCTTAAATTAAGCATTTTTTGATACAAATACTTAAAAATGTATATTGTAATACATAATATGCATTTAAGGTTTAAAAATCACTCATAAAATCTAAATGAATTTAAACCTCCTTGAACTACTAACTCAATAACTTATGACTCTGTATCTTGAATGACATAGACCTCCTCAACAACATCCTCTGGAAAATCCCATATATGTCTATGCCCAAAATGTTCTACAACTTTCCAATTGGGACCATTTAATAGATCATCCACATAAAAAACTTGTTCTGCCTAAGATGCTAGTATGAATGGTTTATTCTTGTACCATAAGTACTTCATACAGAGGTCACGTTTTTGTAAGGTTGAATTCTTGTTCTCTTTGAACGAGTATCAAACCACTTATACTTAAATAGGACAACAAAGTTATCATTTATTTAGGATAATTCTAAAATATCCTCCAATATCCCATAGTATATTTGATTATCTGGTCCATGAACACTTATACCATTGTTTTGTATATTTCGACCATTATCTCAACTGTGTGTCAGAAATTTCCATTCACCACCCAACTAGAGTTGGATCAAACAAAGAAGTTCAAACTAGAATAAAGTGAAACCAATTGACCTGATGCCTCCGTGGCATTCTGATTTGCAAGTTGATATATCTGTAAACATAAAAAATATATATATATATAAATGTTCATATTGAGACAACTAATATTCCAGATGCACATTCTAAACGAGCGAATATAATTGTACCCTTTTTTAAAACCAATTTGGGAATTCAATTACTTGAGTTACGTCAACGGGTTCGCGTCAAATGAGTGACAACTAATATTCTAGATGTACATTCTAAACCTGACCCCCATCTCAAAAGCTAACCCTGACCCCCGTTCCAAAACCCGATCCCTATCGCCACCCCGACCCGACCCGATCTGACCCTAAAACCGAATCCTGACCTTATCCCAAAACCCGATCCCGACTTGACTTCTAATCCAGATGTCGACCCCTATCCTAAAAACTCGACCTCGACCCCATCTCGAAACCTGATCCCGGTTCCCATTCTGAAATCGACCCCAACCTTAACCCCGACCACGAAACCCGACTCTGGTCCTGGGGTTATAGCATAAATTTTATCATTTGAAAGCTTTAATTCTTAATACGATATAATATAGTGACAAACAAATAACGTAGTGTGTTGTATAATATCGTAATGCAATGCAAAACCAAACAATGTAGTGTGTTCACTTATACCACTGTTTCATGTATTTCAACCGCTGTCTTTACTATGTGTCAGAAATTTAATGCCATTCACCACAACAACCAGAGTATGATTGAACAGAGAAGTTCGAGCTAGAAGAAAGTGAAACCAACTGACTTGATGTGTAACAACTCAAAATTTTGACGAACTTGTGATTTTCTTAAATACAAGTAAAATAAGTCTGAACCATGTATGTCAATCTGAAGTTCATGATCTGATTTGATTATCAGAGTATGTTTGAGTTCTTATAAATATTATAAGACTCAATGATAATTTATTAAGTCAAGAATAAGGCTTTATGATGAAATAGGCTAAACCATGAATTATAATTTTTGTTTAGGCCAATGAATGATCAAGATAAATAATGGCACAATCAAGAGGGTACTGCAGTATAATAAGTAGTATTGAAATTATAATATGGCCGACCGTCATTACGGATGCAGAGTTAGGAATAAGGAATGGGATCACTTTAGAATAATCAAGAGTAATATTTAGCGCAAAGAGGACTAAGTAGTTTCAAGTCCTAAAAAACACATACACGTGGTCCAGTTAAGTGCAGATGAATTCTGGACTGTAGTTCGGTATTACTTATTGTTAGTAGTTCAAACAGTATTGATACTATCTGAATTATTAAGAAAATAGACTGCGTATTAGGAGAAATTCCAAACATGGCCCTACTTGGAGGCCAAGTAGTTTTATATAAGTATGAAAAGATTTTTTTGAAGGTTCATGCCCCACATAGTTGGCCACTTTGAGGGACTTGGAAGGCAAATATTTTGTCTTTTAAGGACCAATATGCAATTCTAAGAAAGTTGAGAAAAAAAATAATTTTGAAAAATTTGGAAATTTCCACCTACAAATAGGGGTTTTATGTTAGTTCTTCTCAACTATTCCTTTCTAGCTTTAGAAAAAGAGAAAGAGAGAGAGAGAGAGAGTGAGAGGGGGGTGGCTGGTTGCTGTGGAGGAAGAGTGAAGCAAGAATTTTGCTCATGCAAGGATCTAAAACCACTCTTTCAAAGCTTTAGAGGTATAATCTCAATCTTCTAACTAAGAATTTCATTAAGTTTTGGTTCACGGGATTTATGTGTATTTCAAGTTATGGGTTGTAAGAGCATAATCTCATGCTTATTATTTTATGGTTTTTTATATTTGATTATGCTAGATCTATGCTAAGGTTATCTTGGTTACTAGCTCTAAGCATGAGTTTGATTTTTATGCTTTATGTTGATTTTAAGGTTATGTGTGCTCATTGCTCACCATGTGTTTGTAAAAATGTCTTCACATGTTATGTAGGGAGATTTTATGAATAATGATGATGATGATGATAATGATGATGTGAATGCTAAGTGTGTGTTGATTAAGGAATTAACCTAAAACACAATTTGGTAAGCTTGAAAAGTTATCAATGTTGTGTTTTTCAAGAATATGGGATAAGTGTATGTTTGAATGTTAAGAATGAATCCGACATGTTGCATGTTGACGTAGGCTCATGGCTTTGTCCGTTTAAGGTAGGTGCATAGATTTTTAAGCAAAAATCAACCAAAAAAAAAATGCAAACTGTCAATTTTCCGATTTAACTAGACAGTTTTTTTAAAACTTAATTTTGAAGCCCTTAGAGGCCGAATTTGGAAAAGGTTATAACTGTAAAGTTGTAGAAAATTGAAAATCTTAGATGGTTGCATGGACAGTTTTTGAAAATAAGGCTGCAAAAGTCTATGTTTTTATCAATTTCCGAAACTGGTCTATCCAGGTACTATATACGGCCAGTATTTTTCAAAAGGAGAAACGAGCAAGTTAAATGCAGATTTAGGTTTTGGACAAAAATGAAAGTTGTAGGCTTTGATGAGATCTACAACGTTTGTGAAGAAAACCTTTTCAAATTCTAAACTAATTTAAAGACAGAATTGGATTTTCAAAACTATGCAGAGTACAGGAAATTCCTGCACAGAATTTTCAAAACTGTGCATAATACAGAAAACTCCTATACAGGTACTTTCAACCAAATTAAAAGGTTGATTTTAAAAGCAATCTTCAAGATTTTTACAATTTTACAATTGTTGTTCAAAAGGAACTACGGTTTTACAAAAAACGGTTTTAAAAGGTTTTAAATCCATTTAAAACTCCACAAATGATTTTTAAAAAGGGCAATTTCAAGTATTAAATCAGGGTAATACTTGATTTATGAAGTCAAGTTATTTTCCAAGTAAATAAGATGTTTTCCAAGAGAATAACGTATTTTTAAGAAGAAGGAAAATAAAAATGAAATAGTCCCATGTTACTTGAAAATATGGTAACAACTCTATAACGAATAGTAATCAGATAGTATATCGATTTATTATGTTGGCCTTTTTATTTATGAATTTATGGTTACCAATGGTAATTGGATAGGATATCATTTTATTATGATAGGATTTGTATTTATGATTACCAATGGTAATCAGATTGGATATCGATCTAATATGTTATGGTTTGTAATAAGATAGGTGATTCTTATCTTATCCCTTGTTTGAAAACATGAATATTAAACTTGTTGTCGTGCCTTGTTGGAACAATAAACAAAGAGCGTAGGACAATTTGTAAGTACAACTCTACCTACAACATGAGTAAAATGTTTTTATTATATTTCATATTTTTCAAAAATTCATGCATTGATTTACATGATGTACATATCTTTTATGTTTTATTATTGTGATATCATGAAAGCAAGTTCACTAATAAATCACATGATAAGAATAAGATTAAGTTTTCAAGTAAGAAACAGTTAAGATTCAAGTTTTCCTGTAATAAGATAAGACAAGTAAAATTTCTTGTGTCAAACCGACTTGTCACGAGGATGGGTTTAAATAGTTTGGTCTATAGTTTTAGTTAGATTGGATTGGCTGCCCCAACCATTCTATGTTAAACAGTTTGATTCATGGTTTAAGTTGGATTGGACTGGCCGCCCTAACCACTCCATGACTACGCGTCATGGTACGTGCACACATATATGTAAAGGGCCCAGAACTAAGTTAACATAAGAAAGCATAATCAGTTGATGCATTTTTTTACTAAAAATATTTTGTTGAATAGAAAGTTGTATTTGCTGGGTGAAAACTCATAACTTAAGTTCATACTGTAGGTAAGCAACCTACTGACAATGCTTGATGCAAGACTATGGAGATATGGCACTGCAAACTGTGAAATTTGGGTTAAACACCGCCACGGGTTTTGGAAATATGTTTTGTAAAATGTGTTTGTATTCTGTTATGATAAGTCGATGGTACTAGTATATAATAACTAGTATGATTTGTTAAAATGTGATTTTAAAGCTCGGCACTCGAGTGTGTACATATAAGTAAGTATGAGTATAAGTTAAGTTTTGAGGTTTAAGTGTTAAATTGAGTTAAAAAAAAAAAAAACATTTCCGTATTTTTACAAAAAAGTTAGTTTTAAGATAAAGTATGTTTAAGTAAGCATGGTAAAGTAACAGCTCCACAAAATCGGGTCATTATAAAGTTGATATTTAAGTTAAGTAAGTACGAAGTCATGGTCCTACATAGGTCAGGTCGTGACATTATGCCTTTATGGCATTCTGATTTGCAAGTTGATATATGTGTCAACATAAAAAAAAAAATATGTTCAAATTGAGACAACTGATATTTCAAATGTACATTCTAATTGAGCGAATGGAATTGTACCTTTTTTTAAAAACCAATTTGGGAATTTATTTTCTTGAATTGCGTCAAAGGGTTCGCATCAAATGAGCGACAACTTATATTACATATGTACATTCTAAACCCGACCCCCATCTCGAAGCCAATCTCGACCCCTGTGACGCCCCCTTACTACGTAGGGCCGTCACGCCTTACTTACTTACTTAACTTTACTTGAAAATTTGGAATATATATATATATATTTTGAAACATACTTATAAAAACATTTGTCCTTAGCAATATATCATTACTACTTAAGTAAACGTTTACTTAAGGTATTTAGTTCTCAAAATACCAATAAGCATAATTTGTCTTTATCATTCATGCTTATATATACAAAATTTCTTTACTTATCAAAAGATTGCGGAATTAATATGTAGTGGTATCCACATCGCCTTCGTCCGCCTCCACATCATCCTCACAATGCCCACCATTACGCTGCGGGTTTCTTACCTACAGTATGAAATATAACTTGATGAGCTTTCGCCCAGTAAGCACAAACATAATCTCACAAAACCATTAAAACCTCTTGAAAACATTCATCATCATATGCATATGCGTGAACCATTTATGTTCCATTTATGTATTTCTTTTAACTTTCTTATCTTTCTTATGGGCCCCATAGTGTACGTACCATCATTTATTTAGCGCGCCTCCAGATTACAGATAGGGGTTGCAAGGTCCCTAACTGCTCTGGGAACATTGGGTGATTACACCCTCTCGCATCAACGAGAGGGTGAATCCTTTACTTTAACATGAAAAAGCCTCCACCTTATGGGAGGTCGGTACGACACTTTACTTGTGATTTCTTACCATGTTATTTATCTTTAGTGAACATACCTTATGATGTCACTATATGATAACATACTTTTTATCTCATTAATAACATGACATGGCATTCTTTTCATTCATAGCATTTGCAAACATGACATTTTTATAAACATGACATTTTACAAATATAGCACTTTTTTTTACAAACATAGCATTTTGCGAAAATAGCACCTTTTTAATAACATATGATTTTGCAAAAATAGCACATTTCATAAAACATGGCATTTCATAGATATAGCACACAACATATTGCAGCATATTTGAAAACCACATACTTGAACATAATTGATTAGTTTTCATACTGCAGGTGAGGTTTGTACTTACCTCTAGTGCCGTATCCTTACAGTTGCGTTCCTTAAATTTGTCGGCAACGGCAATTCACTTTCCTGATATACCAAAAATATAGGATCAGGATCAGGATCAAGATCCTTTCGTAAGATGTTGGTGACCTACCAACACTCACATTTACTTTTGGTTGTATGTCCCCTATACATGATATCCATCTTGGCCACTTTAATCCCCATTCTTTAACAAACTTCGATTAATCCTTAAGAGGTTACGTTGGGTAACCTTTTTGATTAGAGTCTTATTCTATTATTGGGCTTTGCTCATACATTCTTGTTATTAGGTTATTTCCATTAACCTTTTACATCTTAGCCCAATTATACATGTGGGTATCTCTTAAAGTTATATTGGGTAACCCTTAAGGTTAACCTTGTTTAACCTTGGGTCAACCTTTTGTCAACCCTTGGTTATCCTTGGGTTTGTAACTCGGATATAATATCCGGTTACCATTCGTAATCGGCTTACTTACCAATTTTACTTTAAAATTCCTCTTCCTTATTTTTGGAAACTCTTGTGTAATTAACTTCCAAAAATCCTTCATTTTGCTTGTAAAAATTCTAACTTCTTTAATTAGAAAATTCTTTGGCTTAATCCCATTATTTTCTTTAACTTGTAAATTCTTGGTTGAAACCTTCTTTTTCTTTACTTCGGAGAAAAATGTGAAATTTCAAACCCGAGCCCTTAAAATTCATGATTTTCGAAATAAATCTTTTATAAAATCATTTGGGGTCGGAAACCGCCTTTGGAACGGTTTCTGAAGCTAAAATAACCATTTAAGAGCACTTCACAATTTTTCTAGAAAATATTTTCGTGAATCTCATGAGCAAGATTTCGGGCTCTCTGCGCATCTCCCACAAAACGCGCCCAGTTTAAAAATCGGCTTGGAATTTGAAAAACTTGTCTTCACGAAAGTTGTAGCTATCGAAAAATGTTAAAACTTTCATGTTTAACACAAAATCCAGTTCGGCCTAGATCAGTACCAGTTTTTATTTGAAAACGGGTTAACTCTGAAAAACTGGGTAAAGGACGTCCCAAGGTTCAGCTACGGGTTTTGGGTAAAACGGAGATCGTTGGAGCCTTATTTCAAGATTCTGTTCACATTGTCCTCTAGGAAAAGTTGTTCCGAACAACTTTCATGTTTTGAGTTTTACCTCATTCGGCGTCTAAGGGCCTTGAAATTACCCTTTCCCGAAACTGGTCAGATTCGAATCCGAATTGGCAGTTTCGGTTCCTCACTTTGGTTTACGTCCTATTCGCGGAATCTATCTCGACCGATCACATCGGGAGCTTATACCACAACAAGCAGCGCTTCTAACGTCCCATTAAAACTCATAAATCCATCTCATTCAACTCATGCAACCCAAATCCTAAAATTTAAAAACCTAGGTTGCTTGGCTCTAGCACATGCATCAACACATACAAGCATCACAAAATCCATCCCTAATCTAGCATGCTCTCATGGCTGCCAAGGGCAGATTTTTGGCCTCATCTTATGGGACATACAACCTAATTTCTAGCATGAAAAATCCATCATTTTCAAGCACAAATTTTAGAGCAAACAAGCATCAAAAATCAGCCAACCAAACCCTAACCTTATCAAGCACACACACCAATAATGAGGGCAGAAAATTAAAGTGGACTTATGTCCTTACAAACCACTTGAATCAACATCAAAAACACTTAAATAAGACTTGATTTTAAGGTGGTTTAAGAGATTTACCTCAAACCTGTGATACCTAGAATTTCATGTTGCCATTTTCCTTCTAAAAGAGGAATTATGAGCATATGTTGAGATGTTTACGGAAAAACTCAGTTAAGAGTTTTTCACACGTTTTACGAAGTCTTATGGCTCAATAAGACTCAGGATAGATTTTTAAGGATAGAAAACGCCCGTTCAGGTCGAAAAGGACGAATTAGGACGCAGTTCCGAAAAAGTCAAAGTTTGACCGAAAAAATCAACTTTGACCAAGAAAGTCAAAGTTTGACCAAGAGTGGTCAACGGTTGACTCGACAGTGAAAAATGATGCAGTATGAGAAAATACTGCAAAATATGTCAGTATGGGCGGGATAGCCCAAGTAGACAGTAGAGCCACCCTAGAAATCAAGCATCCCTAGCATTAGTTAAGGGCCAGAACGACAGATTCAGTCAAGAAGTCACCCAAAAGGACCGGTCAAAGTCAAAGGGCAAAAATGTCAAAATTTTCACTTTTGGGGCAAAAGTGTAAAATTTGAAAAATATGTGAAGTAAGCAAAGTGACGTCGTTAGATGATGTCACAATGAGGCAATGACTTGCCTAACTAACAGAAATAAGGACCGGCCACTTTTGGGGGTGAAATTGAAAGGATTTTTGTCTTTCGGGGCAAAAATGTAAATTTAGAAAATATGTGATTCAAATATGAGAAAATCACATAAAATCATGAAAATAATGATATTTGCTTGAAAAGCAAGCATTATGGCCAATTATGAAGTTTAAGGGCATAAATGCAAAAATTTTCACTTTTGAGGCAAAAGTGTAAATTTTAGAAATTTGACGATATGAGCGTATGAAGTCACCGAGATGATGACATCATAAAATAAGTTGGGCGTGTTGATTTATAGGATAATCGGACACCTAGAGGGCATTTTTGCAAGAATTTTCATTTTTGGGGGCAAAAGTGTAATTTTAGAAAATTGTGAGGTAAGTCATGAGCTAAGCAAAGTGACATCAACCATGACATCACCATGCCTAGCTGTTGCTGATCAATGGACAGTCGGCCACCTTGGGGTGCAAGCCAAAAGATTGGAAAGTTTATGGGTCAAAATGTAATTTTTCAAGAGTTGAAAAATGCCTATAAATAGACCCATTTGGACAGATTTTTGGTGCAGAAAAATTGAAGAAAAGCAGTCAAATTATGGCCAAATTTCTTCAGAAAATCCGTGAGCCAAAGAGGAAGAGAAAGAGCAAGAGAAAAAAAATTGGAAAATCACATGTGAAGTCATCTTGGTGTGCTCGATTTTGGAGTATGAAGCAAGCATGAAATCTGGAAAATTTTTCCAGCAAATCTGGGCAGCAGCCGTGAGGAAGAGAGGAAGAAAGAGAGGAAAAATTTTTAGGCCAAATCCAAGGTGTGGCCGAGCTTGAGGGAGAAGAAGAAACCAACCAAGAACCAAGGTGATTTTGTGCCTTGGTGGTGCATGGGTTTCGGCCAAGAAGGAGCAAAATTTTTGAGGGTCAAGAGCAGCCAAGGGTTCGGCTTGGGCTGCAAGAAGTCACCAAAGATGGTGAAAAAATTTTGGTGTCTTGGGTAACCCAAAACCGAGAGCAAAAGCAGCCAAAAGGGAGATAGAATTTTCGGATCCATGAACCCTAACCAAGCCAAGGGTAAGTCAAGGTAAACCCTTGAATTTAAGTGAATTTTTCCATGCAAAGTTGATGGATAATTATGTGCATGTTTGTATGTTGCATGGCTGGAAATTGGAACCCAATTGGTGGGAGAATTTCGGCTGCAAAGGACAGCCAAGGCAGCCAAGGAAGTTCGGCTTCCCTTAGGTGAACCAACTTCCGGATTTTCAAGAGGTAAAGCCCTAACCCTAAAGCTTTTGGTTCAAGCTTAATTTG
>CM046376.1:19994343-20082343 GCA_025413485.1 Ficus microcarpa
CATTTAGTTAGAGCCACAAACGTTTTAGCTCTCTTTAAACTTTTTCCTCTCTAGCCCTCAGAGGAAAAAAAAAAAAAAACAGAGAGAGTGAGAGAGAGCAAGGGTGGCCGATTGTGTGGTGAAAGAGATAGAGCAAAATTTCTTTCAACAAAGGTCTAGAACAACCTTCCAAGCTTAAAGGTATTATTGTTGATCCTCTAACTAAGAATTTTATTAAGTTTTGATTGAGAAATTTATGTGTATTTCAAGTTATGGATTGTAAGAGCATAAGCTCATATTTCTTATTTTACCTATATTATGGTTTTTATATGATTGGTGACGCTAGATCTATGCTTTGGTTACCTTGTTTGATAGCCCTAAGCATGAATTTGATTTTATGCTTTATGATGAGTTTTAAGATTTTGCGTGCTCACCATGTGTTTGTGAATATGCTTTCATACGTTTAAGTAAGGAAATTTTATGAATAATGATGATGATGATGTGAATATTATGTTCATATTGGTTTAGAAATTAGCATAAAAACACAACTTGGTAAGCTAGTAAAGTTATCAATATTGTGTTTTTCAAATAAATAGACAACTGATGTTGAATGTTAAGAATGAACTCCATGCGCTACAAGTTGATGTAGGCTAACTGCTTCGACCGTTTGAGGTAGGTAGTGTGTACGAATTTTTAAACGAATCCCAACAAAATACAAACGCCGGTTTTTAAAAATATTTTGGACAGTTTTCTGGAAACCCAGTTTTGAGCCCCTTAGAGGTCAGATTTGAAAAAAGTTATAACTGCAAAGCTGTAGAAAACAGAAAACCCTAAGAGGTTACATGAACAGTTTTTTTTTTTTTTTTTAAATAGCTCCAAAGGCCTCTATTTTTATGAGTTTTCAAAACTGGCCATTCTCGGGTACTGTGCACGGTCAGAATTCTTCAAGGAGAAAAACAGATAAGTTAAAGATAGATTTAAGTTTTGGATAAGAAAATAAAATTTGTAAGTTTCGATGAGATCTACAACTTTCGGGGAGAAAACTTTTTCAAAATCTAGCAGAATTGTAAAATGCTATTCTCATATATGATGCGCCGAATTGCAAATGAGTTCCATGGCTTCCCTTTTCTTTTGCCAAAGTCCTACCTCCAATTAAGGAAGCATTAGTAGCATGTGTCAGGGGATTCCTAAAACTTCCAAGTGCAACCGAGACCCTAATTTCATAACTTCAGAGTTCAGAATCTATGAAGGAAGCATGGGAGAAGAAGAGGCTAGATCACTGTTGCATCACTTTCTAGCCACTATTGCAGACCACAGACTTTCTGAACTCGAAGAAGGAGACATTCTTATTTCATTTAGTAGCTCTTTGAGGAGTACCTTTTTCGAATGATCAAAGCATTAACAATGAACATACAAGAGTCTTATCAGCCAATGCTCCTTTTATCCCCCCCACCCCCCCCAAAACGGCCTGGATTCTAGTTTAGAGAGTTATCCGAACAAAAAGAGATATATTCCGGGGAATGAATATGGGGACTCAATAAAAGACATTAGTTGGGACTTAGGAAATGAAACTTCCATTCAACTATAGTTGAGAGGAGATGAGTCTCAAGGGAGAAGTCAGTTGATTCTTCTGAAGAACTGGAAGCGAAGCGCTATGCCGGGGTGGGGGGACGAGAAAAGAAAAGGCTCCGAAGAAAGAAATTGGGGTTCCCAATGCTTCTCCATGCCCAACGAGATACGCCAACCTTGGGATGCTTTACTCCTAACCCCACAAGGTTCCAAGACGGAGCTTAACCTGAGTCTCGGTTAAGAATGGCGATGATCTATGTTTCACACAACGCACAATTCCATGGATAGTTTCATTCGACATCATGATGGAGGACATAGCTTACGATCATTAAAAATAAAACTGGATTTTTAAAACTGTGCAGAGTATAGAAAATTCCTGCACATGTACTTTCAACCAAATCAAAAGGCTATTTTTAAAAGTAGTTTTCAAGATTTTACAATTTTACGACCCCTATTAAAAAGGAATTATTGTTTTACAAAAAAAAAAATGTTTTAAAAGGTTTTGAATCCATTTGAAATTTTATTAATGATTTAAAAAAAAAAAAAGCAATTTCAAGTATTAAATCAAGATAATACTTGATTTATGAAGTCAAGGTATTTTCCAAGTAAATGAGGTGTTTTCCAAGAGAACAAGGTATATTTGAGAAAAAGAGAAGTAAAAATAATAGGCCCAAGTTACTTAAAAATTTGGTAACAATTCTATAATGGATGGTAGTTGAGTTGGAGACCAACTTATTGATCGATAAATATGTTATGATTTATTGAGTAATGTGGTAGAATAATTTTTACGCATGGTTTGAAAACAGGAGTATAACCTGTTGTCGTACCTTGTTGGGACGTAGACTAAGAGTAGGATAACTTGTAAGTACAACTCCGCCTACAGTATAGGTAAAAATGTTTTTACTGTTTTGTTGTTTTAAGAGCTCATGCATTAATGTATATGATGCATATGTTTGATGTTTTATTATTGTGGCATTATGAAAGCATGCTCACCAATAATAAATTACATGACAAGAATAAGACCAATATTTCAAGTATGAAATGATAACAATTCAAGTTTTCAAGTATGAAATAGTTATGATTCCATTTTTCAAGTATGATCAAAATAAGAAAAAGTTTTTAACAATTAAAATAAGTTTTCAAGTATAATGGCAAGCAAGTTGCCTTGTGTCGTACCGACCTGTCACGATGGCGGGTTTGGTCCATGGTTTGAGTTGGATTAGACTGGCTATCCCAACCACTCCATGGTTGTGTGCCATGGTACGTATACTCATGTTATGTAAGGTGTCCAAAAATATGCTAACGTAAGGTAGCATAATCGGTTTATAAAAAAGCATAATTGATTTATGCATTCTTTATTAAGATGGTTTTGCGGATAAAGAATTGTACTTGTTGGACAAAAGCTCAAAACTTATGTTTATGTTATAGCTAAGCTGCCTACCGGTAATGTATAATACAAGACTGTGGAGAATAGCACGATAGACTGTGAAAACTTTGGGTTGGACCCCGCCATGCATTTTAAAAATGTTTGTATTATGTTATGTTAATTTGATGATACTGTTATCTAGTAATTAGTATGATTTATAAGATGTGTTAAGATATCTTGAAGGTCCAATACTTAATTAAATATATATATATATATATATATAAGTACGAGGTTAAGATCAGTTTTAAATTTAAGTTTAAAAAAAATTTCTAGTATTTTTGCAAAATTAAGTAAATTAAGTATTTAAATAAAGCAAGTATGGTAATGGTACACGTAATTGGGTCATTACACATTACCATGAGTTATTACAGAAATGACCAATTGGTCATTGTTATAACAATTACTATGGGTTATTATAGAAATGACTAGTTGGTCAATAATGAAATTGACCAATTTATCATTATAGAAATTACCAATTAGTCATTATTATATCATTTACCATAGGTCATTATAGAAATGACCAATTGGTCATTACTGAAATGATCATCTGTGTATAAGGTATACCCAACATAGAATTTTTCAGGATTACCTCATCATTTTCTTGCTTGTCATCTTAATTTGCTTCCGTTTCCTAATCATCTTCTTTCTCTTAATCTTTGCCTTCCTGGAAAAAGGGAAAACATCAGCAGTCACTATATTAATTACCATGGAGTCATCATAGAAATTACCGGCAACTACAAATAATCACCTTATTGGCATTTAAGAAGTCCATGGTTGCCTTCACACCTTTATCCACAACGATAGTGATGTTAGAGTCGAGGAAGCCATCATCTTGAGGGCCGTGTTAGAGGTCATCAGAATCAGTCTTCTGAACATTCCACTTGTGCCTGTAGCTCACATGGTACGTAGTGGATGGGTTCCCTTCAACATTATAATTGAGGTTATACAACAAGTTTAGAACCATACGCAGGAGCTTCCTGGACTTCTTTTATTCCTTTTTCAACTTGTCTAATTTTTTGTTCATTAATTTGACTTCTCCTCGAATCTCTTTCTAAAACTCCAGCCAATTGGAGTTTGTTGCAGTACTTGGTTGCATGACAGGTGTCTTACGAGGTGCCTTAGGCACAGCCGTAAGGTCCTTCAAATATAGTTGCGCAACACATGCTCCTTCATCTGTCTGTCAGTTGGTATCATCACAAAACACTGTGGCTGCACACATTTGATTCAATAAAAAATTATCACCAAGATATTATATGGATGAACAACACTGATATTGATACTAACAAAAGTATGGTCACAATAAAAATTACCACCAGGTTATTGTGTAAATGACCAACACTTGTATTGACACTAACAATAACAATAATATAGTATAAAAATTACCTGTTTCTTGCCAACAACGATTAAAGCCGACATCACAGCATCAAACTTTACATTATCCGCGGAGGTCCATGATGACATATGAGGATTGGCTTCAATGTGCTTGGTCGTGAATTTGACTACTATTGTTAGGATGCTTTCGTATACCCAAACGAGTAAAGCAAGAGGAAAGACCGTGATATTGTAATGCACTTTATCAGCTTTCTTTAATGGTCTTCTCTTTGAAGACATCCTATTTTCAACTGGATTATATATTGCAGCTCAGGTTGCCTCCCATGAAAGCATGCCCCATAGAAAAGCATTGAACTACTAAGTTATTGGCTAGGGCAAAATATTTCGTGTCTATCTTCACAAAATTTGAGTTTGCAAGAGGAATGCAAAATATCATGTACAGTAAGTCAAGCTTGATAGCATCGTCGTCGTTGTCAAATTTTACATTCGATAGTTGCACCTCCAAATGTTCTCTTGACATGGCTCCCAATGTAGAAAAATATCTACTTATTAATCGATTATCAACCACCGGTGCGAGATAGGTAGACCTTATACATTTCATGCCAATTATCTGGCATAACTTATTGATGGAAAATCTGCCTAGGTCTTTGCCAACCTCAAAACATAGAGCATCACTCATTCTTAATTGATCCGTCAAACACATTACTATGTTGTACAAGACCTGTCCAGCCTAGCCAAGCATCTTTAACTTTACAAATTTCTTAATGCATGGTTGTTGGACCACTCCTTGATACTGTTGAGGTGACAACCAGTCTTTCAAATTTTTACAAGTCTCTATCATGTTAATGAAAGTATTTATTTTCGCATGAGTAATTTCAGTATCCGATATACGTCGAACATACTGAACTTGTGATAATGGTATAACAAGAGAGTAATTATATTTATAACCAACAAGTAATCGTAAAAATATCCAGCTAGAAATAACAGAACTCTAAGTAGTTGTATCGATGACCAATAAATCATCATAAAAATGAGCTATCGGTAAAATTAGAACATGATATTAGATTAATAACCACACAATTGCATTTTTCAATATCACCAATAATTAGCCAAATATCAACATAAACCCAAATACCTTTGGCAACCAAAAATTGATATCAACCAATGCACTCAATTTTTCTCTCAATATCCAAATACCAAACCAATAAACTTTTAGTTTATGTCATAAAATCAAATAAAAATACAAACTTTACATTTTTTATGCAAAATTTTTTTTCAACAAATCAATTAGAAATGCAAAATCTCATCAAAAATACATATAAAAATGCAAAAAAAAAAAAAAATTTATATAATCAATTAAAAATGCAAACATCCTAATAAAAAATGCACATTTTTACTAAATGTCTATTAAAAATGCAAGCTTTTTAAAAAAATTAATTGAAAATGTAAAATTTTTACCTTGTCAACATCCGCGTTCTTCTTTTCTTCTAGGGTTCTTTTCGCCTTTTTGGATTCCTTAATTTCATTTTCCCCCTACTTTCTCTTCAACCCTTCCTCGGGCATGCTTCTTTTTTCCTTTGGTGCCAGTTTTTTAAGGTCTTCATTTGCCAGTGGCCTTTTCTATGCCAAAACCATTAGTCGGGAAGACCACTTTTCAGGAAAAATGTTTTTCTCAGCCAACTTCGTGAGTTTGGACATGGGAGACTTAAGAATTTTCGACTGGGTTGAGGTGATTTTAGAAGATTCTTCACTCATTACAGAGTTCGAAAAGCTTTATGGAGGGCGTGGGTGGTGGTTTCTAATGGTTTTCAACGGTTTTCGAGCTGTTTTGGACTGGTTTTTGACGGTTTCCGTGGGTGGTGGTCTCTCTCTCTCGTTCACTATCTTTCTTTATCTAAATGGGAGTTTTTCTCTCTAAAATATTATAAATGGCGTGAAATCAAGTTAGGGTATTAGAGGGAGATTAGGGCATATGGGAAGATGGGGGTAATCTCGGAATTTGGCATCCCTTAAAAACTTTTGGGTCCCACAAATCAAAAGAAAAAATGACGTGGCATTGCTAGCAATGAAAGGAAACAAAAATGATGCTAGTTTTAATAATATTTTTTTCACAGTTGTTATTTTTGAAATAACCGTATAAATAACGTTAAGTTAGTAGAGCATTTTCTAGCACCAAAAAAAAAAAAACCTTGTCAAGGCTCGACTAACTTTTTTTTTTTTTTTTGTGTTTTATTTAATATACCAAAGACTTGACTCGTGAATTTTGTGGACCACTTGATTTATATTAAAGTAAGTGACATCATTTAATAATAGCCCTTTTAGAAGAAAACGAGTTTAATACCCGTGCGTTGCATGGCAAAGAAAGAAAAAAATAAATAAATAAATTGAGTATTATATAATAAAAATATGTTAAGTTAAATATTATAATTATAACTAGTATAATTTTTCTCAAAATTTTTTTCAATAGTGAACATGCAAAATCAAAATAACAATAATACTAACAATAATAAAGACGAAAATAAAAGCAAAAAGATAAAAAAAAATAAAAAAAATGTTTTCCAATTTTACTCATTTAAAGGAAAAAAATTAAAACAAAAATAAAACAGGGAAAAAAACAAAAGAAAAATTTTTAGATTCGAAAGAATTAGAAAAAATTATTCTTAACAAAAATATTATAACAAAATAAAATATATATTTTATTTTATCATTTTTTATTGTTAAAAAAACCAAAAAAACAAAAAAAATAAAATTTTATCAGGTTATATATATGTAAAAAAGAAAAAAAAGAATTTTTTAATATAGAACAAAATTATAAAAAAAAAAAAAAAAAAAACAAAGAAAAAAATTCATGCAGAATGTTGAAAAAAAGGAGTGTTTAAAAAATAGAATAAAAGAAAAAAAGTATAAAAATAAATAAAGAAGATAATATATTTACAATAACTTTAAGAATTAAGTTTGTCTTTTTGCATATTTATATTTACATTAACATGTCTAAATTGTATATATCAGTATAGATATATATATATATATTTATATTTATACATACAAAAAGTCTTGAAGTATGAAATTTTTTTTTGTAGAATGACCAGGTGTCACTCGTGTTTAACTTTCTTCATTTTCTCCTCTGATCTGTTATAATAAAAATATTTCTATGTGTTAGTAAAATGATGTTTATATTTAATATATAAATTGAAATTAATTTATTAATTTATTGTGTAATTATATACAAAAAATAATATTACCTGATTTCTTTTCGTTTTTTTAATGGGTCGCTTGGAGATACAATTTGACCATGTGATGGAGGAAGTTGATGTTGAGGACTAAAATAACAATATATAAAATTATATAATAATTAATAATATATAAATATATATGTTAAATCAAATAATCAAAAAATTGAAATTAAAATATAAATAATAATATGCCTTGATTCTACTTTTTCGATGATAGGCTCGGTAAAGGTCAGTTTTATTTTTGCAGTTTTTTTGCTTCCTAACTGAGGTGTCTCTGGTTCAATAGAGATTGATGATGGTGGAATTTCTTCAAATGACGTTGTTGTCGGTGCAGGCAATAACATTGGTTACAGATCATCATCAAATGTTTTTACAATGAATGCATCAATGAAGGCACCTCGTAGAAGAAATTGGATCATAAATATTTTTGATATGCCTTTCAGTTGGTTCAAGATAGGAGGAATAACGGTTAAATCAGTATATCCCTCTTGGATCATTAGGATGGAGCAGTGTTTATTTATTAATGATTGAACAGTTTTTCCAAACATGACGATGTTCATCCCTCCAGTGCTGTCTTCAATTCGTGCATTAATTTTGTATCTGTTGAAAAATTTTAATATTTATTTAATATTTAATTATTTTGATATTGATATATGTAAAAAAAAAAAAAATGATAGAGATAAAGTATATTACCAAGTGATTGGCATTGTGGTCAAATATCCATGACTATCGCACCACCATGATGTTCCTGATTGTTTTAGTTGTCTGTAATATCTTGGACATGCATTGTAGAACCAACCTTGGCGAATATCAAGTTCAATAATGGTTGCTTTAACAGTAAATTTTGTTTCCTGTTTGATAAAATTATATTAATAATGTTGACTAAATTATTTATCTTATTTTATACATAATAATATAATATTTATCTGATTTTGATATGGATTTAAAGCATGAAGTTCCGCGGTTGTTGTTCGGTTGGCAATTTTTGTTCTTCTAATGATAACACTTGTTTTGTTGATCCAACAATAAAATCGTTTCCTTAGATAGAATGATTGAATCTATAGAAAATCAATATATTAAATAAAGTTAGTCTCTTTTTTTTAATTAGTAAATATAAATAATTATAATAATTTATGAGTGAAAATTTATAATACCTTTTTTTTATTTTTTTGGTTTCAGCAATGTCTGGATCAAGATAATATGAAGAACCAGTAGTGCTTGCGACATAAAGTCAACCTGTATATGTATAATTATAATAGTTAGTGATTAGTAATATAAATTTTTAAATTTTTTTAACTTAAGAGAATGGGATTTTCATTTTTCTGTTATATATATACTTACCTATATATTGTTTGGCCATCATTGCTGAAAATGCTACTACGACTGGTTCAGTCATTGTTTGGATTGCATTTTCGTTAAAATTTTCTCCAAGTTCTCCCCAGGGGGTGACACTAAGCGTTTATTCTCTATTAAATAAAATGAATACGAATAAATAATATATCAATAATAAATTATGAAATTTTTTAGAATTATGTTTTTAATAACATATTATTTGTAATCACCTGATATTTTGAATACTGACACTTCGTCTTTTTACTGATCTATCATTTATAATAGATTCTTCTACACTTTTGATGGAGATAATACGACCAATTACATCTAAAACAATATAATAATTAAGAAGTGATTAGTTATTATTTTGTATAGAATTAATTTATTAATTATTAATTATAGATTAACAAATATGAATATCAAATGTGATTTACCTGATAGAAGATCATTAATGTCGACTTATGGTGTAAGTTGATCAAACTCCACAAAATTAAATTTGAGTTGAGGTATTTCCGGTATATCATGTGATACCTAGAATTTCATGTTGCCATTTTCTTTCTAAAAGAGGAATTATGAGCATATGTTGAGATGTTTACGGAAAAACTCAGTTAAGAGTTTTTCACACGTTTTACGAAGTCTTATGGCTCAATAAGACTCAGAATAGATTTTTTAAGGATAGAAAACGCCCTTTCAGGTCGAAAAGGACGAATTAGGACGCAGTTCCGAAAAAGTCAAAGTTTGACTGAAAAAGTCAACTTTGACCAAGAAAGTCAAAGTTTGACCAAGAGTGGTCAACGGTTGACTCGACAGTGAAAAATGATGCAGTATGAGAAAATACTGCAAAATATGTCAGTATGGGCGGGATAGCCCAAGTAGACAGTAGAGCCACCCTAGAAATCAAGCATCCCTAGCATTAGTTAAGGGCCAGAACGACAGATTCAGTCAAGAAGTCACCCAAAAGGACCGGTCAAAGTCAAAGGGCAAAAATGTCAAAATTTTCACTTTTGGGGTAAAAGTGTAAATTTTAAAAAATATGTGAAGTAAGTTAAGTGACGTCGATAGATGATGTCAAAATGAGGTAATGACTTGCCTTGCAAGAAGAAATTAAGGACCGGCCACTTTTGGGGGTGAAAATGCAAGGATTTTGTCTTTCGGGGTAAAAACGTAAATTTAGAAAATATGTGATTCAAGTATGAGAAAATCACATAAAATCATGAAAAGAATGATATTTGCTTGAAAAGCAAGCATTATGACCAATTATGAAGTTTAAGGGCATAAATGCAAAAATTTTCACTTTTGGGGCAAAAGTGTAAATTTTAGAAATTTGACGATATGAGCATATGAAGTCACCGAGATGATGACATCATAAAATAAGTTGGGTGTGTTGATTTATAGGACAATCGGACACCTAGAGGGCATTTTTGCAAGAATTTCCATTTTTAGGGGCAAAAGTGTAATTTTAGAAAATTGTGAGGTAAGCCATGAGCTAAGCAAAGTGACATCAGCCATGACATCACCCATGCCTAGCTGTTGCTGATCAATGGACAGCCGGCCACCTTGGGGAGAAAGCCAAAAAAATTGGAAAGTTTAGGGGTCAAAATGTAATTTTTCAAGAGTTGAAAAATGTCTATAAATAGACCCATTTGGACAGATTTTTGGTGCAGAAAAATTGAAAAAAAGCAGCAAAATTATGGCCAAATTTCTTCAGAAAATCCGTGAGCCAAAGAGGGAGAGATAAGGCAAGCCAAAAAAATTGGAAAATCACATGTTATCCACCTTAGGGTGTGCTCGGTTTTGGAGCATGAAGCAAGCATGAAATCTGAAAAATTTTTCCAGCAAATCTGGGCAGCAGCCGTGAGGAAGAGAGGAAGAAAGAGAGGAAAATTTTCAGGCCAAATCCAAGGTGTGGCCAAGCTTGAGGGAGAAGAAGAAACCAACCAAGAACCAAGGTGATTTTGTGCCTTGGTGGTGCATGGGTTTCGGCCAAGAAGGAGCAGAATTTTTGAGGGTCAAGAGCAGCCAAGGGTTCGGCTTAGGCTGCAAGAAGTCACCAAAGATGGTGAAAAAATTTTGGTGTCTTGGGTAACCCAAAACCGAGAGCAAGAGCAGCCAAAAGGGAGATAGAATTTTCGAATCCATGAACCCTAACCAAGCCAAGGGTAAGTCAAGGTAAACCCATGAATTTAAGTGAATTTTTCTATGCAAAGTTGATGGATAATTATGTGCATGTTTGTATGTTGCATGGCTAGAAATTGGAACCCAATTGGTGGGAGAATTTCGGCTGCAAAGGACAGCCAAGGCAGCCAAAGAGTTCGGCTTCCAATAGGTGAACCAACTCCGAAAATTTTCAAGAGGTAAAGCCCTAACCCTAAAGATTTTGGTTCAAGCTTTAAATTGGGAGATTTATGATGTATTTTCAAGCACGGAATTGTACGGGCTTAAGCTCAGAATTTTATGTGATGCCTAGGCTAGGAATGTGATGCTTGATTAGGGTGATTAGCAAGTTAGATTAGCTATGTATGGTTTATGTTTATGTGCTATGGTTTTATGATTGCATGAATGCTTTTTTGCATGAAAATTTGGTTGGTATAGTCCCTGCCTTAGGTGCAGCCGTGAGTGGCATGTATGCTAGAACGTTAGACCTAGCTTCGGTGTTGCATGATTTAATTTAAATTTCATGTGATGCAACCTTAGAACACATGCAAACCTAGGGTTTAATAGTTCCGGATTTGGTTTGCATGGCCACGAGGGGATGACATGTCAACACATGTGGGACGTTAGTTAACGTGCATGTTGTTTATTTAGGCTCCCGAGTGATCGGTTGAGTTAGTTTCCGAAGTAGGAGACGTGAAATCAAAGTAAACACGAAACTGGCAGGTTCGGACTAAGTCTACCCAGTTTTCGTAAACGAAAAATAACAGGCCCTTAGAGGCCGAATTTGGGAAAACGTAAAACACGAAAGTTGTCCAGAACAACTTTTCCTAGGGGGCTTTGTGAGTCGTTTTCCAAAATAAGACTCCAATGGCCTTCAAAAATGCGAAAACCCGTGGCCAAATTTTTTACGTCCCCAGACCCAGTTTCAGGGGTCAGCCGTTTCAACTCAAAACTGGTATGATTCTAGGCCGAATTAGAAGTTTTTTAAAACATGAAAGTTTTAGCATTTTCGAGAGCTAGAACTTTCGTGAAGAAAACTTTTTCAGATTTCGTACCGATTTTAAAACAAAAATTATTTTATAAATGGTGCTCAAGGAATCCGAAATTCCTACACCACAAATTTAACAAGTGTTTTTAGAAAATTGATTTTCTACCTCAAATAAGTGATTTGGTTATGAAAATCGTTCCAAAGGCGGTTTTCAACCTCAAATGAATTTACGAAGCAATAATCCAAGAGTTTGGATTTTATGAATTAAGTTAAGAATTTTTACACAAAAAGTGAAATTTTGGGATTTATTCCCTAAGTTTTTCCAAGTATGGAAAAGTGATTTTTTTTCAAGCAAAGTTATAGCTAGCGTTTAGTTTACGAATGGTAACCGAGAGTTATGCCCGAGTTACCGGGTCAAGCCCGAGACCCAAGAGGTTGACCATAGAGGGTTAACCATAGTTGACTGTAGTTGACCAAAGTTGACCATGGTTGACTTTTGGTTGACTAATAGTATGGAGTTAGTTTATCCTTACGGGTTATCCAAAGTAACCCTAAGAGTTACCGTTAAGCTCAGCTAAAGGGTTGTCAGATATAACCCGATAGTTCAGATTTAGATGAGCAACCCTTAGAGGTTTAGTTCGGCTTAGCACGCCAGGTTACCGTTGGTAACCAAGTTAGACGCTTTGCACATAAGGGACATACAACCAAGATCATGTAAACATGTTGGATAGATTTCCAGCATTCCACGAGATTTAAGTAGAGCATGTCCTTGTTAAGCAGGCAGAACCTACAGCTGAACCAGGAGTGGAACAGCATTAGTTTGGACAGTTAATCAAGAGCATAGGACGGAAGGTAATTACAATTCCGCCTACAGCATGAACACGTGTTTGTTTGCATATGATGTGTTTAAGAAATCATGAATGGGATTTCATGATTTATGATGTTCAGTATGCAGTATGTTTATGTGTTAAGTCATGCAATATGTTTCATGATAAGTATGCAGTATGTTATATGTTATGTTATGCAGTATGTTGATATGTTAAGATTCAGTATGTCATCCACGTTAAGTGATAAGTTAGTATGTATAGCATGTTATGTTTTATGTTAAATTTGTGGCATCACGAAGCATGTTCACTATTAATAAGTCACATGGTAAGGTATGAGATAAGTACAGTAGGACATGTTGTGTTGTACTAGCTTGCCTTCGTGGTAAGTTTAAACGGCATGTTCCATGGATTGACTTGATATGGAAGGGATGCCTCCACTACTCCATGTTAAACTGTGTGTTTCATGGTTTGAGTTGGTTTGGACGGACCGCCTTCAATCACTTCATGGTTACGTACCTAAGTACATACACACATGGTATAGTAGTAAGATAAGATCAGTAGAGAGACCATAATTGATGTTATAATAAATCATAATTGGTTCACGTTTTCGTGCATCTAGTTGCATGCGGATAGGATGTTGTGCTTACTGAGCTTTTTAGCTCATTACTTACGTTCATGCTGTAGGTAAGCTACCTACCGGCAATACCTGATGCAAGGCTGTGGAGAGATGGTGCCGCGGATTGTGAAACGTGGGAATGGTCACCGCTACGGGGTTTCCAAATTATGTTTGAAATGAAAATGTGTTTTCATTATGTTTTCAGTATGTATGACACAGTTTCAGTTTCAGTATGTATGGCAAGCGAGTTGCCTCGTGTTGTACCGATCCACATTAGGTCGGGTCTGGTCCACAGTTTATGTTATGTTTATGTATAGTAGCTTCTCCAAGGGGTGAAAGCTCGGTACTCGAGTGAATACATAGTAAGGAGTTAAGTTTTATGAATGAGAATTAGTTTTAAGTTTATGTTTAAGATTAAGTTTAAGGTTTTATGTTTTATGCATGAGCAGTTTTCAAGTCATGATTTTTTTTAAAATGAAGTTAAGTCTTTTGAAGTTTCAAAAGAAGTTTAAAAAAAAAAAAAAAATTCCCGCAATTTTCTTCAAGATTTAAGTCAAGTAAGTAGAAGTAACGACCCTCCATTCGCGTAATCAGCCCTACGTGGGTGGTCGGGGCGTTACATATCATCCTTAACATTTTTGAAAACAGTGGATCTTACAAATTACAACATCGCAACGTGAGAAATGATCTTGTACCTTGGTTTGTTGTTCGTGATGAAGAAGTTGCTGATTTTATATATATTGCCTACTTGTATTTTATTTGTTATGAATTCAGCATTTTTCGCACAAATAAAGCCATGTATTGCCTCATCCTGTGTTAAAAAAATATATATTAGTTATATATTAAATAAAAAGTAAACATATTTTTTATAAGTATGATAATATTAATGAGAAATAAAATTAATTCTCTATTTGTCAATCAATAAGCAGTCAAGGCTTATTAGTTTTCCAGTTTTGTAATCTGTGTTTCTCCATAGCCGACATACTCGAGCACATATTGCTTGATGTGTCTCTCATGGTTTCAGTACTTGTATTGGACTGAACATTTTCTATAAATAAGAACAATATATATATAAATATATGTTTTAATTATCTGTTATTATGTTGTAAAGCTCATTAAAATGAAATCAATATTACTTTATTTTTTTAACAGATATTTATTATTTTTTTTATGAATCTTGTGTAATATTTCTTTATAAACAATGTTTTTAACATAATTTGGATATTTATTAATTGAATCATGTATTAAAATATGTAATCTTTTTGGTGAAGTCAATCTAGATAAAGCAATATATAATTGGTCATGACTAAAAATTTCATCTTCTAAATATAATCGACTTTATTTAGAGATTGACCTTGACTTTTATTTATTGTCATTACATAACAAATTTTTAAAGAAAATTGTCATCTTTTTAAAGTAAATGGTCATTTTAATTCACGAACTGTCATTTCTATTCTTAGTATATAAATTTTTTTATTTGTATTATTAAAGTTAATTATATGTCCTTCAATAATTCTATTTGTTAATTGTGTAATAATCATTCTAGTACCATTACATAAACCCATTGATTGATTAAGATTTTACATTAACATAATAGGAATTACAATCTTAAGTTTTAATTCATGTAGAGGTAAACCATTGAAATTAAGAGTATGTAAAAATTCAGTAGGATATAAAAGATTTAATTCTTCGATATTCCAGATGATGAAAGAATAGTATCATAACTGTAATAAATTTTTGTATCTGTAAATACTAATGATAATATATACTTATTTATTTCATCAGTTGTTTTATTTTTAGGTATAATAATCACACGTTGTTTTAAATAATTAATATCTTGAAAATTATTATGAAAATTATTATATATTATTATAGAAATTTGTTCAATAGAATTTGTATTGTATTATATTAAATATTTTTCACGTATCTTAATCCAGGTAGTATCTTCATTTTCTGGATCTTTTATTCCATTTATTGTTCCATCACCAATATTTAAAATCCATTCTGAAAAATTAGTAATTTCTATTTATTCTTCAATAGAGTAATTATTTCTTTTTAATCGCATATTTTCTGTTAAAGTAAGTATACGAAAATATGGCCAAAGATAAGAATTATTTATAGTTACATCAATAATATTTTCTTTTGTGCTATTTTCAGATATCTTAATCCAGGTAGTATCTTCATTTTCTTGATCTTTTATTCCATTTGCTGTTCCATCACCAACATTTAAAATCCATTCTGAAAAATTAGTAATTTTTATTTGTTCTTCAATAGAGTAATTATTTCTTTTTAATCGCATATTTTCTATTAAAATAAGTATATGAAAATATGGCCAAAGATAAGAATTATTTATAGTTACATTAATAATATTTTCTTTTGTGCCATTTGGGATAATAGGTAATATTTGTCTAAAATCACTACCTAAAATAACTGTCATTCCCCCAAAAGGATGATTAAAATTATTTTTTAAGTCTTGCATTGTTTTATCTAAAGCTTCAAAACAATATTTGTTAGTTATAGGTGCTTCATCTCATAAAATTAATGTGATTTTTTTTTAATTAATTTTGCTAATTGAGTAGGTTTTTTTATTTGGCAAGTTGAAAATTTATCGATTGAAAGAGGTATATGAAATCTTGAATGTGCAGTTCGACCTTTTGGTAACAATAATGATGTTATTCCAGATGATGCTACAGCTAAAACTATTTCACCGTTTAATCTAATTTTACTGATAATAGTATTCCATAAATATGTTTTTCCTGTACCTCCATAACCATATATAAAAAATAGATTATTATATTTATCTTTAATCGCTTTTAAAATTTCGTTATAAATAAAATATTGTTCTTCATTTAAATTTTGTACTAAATTGATGTTTTTTTTCTTTTAATTTATATATATCATAATTGAGTTCTTCCCTTAAAAGATTATTGTTTAAATCATCAATTAATGATCCAGTTGGAAGTAGAAGATTATAATATGATGAAGAACATGAATTTAAATTTAATAATTTTTCTAATTCATATAATACATAATTGTATGATTTGTTTTCTAGGATTTCAAAATTTAGATTATTAAATAATTGTCTTATTTTGTATAAAATATCTTCACACATTAATTTTCAATGTTTTTCAAGAAATTTTATTGGATCAGAAATATTACAAAATAATAATATAATAATAAAAAGTTGTCAAAGTTGAACAGATGTTGACCAAAATGATGCTTCTTTTTTTGATTCATCTCATTTTTTATCATCTCCTAATAAACCTAATGCATAACAAGCTATTTGATTTGTATGATAAACTATATCATTCACTGTTCTGAGTAATTCAAATCTTGTTGCTTTTTTTTTATGATTCAATAATAATTTTAAGTAATACAATTCACTGGAACCTGGATGAATATAAAATGTTCTTCCTATAGTATGACCATTTTGTTGATAAATCCAAACTTTATTTTTATTATTCCATACTCATTTTGTTGGAAATTCTGTATAAGTAAGTTCTTGAGCATCTTTATTAGTTTTATTAATTTCCATCCATTCTGTTAATATTGTTTTTTGAATTTGTGGTTGACGTATTATATTTTCAAGTTGTTGATTTTTATTAAATGTGATGTTTTGCATATTTGATAAATGAATATAAAGTCGTTAAACAGCTGGATTTCTATAATGGATTGAATATTCAAATATTCTCCAAATTGCTTCATAAGGTGTGATATATCGACAGTTAAGATAAGTTTTTATTTCATCGACCTCTTTTATAAATTGTTGTTTCGTTATTTTCAGTAATAACATTATTTTCAAAAATAGCTCGTATTCTATGTAGACCTTTTGTTAGATATTTAAATAAATATTTAATTAACATAAATAGAGAACATATTTCAAAATTAATATGAGCACTATATTTTAAGCATAATGTTCAATTATATGGAGTAACATATCTATTATCAAGTTTAATACCTTCTTTTATGACATTAAATTCTGTATTTCTACGACGATAAATAACTAAATCATTTTCTTTTATAGTTATTTCATTTTTTATTTGTTTTGGAAATTTTTTTGAAAATTTGGAGTTTTTCATACATGGTGCATTTGTTTTTGTATATCCACATGGTTCATGTATCATATATTATGTTATAATTTTATAACCTAAAGGATCTTTTATTGAATCTGGTATTTCAGCTGAAATAAATTTTTCTATTTCTGTAGCATTATGATATTTATGTTCAGGATATAACCAAAATAACATATGACAATGAGACAAACTAGGTTTTTAAAACTCCACCACATACAGATTTAGAGAAGGACAAAAGGTGAAAAAAAAATTGTTAGTTTTTTTAATTTATTATAATAAAAAATAATAATATTAATAATAATTAATGGTTTTTTAATTTAAAATAAATTAACTCACCTGCTATTATGGTTCCAAAAAAAAAAAAACACTTGATTTTATTGTAGTTAACAGTTGATTTTATTTTATTTTAAATATTCTACTTATAATATCTAGTCTGTTTTCAGATTTTTGTCTTGGAATTATATTTAAACTTCTTTTGATTTCTGGCCATTTGGGATTACATGTAAATGTTAAAAATATATCAGGATTTCTATAATGTCTACAAATCGCTATTGCATCTTGATAATTTTGAATCATTTATCTTGGACTTCCAGTATAAGATGATGGTAAAATAATTCTTTTTCCTATTGCTTCTGCGTTTGTATCACCTCTAATTATAGCATCTTGGATACCTTTGTAAATTTCAGATCTTAAATTATTCTGATTTTGTCGAACGTAATCTAAATGATATTCTTCAATAGAATCATAACTATCTATAATATATTATTGAAAAAGTCGTCCAGTTTTAAGTAATATATCTTCTTCATGTAATCGTTGTTAAAATTGAAAAACATAAAAGATCTCATTGATATTCGATTTCTATGTGGTTGTTTACCAGTAAAATTTGGATTCTATTCTATATAAGCTCTATATCTATCTTCTCTATAAGGAAATAATAAGAGTTATTGTAATGCCATATAAAATGAGTGAAGTTTATTAATTCTTTGTAATTCTTCAATTTGACTATGAATAATAATATCTCTACCATTCTCATATAAACCAAAGTCTCCAACAATTAAACCACTTATATCTGTTGAAGTTGGAAGATCATATTGTGTACTATCTCCTTGTCTTCTTCCAATTAATCTTAATTTCATTGATGGTATTTCACTATTTTTATAAACATCTCTAACGCTTCTAAAAAGTTGGACTAACTTATTTGTTTCATCTAACATCATAATTAATTTTTTAACGATAATCTCATTTAAATTATTTTGATCATTATTATTTGAGAAGGTTGCTATTCTGTTTTGAATTTCATTATCTGTATCATAAATATATAATTGAGTGAATTTTGGAGGATTATTATTAATTAGAAGTAAAGATCCAATTAAATGATGAATTTGTCCACTGATCTCAAAAATATATGGTCCAGATGATTTATTAATATCTGATTGAATATTTGCTTCGAATGAAGTAAAGGCAAACATAGAATTATAAACTCTAATATTTTTTTTTTCCTAAAATTTGCACTTAAAGGTCCTCCATAATAATTTAAAAGTTCATCTAAAATTGTTGGTGTTTTTTTCCCTAAAGGTATCATAATTTTTCCATTTTGACAACATAAAGAAAATTTTGGTGGATATGTATTTTGTGTTTATTCATTTTTCCAAAATAGTGCTCCACAGTATTGACATATACAATTACAATCTCCAATATCAATATATTCATTATTTAAATCTACATAAAAAGTTTGTGTAAAAAAAAAATGAAAAAAAACGTTAGTAAAAAAATTTTCTTAAATTTTATAAGTGGAAAAAAAAAAAGGAATTTAAGATGAAGAAATTACTTTCTTCAATTGATGATAAGTTATGATCCTCTAAAGATGGAATTAATGTTCCTTCGTCAATGTTATGAGTTGAAAATAATTGAATAAATCTATTTCAAATATCAGTAATAATCTCTGTATTTAATTCTTCAAATTGATTCGTTACAAAATGTATATCTGTCGATGTGGGTACTTCATTATCATTTGCATAATTTTGTTTTTTATAACGTTTTGAACGTTTTGAATAATTGTTATTACTATTCGTTTTTCTTTTAATTTTGCTTAATTTCATTTTTTTAATATAAATTATAAAAACAGTAATATAAAATATTGTTAATAGATAAATATTATCGATATAAAAAATATTGTATATCTGTCAATCTGGGTGCTTCATATCATTTGCATAATTTTGGCTTTTATAACGTTTTGAATAATTGTTATTACTATTCGTTTTTCTTTTCATTTTGCTTAATTTCATTTTTTAATATAAATTATAAAAACAGTAATATAAAATATTGTTTATAGATAAATATTATCGATATAAAAAAAAAGAAATATACACCTTATTTTGAGCCAATAAAAAAAAGAAACAGTAATATAATAATAATATTAAATATTAAAATTAAAAGAAAACATTTAGCACTAGAAATTTTTTTACTGTAATAACATGTATTAATACATTCTAAATAAAAGACTATAAATAATAAATTAAATAAAAAAAATTTGAAAATTTAACAGCAACAAAAATTTAATAACTTAAATAAATATAGTTAAAAAAAGTAGAAAAAAATAATTAAATTTATAAATAAATATAAAAATATGTTTCATATCTAATAAATTTAATTTTAGAGTACAATATAATATACAACATTTATAATAATCTACTTAATAAATAAATGTAAAAATATATTACATATTTAATAAATCTATTTAAAAAAAATATTTATATACACATCTATAATAATTTTCGTACAATTATTATAAATATATTTTTTCTATAATAAAATCTTATCACAGGAAGGAAAAAAAGAAAAAAAAATAAGATGCAAAAAAATTTATATCTACCTATCTTGTTCTAAATTTATATTTACAAATGTTCATTGGATATTTTTTAATTTAAAATTTTAATTACTATTTGATTTTTTGATATTATAATTTAATTATGTTAATTTAATTTTTAAATAAGTTAATTTAGTTCCTTTTTTTTCATGTAAATTTTTTTAAAATTTAACATTTTATAATTTCTAGATATTATTTTATTTCTACAATTTTATTTTACGTAAAATTAAATGAATAAAATGTTACTCTTTACTCTATAGTTTAATTTATTTCATTTTTTTTGTTGGTATGTATGATATTGTTTTATTAAAAAATTTTATTTACTTGTTAAATTAAAATTTTTTATTATGTTAACTCTTGTTTAATTTTTTGGCCCACTAAATTTTTTTCAATTGAGTATTTTGTAATTTCTATATGTTTAAATTTTTTTTTTTGTCTCTAAAATTTTTTCAATTGAGTATTTTGTAATTTCTATATATTGATATATTTATGTAGTGTTATTTTACGTATTTAAAATTAATTGGAGTAAATTATTTTAATTTTCTTCATATACATGTTTGTAATTACAAACTTTTTATCATTTGTTTTAACCATACGATTCCGTACGGATGCCAAAAAGGTTTTGCCTCAAAATTTACTTTTTGCTAGTATATAATAATTTATGAATATGTTATTTTGTAACTTTTTTTTTATGAGAACTTACATTCATTTGATTAAATAATGAATAAATTATGTTTAGTTATGTTCTTTAACAAAATATGAATTTATACTCAATAAAAATTTAATATACATTAATAAAAAAAAAACCTAATTCACTAAATTGTTAGGTAATGCTACCATTTTTTTTTTCGGAGACCTCCATTTTTTTTGACAGATTTAATCTGTTTGATAAAAGTTTGCATTAACTAAATCAAATAATGAATAAATTAACTTATGCTAATTAACCATTAAATATTCTATAGGCAAAAAAAAATTTATCCATACAAAAAAAATATGGAATTACATAATAAAAAAACTTAAACCATACAATTAAAATTACAATAATTTCTAATCATAAAACTATTTAAATACATAAATTCTTATAATAAATTTAAATATTACAACAATATACTGGGAAAAAAAAAAAAAAAACTCCCCGGGTAATAGGAAAAAAAAAGGAAAGGAAAAAAATCAAAGTATAGACAACAAATTAAATAGGAATAATAACAATAATGAAAGATCATGAAAAAACAGAAAGTTAAATATGCATTATACTTTATTATATACACTAATCTAAATACATAACTAAATATATAAATATACATAAACATATATACTACAAAAAAATAACATAAAAATTTTTATAAAATATTTTATATTATGCTCAGATCTCATTAATATTATCTATTAATGATAGCCATAATACAATTCAACATCATCTTTCATAGATACCAAGTATGATGTCTGGGAAAGTGTCCAAAAAAAAAGGGGGGCAAGCTTTACAAATGTTTTTGCCAAACAGAGAAAACAGATAGGATGGAAAAAATGGTGATGATAGATAAAAAGGAAAAAAAACTTTTAAAATATTACAATAATATGAAAATAACATTATATAATGAATAATATTATACGGTGACAAAGACAAAATTAACACAGAGTCCCAAACACCCACGGCAACACTAAAGATGGTCAAATAGTATATGTAACATATGCAATCAATAATACCATATTCAGCATCATATACCAAATTAAAGAAGAAATCTGGTATATGCATTATTGTATAGTTAAATAGAGATCATTATAGCATATAAAAACTCTGATCCAAAACTTTTTGTTAAAAATATTTACACCAACAAAACACGGAAATCAAAATAGGAGAAACGGAAAAAAAAAAAAAAGAAAGAAAAAAAAAGAAGGAACACAATACAAAACAGTCAAGTTATCACATAAAACAGCAAACAAAAAAAAAAGAGGCAGAAAAACAAAAAACAGAGGAGAAAAAAAACCACAATAAAAAAAAATTAAATCTATTTACAATATTATCATCATAATAATAAACATATTAACATAATATATAAATCAATAGGAAAACCGAGAAACAAACTATTAACAATATACAAAATGAAAACAACAATCAAAACTAATTAAAAGTCTTAAATAAATACAATACCTGGATAACATAACAGAGTAGTTTGGAAAGAAGCTAATTAAGATTCAAAGCAAAGCACTAAAGAGAATTTCATAGAAGCATCAATAGTGTAGGAAATAGGTGAAGCAATAAACAAATAGATTTTGTTTATAAAAGAGAGTTAAGTAAATGACAAGAGTCTGTGCAAGAGAGAGTGGAAAATTTTTTTGGAGATAACAGATAAGGAAAAAAATTTTAGCATAATTAGTTGCATTAATGACAAAGGTGCAGTCGGAAAAAAGTTCAGTCAAAGTAATGATGAACAGTAACCTATAGACCTCTAACAAATCACAAAATTACAACAGGAAAAAAAAAGATAATATAAAAGCATTAAATGTTAAAGATAGATTTTAGAAACTATAATCATAAGCAGATAACTAAACAGTACAAAAATTTAAGAATTCGTTCAAATCTAACTATATCATCATTTACTACAATTACTAAATTTCTCGCCAAATACTTAAAACAGAATAAAAAATCATGATAATAAAACATCACACACACTAAGCCAATTATATCAGAATTGCAAAGAAAATCAACAAAATATTACCCGGGGAGAAAAAAGGCTAAAAATTATAGATTTAGAAATCAAGAGACAAAAATCCTCAATGTTCCTCTCCATACGTACATTTGTCCATTTTCTCAGCATTGTCATCCCAATCTACAAAAACCATTCAAAAATAAATAAACAAAAACGAAAAACGGGAAACAATACCGAAATCAACCAAACCAAAAAAAAAAAAAATTCAACATACCCAAATTTTGTTTACGTTTTTTACTCTATCTTTGTTTCCAAAAATGACAAAAACAGATCAAAATACTCATAATAAAAAAAAAAAAAAGCAACAAACGTTTCAAGAGTAGAGACCCAAACCCAAATCTCATAAATGGAAAAAAACCAAACAAAAACAACAATGAAGCCAAAAACAACATACCAAATACTAAAACCTACACTTGCACCACAAAGAATGTACAGAACAGAAACAAAAAAAAAAAAAAGGATTCCGAGACCAAAAAATCCATAATCTGAAAAAAAAAAAAAAAAATTTACATCTCCACCACAAAAACTGTACCAAGAGAAAAAAAAAACCGAAAAAAATCCCACAATAAAAAATTAGGGTTCCGAAACCAAAAAACCCAAAATCTGAGCAAAAAAAAAATCTAAGAAAACAACAATGAAGCACAAAACAACACAATAAAGATTAGAATGTACACTTTCAACACAAAAACATTTCCCCCACAAAAAAAAAAAAAAACCAACATTCAAAAATTAGGGTTCGGAGATAGGAGAAAAAAAATCAAAAATCAAAACTTACTATTCCAAAAAAAAAAAAGAAATAAAGAAAACCCAATAGAAAAAATCATTCAAAACTCCCCCCCGCAAAAAAAAAAGCATTCAAAAATTAGGGTTCGGAGATAGGGGAAAAAAAATCAAAAATCAAAAATCAAAACTTACCATTCAGAAAAAATGAAATAAAGAAAACTCAGTAGAAAAAGTCATTCAAAAGTTTCCAAAACAAAAAAGATTTCCAAAAAAAAAAAATGCAAGAACAATGAACAAAAACCAAACTTCCAAATCTAGAGAGAACAAACACAACCAAACGAAAAAAAACCATCAACAATACAAACCGAAACCAACAAAAAGAGAATGATCGGCCGAGAGTGCAAAAATCCAAAGAAAAAGAAGAGAGAGAGAAACAGAGCAGTAGAGAGAGAGAGAGGCAAAACATAAAATATAGAGAGAGAAAATGGAGGATCATAATTGGCGGTGAAAGGTAGAAGACAAAAGGGAAAATAGGGCTTTGGAGAGTAAAAATTTGAAGTAGGAGAAAGAGAGAGACAAAACGGTAGAGAGAGAAAAAGCCAGAAAAAAAAATAGAGAGAGAAAATGGAAGAGAGAATGGGCGGCAGAAGAGAGAAGAGCAAGGGGACAATAGGGTTTGGAGGGCAATTTCATCCATTCATTGTAGAAACAGTAACCGGCAGGCAAGCAACCAGAGGCTAAACCGTCTTCATAGCATTTCGGGGGCAAAATCGCCAATTTATTGTGAGATCACATCCGGTAGGCAAAAGTGGAAGGGCAAAAAAGTAATTGCACTGTACAACACTGTGCATTACTGTAGCATATGCTGCAAAAACCCAAAAACAAAAAAAATGCAAAAAAACACTGTTAAACACTGTTCAAAGAACAGTAAAAAACCTTTTCTTTTAGTATAATAGTATAATGACTTCTCAATTCCTTTAAAAAAACTCTGTCTCTCCCCAAAACAACACCCAAAAAAAAAAAAAAATCTTTCCCTCTCCCTCTCATGGATTATTACTTTTTTTTTTTTTTTAAACAAAGTCGATATTTTACTAACCAATATTTATCAGTAAGGTGAAAAGTAAGCATGAGGTTAGCAATTTCTTTTTTAGAGGAATGAGGTTAACAAATTTGATCAGGTTAATATATTCTCCCCTTTTATTATGGATTCGAGTTTGTATCATGTAAATAAAATTGTCACATAATAAAAATAATAATGTATTGGAAATTAAACATAGGAGTTGGATCCTTTATTTGTATTGTTTTTCTGATAATGAATTATATGAAAATATTATTGTTCCTTCTGTTGCACCTATGTTCACAAATCATTTCTCCTTTTCTTTTTCTTCTTTTTTTTTTTTTCCATTATTAATTAAGGAAATTAATAGGCTAGAAACTATAAATTTTCACTATCGATAGACATTGTAATTTTTACCATTTAATTAGTTTTTTAATTGTATAATCTATGAGCATCCACGTCAAATATTTATAGCGCACAATACAAGATTACTCTTGTTCATAGAACAGAACGTTAAAAAACTATTCTAATAATTAAAACTGCAGTCCGTATTGATATATATATACACACACACATAAGAGTTCCTATAATGGAAATCTCCCAAAAAAATAAGTGCAAAAATAAAGAAGACCAAAACTCCAAAAACCACAAGGACAAACTGGTCTTTTCATTAAATACTCTCAAATTTGCAATTCCTAAATTAGCGCTCATAGAAGCAAAGTAACCAAGAATCAAAGGACAAGGAAGGAAAAAGAAAAAAAAACAACTTTAAACGACCAAGAACCAATTATTGGTAAAGAAAAAACTATCGACTGTAGAGCCAAAAGATTCGAATCTTCCCCTCCAAACATTCCAAACAAAATGCGGATCTGAAATTTCTGAACTCCTTAAAATGCCTTTTTTATTAAATTCTTCGCCACCACCCCTAGAAATTCCAAAGCATAATTCCAAGCATCCAAACACCTTATAGCACCTCCACGTTCTTTGCCAACTTGGACATAAACAGCAAATCACAAATAACAGCAAACAACAACCTTAACTACCTTAAAAACATTAACACAAACCACACCACACAGCCTCATATAATTTTCTCTCCGTATTGTACAACACAAACTACAACCCTCCGTTTCCTCCCCCCTCTGTTTTCCTCTGTTTTTCTCTGCCGGGAATTTGATTTCCCGGCGGCGGAAACGATATCCGGCCGTTGGATTCATCTGGGTTTTCTTCAAAATCTTCAAAGTTTTGATCTTCGGGGTTGAACGGACACCAAATCCCACAAAATCATAACATCACAAATAACTAATTTTCCCTCTTGCCCAACAAAAGCAGAAAACACCCTCTTCTGTTTTCCTCTGTTTACACCCTGTTTTTTTTCTCTGCCGGGAAATTCCCCTTTCCCGTTGGATCCACCTTGGTTTACTGATACCGTGAGGCTATGGCGATGTCCGTGGCGTCGCCGAGGAAGTCAATATTCCAGCGGGTCGGTTTCGGAGGCTATTCGTCTTCTCATTACCTTCATGGGAATAAGACTCAAAACAAGAAATGTGTAAATGAGAAGGAATATGATTATGATGAAGATGGGACGATGGAATTGGTGCAGATTGGAGCCGAGAGAACAAAAAATGTGCTGATTCTGATGAGCGACACTGGTGGCGGTCATAGAGCTTCAGCTGAAGCCATTAGAGATGCTTTTACGATGGAATTTGGTGACGAATACAGGGTAGGCTTGCTACTATTCTCAAAATTTTTTTGTTCCTGGTTCTTCTTCTTCTTCTTCTTCTTCTTCTTTTTTTCTTTTTGTTTTTCCTCTCTCTCTCTTCTGATTTTGGTTCTCTATTCATGATTTTCTTGGGAAAAATTTTTCATGTTATGTTTTCTGTTACAAAATTTTTGTTTTTTTGCTTAGATCTACCTAGGGAATTTGTTAAGAAATTCTGGGTTCTGTCTTTTGCCTTTAATTGACCTTTTGATAATTTTATGAGATTTTTTCCACTTTTCTTATAAATTTTCTTTCTCTACGCAAATAAATCTTATACACTTCTAGTAAATAAATAAATAAAGCTTCTGCACAATTTCACCTTTTTTTTTTTTTCCACCTACTTAGCATATTTCGTTTTGTTCTTGTTGGAAGTATCTAGACCCTCTCCTTGTATATACGTGTGTGTGTATTTATTATTGTCAGTCACTTGAGGTTCTTCGCCATGTTCTTCCTTCTAACATCCCGAAAATATATTCCTTTTTCTCAATGGGTTATTATTATTATTATTATTATTTTATGTTTCTTTTTTTTTTTTTTGGGCCTGGCCCGCCGGCGGGGAGAGGGGGGGGGGGGGGGGTGTTGTCTGTTCTCTTTTACCCTTTTGGGTTGAGTTTCAAAAATGGTATATTCATTCAAATTTTTCTCAAGTAAGAAGTTTCCTGCTCCGATATCTTCCTCTAACTTGGATTGTGTGTGACTTTGGTATACGTGTGTGTATGTGAAAGACATGTCAAAAAAAAAAAAAATTTAACGCATATATATATATGGCAGATATTTGTGAAAGATGTGTGGAAAGAGTACACGGGATGGCCACTAAACGACATGGAGAGGTCGTACAAGTTCATGGTGAAACACGTGCAGCTGTGGAAGGTTGCTTTTCACAGCACTTCACCGCGTTGGATACACTCTTGCTATCTTGCTGCTATTGCTGCCTATTACGCCAAGTAAGTTTTTCACCTCATCAACTTCCTCCTTTATTTATTTATTTATTTTTATTTATTTTTATTTTTTTACCCTTAAAGTGAAAAACGACAACAAAATAGTACTTTGTTGGCCACAATGCATGTCGGTTGGGGCTTTCCGGGAGGACCGTGATACCGGAAATCCCCAACTTTTGAAGAATGAAAAGAAATTATTTGAGCTATGTAGTTTTTTTAAAATATAATTCATATCACTTTTTTGGATCGTCCAACAATTGATTTGAGTTGCACTTACATCCCAAATCTAGAAGTGGTACAATAGGGCACTTGATAAATAAATTGCTATAATTCAATAATGTGAAAATTTTAATTAAGTATTGTTTGATTCTTATATAGTTATATATATATATATATATAGGGCACATATATATCCGTTTGGTATACATCTAATTCTACTTTTAAATATTCCAGGTTGTAATGTATTCCAGAATATTTTTGACCTATTTTATAAGTACTATAAAGACATACCTTTGTTTTCCTTTTCTCTAATGATTCTCTGTCCTCACAATTGTTACTCAATCATATTTTACGAGTTGGAACTTACTTCACGACTTGACTAAAGCTTAAAGGTTTCATTCCCCTTTTTTTCAATGATTCTCTGTCTTCCAGTTGTAATTTAATCATATGATGAGAGTTGGAAACCAACCTGGACAATTTTTCTTTTCTTTTCTTTTCTTTTCTTTTTTCTTTTGGCACATCAACTAGTCATTGTTTAGCTGGAGAACATGATTCAGCTTCTTATGGTTCGTTTTGACAGTCTGGCATTTTTAGGCATTATTTAAAAGTGTTTTTTCTCATAAAATTTTGAATTCACTATTCCAATTTATTTTGTAAACCTATAATCCAAACGGACCTGTGTTTTGTTATGTGATCGAAGGGAAGTGGAGGCGGGTTTGATGGAGTACAAGCCAGATATCATCATCAGTGTGCATCCATTGATGCAGCATATTCCATTGTGGGTTCTGAAATGGCAAGGCCTTCAGAAGAAAGTAGTTTTTGTGACGGTTATCACGGACCTCAACAGCTGCCATCCGACATGGTTTCATCCCGGAGTCAATAGGTGCTACTGCCCATCACAAGAGGTGGCTAAAAGAGCTTTACTAGATGGCCTCGACGAGTCTCAGACTTGCGTTTTTGGATTGCCAATTAGGCCTTCTTTTGCCCGAGCCGTCCTTTCAAAGGTTGGTTGGTGTCTGAGAACTTTTATTTTTTATGTTTTGTTTACGATTATGGAATACTAACTTCAATTCTGATTGGTTGTGGTTTTTTGTTATAGGATCAATTGAGGGAAGAACTTGAAATGGATCCTGACTTGCCTGCGGTTTTGCTGATGGGAGGTGGTGAAGGAATGGGGCCTGTCAAGAAAACCGCAAAGGCTCTTGGAGAATCACTCTTTTGTAAAGAACTAGAGAAACCAATTGGACAACTAATTATCATTTGTGGCAGAAATAAAACTCTTGCCTCCTCACTCGAAACGGAAGAATGGAAAATTCCAGTAAAGGTGATTTTCCCTTGTCTACATTCTACACAACTGTTATTGCCACTCTTTAAGACATTCACATCAATATTTTTTATCTTGATCAAACCTTTCTGTATCTTTGTTTTAGGTTCGAGGATTCGAGAACCAAATGCAGAAATGGATGGGAGCTTGTGACTGCATTATAACAAAGGTAAATTAGCAAATTCTTGAATGAACATTCTTTTAATTGTATGCATAAACTTTCCCGAATTCGTGTGTAATGAATTTTTGCTGTTCTATTTTTTTTTTTGTAGGCCGGACCAGGTACAATTGCAGAGGCATTGATTAGAGGGCTTCCTATCATTCTAAATGACTACATTCCAGGACAAGTTAGTCAATAATCTTCTGTGTCATGACCAAATCCTTTAAACATGTTTTAACTCGCCTTCTTATTGATATTTCGAATTCATTTTTCCAACCTCAGGAAAAGGGAAATGTGCCTTATGTTGTTGACAATGGAGCCGGTGTCTTCACAAGAAGTCCGAAAGAGACGGCTAGAATTGTGTCTGAATGGTTCAGCACCAAAACAGATGAACTCAAGAGAATGTCTGAGAATGCACTAAAACTAGCACAACCGGAGGCCGTTTTCAACATCGTCAGAGACATTCATGAGCTCGCAGCACAACGTGGCCCTCTAGCGAACATCCCCTACATGTTGACTTCATCATTCACAAGTTTGATTTAGTTCATTTCATAGTGCAAGTCCCAATTGTTTTAGGGAAATTCCCTAAAATAGAAATGCCATATGTACAGTTAGATCTTGTGTCATCATTCTTTTGGCCTTAGAAGCTTGTTTTGTAAAATACACTAAACAAGCTCTAATGTTTGTACGGGTTGTGGTTTTTTTTTTTTTTTTTTTTTTTTTTTTTTTTTTTGGGGCTCCCATTGAGGGTATTTTTGGAAGAAAATAGATAGCAGATTGATGATTGTGTTAATGTGTTGTAACTCATCCAGTGTAATCACCCCACCATAGTTTCCCACATAATTTTAGTTTTGTTGCTTGCTCAAAATCATCGTCAAATATACGTCCCCACTGACTTTTACATTTCCATTTATTTTTTGAATTATCTAAAGAATATATATATCCCCATTAAATTAGAAGGCTAGTTTAGTTCACAAAATTAACTTACCAAATCTATGTTTGTCGTCTTCAAAAGCAAGATGTAGAGTTGGATTGTCTTTGAATGATGCCAATTTCAAGGTCACTTTTAAGCTGTAAAACATTTAAATTGACCCACACAAATGGTGCTTCAAAGTATGTCAAATATTGGTATGGTCTAGAAGCAAAACTAGTCTCAAGTAACTTAAAAGTTGATTTCTTTTCTTATAAAACTAGTCTTCAATTGTTTAAATCCAAACTGGTACTCTCCTTAGAATTTATTAAAACTTTCACAAGCATTATAAAGTAATAAAAAAAAAAAGGATAAGATTTTAAATTTTGGCACAATATTTATGAAGCAAAGCGTTGCTTGTTTTTAGGCTCATATGCGTTTCAGTGTTCAGACCCATATGATATCACAGGATAAGAGCACCGCTACTATCTGAGCATCTCTATTACATTTAATTTGTAGAGCACATGTGGGGTTTTTTTTTTGGTTAATATCTTTTTAAATTTGTTGAGCCCCACTAATTGGTAGTTGTGTTGCTGTAGAGTGGTTGTTGAAGTGGTAATAGAGGACTGTTAGTTGTTGACTTCCACAAGAATAATGGAAACTTCAGGCAAGATTGTCAAAAAAAGGACAAGAGGGGAGATAATTTTTTCTAGGTCGTGTCCTAATATCGTATGAGTAGATTACAAAAAATAAAAGATGAAAGGAAAAAAAAATTAGAGACTTGCATGTTAAGTTATGTTTGAATAATTCCAACTTAAAAGAAGCCAACCTGGGATTGGCTGGTTTGTTGGTCAATTGAAAGGAAATCCACCAACTGTCATGATCAGGCAACACGGTCTTGTCATGTGCCTCAAACAAGTTAGCCATTGGCCCATGAAAATATTCGTCTATATTTCTAGAAAATATTGTGAAAACAGCCCGCCCCTCTAATAATGGCCCGTTTGGGGGAGATATTGAAGGCGGAGTTTTGGAGACATTTTGAATTGAAGATGAGTTGAGCTTCGAAAACGTATGTTTAATTAAAAATTAAAAAAATTAAAAAAAAAACTGTTTAAATTGAAAAGGTATAAAATCATTATATTTGAAAATATATATATATATATATATCAATGGATTTTATTTCGTTCATCTCAAAATTATATGAAATTAAAATTATCTTGATTTAAGAGATTTGAGTTTATTATAGACATTGAAAAATGTAAGAGTTACAAGTAGGCCTAAACATCAGTTGGTAATTGACCTTTTTTTGTTGGTTTGGTTCATTGACCGATCTCATTAGTTTCCATGGAGTGAAACCGAGCACCAAACCAACGAGGGTAGGAACGGTTTGGTTAACCATTCAAAGTTGTCGGTTTGGCGTCGGTCGGGGTGTTGGTTTCAAGCTAAAGATGCCGAGAGAAACACGAGGTAAAGAAGAGAAGAAGAATGGTGGCGACTAGCGAATGACAATGGTGAAGAAAAAGGTCAGCGTCGGAGAAGAAGGGGAGGAGGCTTAGCAGCACGTTGTTCACTTCTTCATTCGCTGTTTTGAGTACTAGGGCACATGCAATTAAGGCTTTGTGGAATTTGGGCTTGGGCTTTGACCTAAGTGAGTTATGGGCTTATGAGTTCTAGACTTTGGGCTTGTGTTTTAGGGTTTTAACGGAGAATGAAACATCATATTTGTGTAAAAATGGAGAATGGAGTTGCAGCGCCTCCATGCTATCGTGGATCGGATTTCGTGAAGAACAACAGGGGATGGCTTGGTTGGTTTCAGTTTCCGACCGAGTCTCAAACCTCTAACTGACCACTGAGTCGATCAATGTTAGCGTGGTTTGGTTCATCGTCCGATGGACATCGGTTCTGTCGTTGTCGGTGTTGATCGGCTGGTTATGTCAGTTTCGGTTCACCAGTTCCCTTGAACAACCCTAGTTAAAAGTAGTTTTGAGTTGAAAAAAATGGAAAAAAAAAAAAGTTTTGAAAATGTGGCTTGGAAAACCTCCCCTAAACGGTTATTATTTTTTTTTTTCCCATTGTTAATGCTTAATTAGATTTTTTTTAACCATACATACCTATTTAATGGGATGTGTAAAAAGAATTAAAAAAAAATTTAAGCTATAATAACTGGGACAACAATCTAGGGGTTTTTTTTTTTTTTTTTTTTTTTTAAATTTTTGACCATCCATATTTGGATGTTAAAATTATTTTTAAAGCTATAATAACTGAAGTAATAATTTAGATATGTCTCTCTTTTTTTTTTTAATGGATTTTTTTAGTCCACTTGAGAAATTTTTTTCTTGTGATCATTATTATTATTATTATTTGACTTCCTATGCATTATTATGCTTCCCATAAATCACAGTAGTGAAAATATCACAAAACATGTGTTTGTATTGTAACTATAAATACACACTTAATTTCACCTTGAGTTGTTGAATTAAAATCCTTCATTCCAAAAATAACATTAACGGCAAAACATAAATGTACAAACAACAAACTCATATCTTTGCAAAAGCAAATTCCTAGCCCTATTCAACTAGTAGTAATAAAAGGCAAGATGTAGGCTCTTTTTTCCCTCATAAGACCTCTTTTAAGTGTCAGGATGTGATGGTTTTATCAAAAATAATGAGTGTGCAAATGGGTATTAATTATACATATACTAAAAGGATGTAAGCTGGTACTGCGCATCCGAGCTGATGAACAATGAAATTACGGAAATGCCCTTCCAGTTCTTTGTTCCTGTGTTATCTGCATAGTAAAATGACGACTCTACCCCCGAAACCCTTAATTGTTGCTCTTCTTGGGTCTGTTGCCTCTCTCTCTCTCATTCTGCCGCCCTTCTTCTGCCTCTCTCTCTCATTCTCGCTCTCATTCTCTCTTCTCTCTCAGTTCTGCCGCCCCTCTCTCTCTCATTTGTTCCATAGTTTCTTAACTATTAATCTTCTTCTCTCTCTTGCTCGCTTACTCTCTCTCTTTATGTGTTCTCTCTCTTGGATTTTTGGTTTATGAACTCCATTTTTCTTTTTTCTTCATCTATTTGCCGATCTCTCTCTTCTCATTTTCTCCATTGTCTCTCATTTTTTTCATTTTGTTCTTTCTCTTCCCGTCTCTCTCTCTCTCTTGCTCCGTCACTCTCTCTCTTTCTTTGTTCTTAGTTTTTGGCTTTTTGGTGTACAAACCCTATTTTTCTTTCTTCTTCATTTGTCCACTGATTTCTTTTTATTTTTGGTTGTTTGTTTTTGATATTTTATGTGTTTTTGTTTTTTTTCTTTTTTCTCTTTTTGTTGTTTTTGGCTTTTTTTTTTTTTTTTTTTTCGATTTTGCAATTTTTTTTTGTTTGCTGATTTCTTATTTATGTCTCTTTCCCTTCTTCCTCTCTTGATTTTTCATTATTTTTGAGTATTTGTATGTAATGTTGATGGGGTTTTTTTTTGAGGGGGGGGGGGGGGTTTCGGATTTCCATATGTTATTTTCCGATTTTCCCCTTTCCTTTCTGCTTCTTTTTTTTGTCTTAATCTTTGATCATTTTTCAGTATCTGCATTCAATGTTGATCGGTTTTATTTTGTGTGGCCGGAATATGGTTAAATTTTTATTTGTTCTGTATTTGTTGTTTTAGGTTTTTTTTTTTTTTTTGGATTTTTGGTTCTGGAATTTTTTTGGCCCGGATTTGTTATTTTTGTTCCTTCCCTCTTCTCCATTGATCTTTCATCATTTTTGAGTATGTGTATAAAATATTGATGGGTTTTTTTAATTTTTTTTTCATTTCCGAAATTTTTTTTTCTCTGAATTTTCCCTTTTTCTATTTTTCTTTTATTTCTCTCTTAATCTTTCATCATTTTTTAGTACATGCATGTAATGTTGATCCGATTTTTTTTTTTGCCCAGAATAAGATGAAATTTTTTTCCCCCAAATAAAACTCTAGATTTTGATTTTCAACTTTTTTTGGGTTTTCTTGGGTTGGTGGTCGTCTCCCTCTCATTTACTCGATTCTCCCTCCATTTTTGTTTTTTTCCTCTGTCTTGGTTGCGCTCTCTGTTCTTCTCTTTCTTTCTTCTCGGTTTTTCAGTGTTTCGTGTCCAAATGCCATTTTTGCTTCCTCTTGCTTTCTCGGCAGGTCTGCTATCATTTTTTGTTGTAAATTTTTGATATTTTTTGTATTTTTGTTTCATCTCTATTTCTTGTTCTCGATTTTTTTTTTTCCTGATTTCTTACTTTTATTGCTTCCATTTCTTTTTTTGTTGATCATTCATCATTTTTCAGCATGTGTATCTCCTCTTGATTGGTAAAAAAAAAAAAAAAGTTTTCCCAGTCTGGGTTTTTTATATCTTATTTTTCCAAATTTTTTTTTTTCCGTTTCTGCCTCTTATTGTTTTTTTATTGTTTGATGATTATTTAGTATATGCATGTAATGTAATGTTGGTTGGATTTTTTTTTTGTTCGATTATGACAAATAAAAATTTAGGTATGTTTTTGTTTTTGTTGTATTTATTTTAGTAATTTTTTGTTTGTTCTTTTTTTTTTTTTCATAAATACTACTTAATTTGCAGTTTTTGATTTGTGCTATTTTTTTGTGAAGATTGCATGGACAATGCTATGGACATGGCTGCTTGGGAATACGGAGGAAGAGATTCAACATTTTGTTTTTGTAATGTTTGTATTTGTTTAGTTTTTATTGTTTTCCCCCTTGGCTAATAATCTCCTGATTTTGCATGCAAATTTTTTTCTGTTTGTGGTTTTCTGTCATATTTAATGTTTTAATTTTATGATTTAGTTAGGATTGAATGAATTGTTGGATTTTTTGGTTACTAAATTTTCTAGGCTATTCATGTAGTTTGTAGGTTTCGATGTTATGTGCTGTTTTTAATGATCTGTCATGAGCATTTAATGCTTCTTTATCAATTTGCTTTGCTTGGAATGCTGCTATTTGTTTTACGTCTGTTATTTACAGACTAATAATCATTTTAACTGAGATTTTTTATTTGTTTAGATCTGTCATTAATATTTTGCATTTTTGTTATTTTTGTGATTTATTGTAAATTAATGTATTTTTGTCTTTATATCTATGCAAAATTTTTTGCATATCTTTTTGACTGATCTTTTCGATAAAACTTTTTGGAAATAAATTTTTTACGAAATTCCCTCTTATAAATACTTTTCTGCTTATTTATTAGTTCATTCCCATATGTTACCATGACTCTCTCTTTAATAGCTTCTTAATTACTCTCCTCTGAATTTTCCTTAATTGTTACCCAAATCCATCTGTTTTGCTGTTTCTTGAAAATTAATCATCTTGACATCATTTCTGTGCAAAACTACTGTTTTTAATCAGGTACTATTCATATTCATCTCTGTTAATTGGAATTTATTCTTCCTTTATTATATAAATATTATCTGTTTTATAATTATTGTTATTAGTATTATAATGATCCCATAGGAGAAATACTTTTGTTATTGTATTTAGTTTTTCTTTTATATTCCGTTTATGCCTCTCCCCTTTTTCTCCTGTCTCTGACTATAATATTAGTCTTTAGTTTTTTGTAATATTTTTTCATTATTATTCTTATTATAAATTAGATAATTATATTAAATGATTTACATTTTTTTTAACTCTTCTGAATGTGACTATAGTTGTGATGAATGTTGGGTTTTTTTTTTTCCGTCCCTTTTCTGTCTTTGTTTTCTTTCGTTGATACTTTAAATGTTTTTTTACAAAATTTTTCACCACAAATTATAACATGCTATGATGATCTCTATTTATATATAATATAATTCATATACCAAATATATAATTTAATTTGCTATATGTTGCTGAATTTAATATTATTCAAAGTATATGTTGAATAACTATTATATGTTATTTGATAATCTTCATTGTTGCTGTGAATATTTGGGAATTATAATCTCTATCTTTTTCTGATAATAAAATCATATTGAATATATTAGTATTTCACTTAATTTCTTGAGTTTTTAGTATTTTCTTAATTTTTGTACATTTGCAATTTTGTATTGTAAATATTTTCTGTCTCCTCTTATTGTTTTTATTTTTCTTTTCCATAGTTCATTTCTCAGTTCTTTTCTCTGTCTTTACCGATCATTCCATCTTTCACTGTTTTTACTACTTTGTGTTTTCTTGCTTTTTTTTTTTTTTTTTTTTTTTGGTTCTGTTCCTTTTCTGCTAAATAATTTTTTTCATAATATAGATGTATTCTCAAATATGTCACCTGGTAGCTATTGAAGACAAGATTGAATAACATTTTAGTTATTCTTCATGAATAATATATGAGATCTGAGCTTAGTATAAATAATCTTAATCTTAATTTTCTTCTCTTTTTTTTGTCAAAACAATAGCCATAAACTTTTTTAAAATTTTCTATAATATGAATGTGTTGAATTATTTATTTACATTAGTATGTATATATATTGATTTTGTATTGATTATGTATTTTGAATGTTCATTTATGGTTTCTATTATCTTGCTATGTTATTATTTTTTTTGTTTATTAATTTTTTTTACTGATTTCAGTCAACTTTTTCTGACTATTTTTATTAGCCGAGGGGGTCCTCTTTTTTTTTTTTTTTTTTTTTTTTTTGAAATTGTAAATTATTTAGATTTAAGAGGAGAATTTATTTGTATAAATGTCTTTATACTTATAAATGTTTGTAATTTTTAATGTATACTCCAATTTTTTGTACTTTGTACTTTGTAATTTCTGTAATTTTTATTTTATGATTTACGTTTTTGTTCTAGGTTATATTGTAGTAGGATAATAAATTTTTACCTTAGAACATTTATCATATTTCTTAAATAGTTTTGAGAAATTATTTAGGTTGACAACTTCATAATTATGTAAAAATGTAAAATTGTATCAAAATATTAGTAACAGCAAAAAAAGATAAGTATATAAAAAACTTAATAACTATTTCACTATGAATAATGATTAATTAACTACTAAACTGAAAAATAAAATTACCAAATTTTATTCACATAATATTTTAAATAATAAACAAAAATGATTAAATATTGACAAACAAAAAATTATGACCAAAAACAAAAACAGAATTACATCAATTAACTTTAACTCATAGTTCTAAAAAAATAAATCAATTTACAGAATTGTTAAAATTTTTTCTGCACAAAAAATTCAATGAACAAAAAATATCATATTAATACAATTAAGTCATAGTACTAAAAATAAATAACAACTATAAATCCGAAAATTAAAAAATAATGTATTAAAATTTGTAATTATAAAAATTTTATACATTTAGAACAAAAATAACAAACAAAATTTCATATTATGAAATAAAAAAAAATAAATTTTGTTCAATTAGTTGAATTTCAAAAATATACATTTCGTATATATATAATGCTTTATATAAATTTCAAACTAAAAAAGTTATATAAAATTATAATAAATTAAAAGAAATATAAATTTATATTTCGAAATAAATTATTATTTATCTTATTAGGCGTAAAAAAGGATGAAAACCCTTAATTTGTTTCTTCAGAACTATTGTTTTTCCCATCCCGTCAATTATTGTTTAAATTTAAAAATATTTAAATTCAATTTAGTTTTTTTTATAATTTTATTTATTTAACTAATACAAATTTTTTATATTTTTTATATTTTTTATATTTTTATTATTAGTAGTTTTTTTATAACAATATATTATTTTAATTTATTAGAATGTGAAACAATTTTATAATTAATATTTTATTTTAATAATTTGCATTATAATTTTTTAATTATCTAATTTTTTTTATTTTTATTTTTTATTTTTTTTTTATTTTTATTTTTTTTACAAATTGTCCAATTGAGAAATCTTTTTGTCTCATAAACAGAAATTGAAACACCTTCTGTTGACCCATGTAGAAAATGTAAAGAATCAAGGTATAATTATCTTTTATGTATAATTACATATCATATCATATAATTATACTAATTTCAATTTTATTTACAAACATAAAATAATTATTCTTTTTCTCATGATAGATCAGAGGAGAAAGGGAAAAAACTTAAACACAGTTGAAGACATTTTCAACAAGACATGTTCCATTTGTAACAATTTTGTTTATAAACATATATCTATATATGTTTGTCTATATATATAAACCCAACATTTTGATATAAACTTGAATGTAAATATTATAATATTGTAATAATTAATTCTAAAGAATATACTTATTATAATTATATTATTTATTTTAAGTAAGAACTTTTATTATATAATATTTAATCATTTCTTTTTATTTTTTTCTACCCATTCTCGAGCATAGCACGGGCTTCAAACTCGTAAATACTATAAGAGTGAATATAAGGTGATTACTGTGGTGGAGCTATATTGGACTCAAGGGGGAGAGTTATCGCTCGGCCCAATGGGCTCATGTGTTTCTTATCTAATTATTTGTATTGAAATTTGATCAAATAACAAACAATGAATACAATGCTTTATTGGAATAACAAAAATATAGAGTAACAAGAATCTAACTCTCTCAATAAAAGTCTGAGTTTTTCTCGATTCTTATAGTCTCATCCTTATTTATAGTTTTTCTGAGAGGTCTTGGAGATTACAAACATTGTTTCAGATGTTATGCTCCCATTTGTACATTTGCTGGTGTGGCTTTCTCACTTATTCTTGTTGACATGGCTTCCTATTTTAACACATGTTCCCCTCTTCTAACTCTACTATCATTCTCTACAAGTTTTCATTGAACGGTGTCGTTTTATTTTATACACAAAATGTTGTGTCTGTCTGAACTTCGCCCTCACGTCAGCCCCCTTTTTTCTATAAATTTGAAAGGCTTATTTAATTTCTATCTTTCAAATTTATCAGGAAAAACATTTAATTTTACTCTTCGTCTTTTTAGCTTTTCCAGAAGTCTTCCTTCTGTGGTTTCTGCTTCTAGTATTTGAAAGACTTTCGAAGACATTAATGTTAGATATAGACTTCCCAACTCGATGTCTATCATTTTTCTGCCTGAAAATGCCAACGTTTATGCTGGTGAGAATATAGATCCTGATGTTCTTGTTTTTCCAGTAGAGGCTTTGGTCCCTCTTCAATTTCCTCTTTCTTAAGTCTTTATCAATTTCTTCGACTTCATCAAAATTTCACCTATAGAAATAGCCCCCAGTGCTTACAAAATTCTGGCTTTTTGTGAGGCTGTTTCTCATCTTTGTTCAAAAGGTTATCTGTCTCCATTGGTGGTTCTTCATTTTTACAAACTGGCGGAAGATGGTCATTGTTAGTACCTTTGTCCCCGTTCTGATTAAAATATCTTTATTAATCATGACTACCATGATCATGCTCATTGGGGGGAAATGGTTGTTCTCATCCAGAAGACAGCTTAACTCCTCCCCTTCAACATTGTGCTCGTTCTTCAGTGGCTCATCCAGATTGGGTTGCTTTGATCAGTTCTGAAATGAAGCCGATTCTTGAAGGTTTTCATTCTTATAATAATTGATGGGTTGCTAATGTTTATTCGCATTTCACTATGTCAACGAAGATGTCAGAAAGTAATGTAATCAGGAGCATGTTTATCCCGGCAACCAAATTTTGATCTATCCAACGTGTCTTCGATCATTAGTCGTTGCCTTCCACTTCCTCCAGAACCTATTCTTTCTGCCCTATGTAGCCCGAACCTTTTAATCATGTTGCCTCTTCTGATGAAGGATTTTCTTTTCCTAGTCCTGCTTCTTCTATTGCTATTCCTACCAAAACTTTAAATAAATCAATTACCAATTTTATCCTAGAATGATTGATTACCATAATAAGAAGAAATTCTTCTTTGATAATTTATTCTTTGAAGAAGATGTTTCGCCTGATTTGTCTTCCCCCAAACCTCTTCAGCCTTGTGACAGCATTCGTGATCGTGCTAAGAGATGTCGAGTAATGTCCCTAGACGCAATCGTTTCGCTCACAGATCAAATCCCTCTTTTTCTTGTGAAAACAATTATGCCCCTACTAGACAAGATCAAGCCAAATCCCAAAAACGTTCTGCTTCCAATCTTCTAGAACAACCTTCGAGTAAGTGTCCTGTCGACTACAAAATGAGAGTCGATAGAAGTGGAGATTTGCACTACAATTCTCTTTTTGCTCCTGCAGGACCGTCGGAGTGGATTCCCAGGCTAAAAAAATTTAATGGATCTCCTATTCTCTGTAACGAATCTACTTCTGGTCCTGAAGTTGCCTGTGTTGTTTGTTATGATTTTTGTACCCCAGAAGATCTAAGATCTTTTGCTTGTAGATCTCTCAATGACACTGAGAAAGCAGCAGACACAGCTATCTGTAGTGTCAATGGTGTTATTACAGATATGCGAATGAAGCTTCAGGTGTACAAAGGTAAGATCAATTATTAAACAGGTCTTCTTAACGGGTAGGAGGATAAATATAAGAATGAGGCTCATTTGCATCATCAGATAGAGCCTGATCTGGCTTGGGAACGTTCTAATATGTTCCTTATGAAAGAAAAAATAAAAAGTCTTACAGAAGAAATTGCCTCAAAGAAGCATCCTTTAGATTCCAAACTGTAAGAATCTAAACTTCAACGTGATCTTAATGCTACGACTACATCTATATATGATAAAGATTTAGAGATCAGAACTTTGAAGAACAAATTGTCTGAACTAGAAGAGCAAAACGTTCAACTTCAGGCCAATTTATCTGGGATTGCTTCTGATAATAAGAAACTTAAAGTGATTTCTGAGCAAACGATTCAAGAACGAATTGCCTCTGCTATTTCTTTTCAAGAACAGGAAACTGCATCACTTCGATCAGAACTCAAGACTCTGTCTTTCAAGTGTGGTTGATTTTCCTGCTACTCATGATGTATCTCTGTCACGTTCTGAAGACAAATCTTTAAAGCACTCTTGAAATGAAGCTGCAAATGCTCAAAAACAAGCTTTAATGGACCAAGAAAAATCCCTTGAAGAGAAATTCAAGGCTAAACTCAACATTTCAAACCCAACGTTAAAGATTCAATTAAAATCAAAACTTGTAAAGGCTTTGAATTGGGTTTCATTCAAGCTCTTTGCCCTGCAAATGACATGCTCTTCACCAATCCAAAAGACTATTTTAGGTATTGCAAGGTGGATTTTGAAGCTCACACTTGCCAGAAGCTCAAGTTATCTGATTTAGAAGAAGATGATGGGGACGAAGATGAAGAAAACTCGAACTAACGTTCTGCATATTTCTTTTTCCTTTTTCCTCATTCTGCTTTTTTTTTTTTGAACAATAGTTTTGTACATGTAATCACTTTCCTAATAAAATATTTTTATTTTTCCTGCTAAAACTTAATTGATTCCATGATTATATCTCCATGTTTCCGTTCTAACATCTTGTCTTTTCATTTCTCACCGAAATCGTCATCCTTTGCCGATTTTTCTTTGGGTAGCTTAAACAATTTCTATTTTCCCAATTTTGAATTTAATTAGTTATCCTCCTCCGAAAATTTTAATAACAATTTATAGATAACCGCCTTTACTTTCTTTTATAATTGCCTCTCCCTTTTCTTCTCTTCTTCCTACAATCCTTCTCTAATTCTAATCTTCCTCCCCAATCTGATATTATGGTGCCGGTATAGACCGAAATCCCGTTATGGTCCAATTCTAACTGCTAATAAATACCGGGATTTTGTAATATTTGATTGATCACAATTCTGTATATTCCATTTACTATAGAAGTTCCCATAACTTCCTTCCCATTTCTTGCTTGCCCGAATCGTCCTTTCTTCATCCAGTTCTCAGGTTTCATTGTCATCATCCTTTCCTATGGCTTCTCTTCTCTTCCTTCTATTGATTCTCTTAGAGAACGGAATCGCATCCCTTCCAATATCAACGTTGAATTTTTCGATCCCAACAATAGACCTGCTTCCGACGGGGATCTCATCATATCTCCTCTCCAACTTCATAATGTCAGTCTTCCTTTTCATGCCTTATTCCATAGATTTTCCTCTCAAGTCATGATTCGTCCCGATCAACTCAACGCGAATGGCTGGAGAATCCTGACTGGTTTAATTCTCTTCGGTTCTTTCAACAAGATTGATGTTAGGGATATTTTCCATTTTTTCAATTTGGGTTACGGAATTGAGAAAGTTGTTGTCTAGAACTCAGATAAATAGAAAAACGAAGCCAAGAAGAAGGATGTCGAAAAGAATGATGGGATCAATAGTAAAGCTGAGAAGGCTGCGGGGAAGAAGAAAGAGAGCGAAATGGGGTGAAAGCATTAGCTTCAACGCCACGATTTGTTATTTTCATTATAAGAAAAACGTTCCTGGGCTCTGCCATGATGTTAATCCTGCGAAGAAACATTGGAGAAGTCATCTTTTTCGAGTTTCTGGACAATGTAAGTGTGCACTTACTGGTTGTCCTGTCATCCCTTATTTGGAGAGTGACAAGCCTCTCGTAGTCACTTCTGCTCTTGACTCGATCAGAGAACATAAATTAGATGAGGCAGCCGTAGCTTTCTCACTCGATCATCTCGGTGCTATATCACTTATTGGTTGCAAGTTTCTTCTTCGCCTTCGACATCAGGACCTTTTTAATTGTTCTTTATCTCTAAAAGATTCTTCAGAAGTCGAAATGGCTTATCGTTCTTCTCTTCTGACTATCAATTATGCAGAAAAGGCTTCTGCTACAGCTAAAACTGTGGCTGAATCTTTCGATGCGGATAAGGCTTCTGAGCCTAACTCATCCACTTCAGATCCTATTCAATCTGGATTAGGGAAAATTGTTTTGAAGATGAAAAAACGAACTAGATGGTCTTCAGAATCAGACGATTCTACTGTTACTGAGCCCGTGGTAGAAGATAATGGTACCACAGATTTTGTTGGCAGTCAAATGAGCTAATTACTGAAAAAGGAGTAAACGCGCGAAATTACATTCTCCTCTTCCTAAAAATCTCCAAACTATTCTGAAAGAAGGAGAACAAGGAAATTATGACATTTGAGGCTTCAGGTACTAAGACTTCCAAGCCTATTGATACTCAGGTCGTTCAAATTCAACCAGCAGAATCGGTTTTTATAACTTCATCTTCAAAATTTTGGTTCTACACATGGTCCTTCTGATTCTACATAAGAAAATTCATTAAAAAGATTATTTTCATATTTTATTCTATTTCTATTGTTAATTCATTTGTATTTATGCAGAATCCTTTGTTTAAATTATTACTTATTTAAGTAATTGTTTGTGCTGTAGATCCTTCCATTAAAGTTTCAAACCAAGCGGCAACTGCAGATCCGTTTGTTAAAGTTCCAGATCAATCAACGACTGCAGATCCGTCCGCTCAATCAACAGCATATCCTCTTGTTGGTACTGCAAACCAAGCGTCGACTCACTCCATTTTTGAGTCTTCTTCTAGAGTTCCTGACTAGGCTACCAATCAAGTTCAAAACTGAAACTGATTGTCAAAATACTGGTTCCGATTTTATCCCTCCTTCTGAATCTCCAACTAGATCCCCTTTACCTTGTTTCAATCAGCCTCCTTCACCAGATTCCATCTATTCTTATCAGCAAGTTCCTGATATTGGTGCTAGGATATGTGCCCATAAACAAATAAGATGTATTATTTTGCTTATTTAATTTGAGGATTTTTTCAATATTATTTTTTGAATGCATATTTAGATGTTTTATAAATATCGAAAACCCCAGATTATTTAAATGTAATTTTAAATATTGTATATAAGTGTTATATACAGGAGGATAATATTTAAAGTAAAATAATCTAAATTTGTCCGTAATTAAAAAATTAAAATTGGGATCTTTAATTTAAAATTACTAGTGCAGTTCATTACATTCTAAATGAAATGATCTTATCCGGATTGTTAATAATGAGATTATTGGAATGAAAGCGCTTTATATAATTTGATTATATAGGACTGGAACACGATTAATTATGAATCTCTAATAATTTCCGTTGTCATATAGAGCATTTAAAATCAATCAATAATGGTCATATATGAATCGATCTTAATTCTGAGTAATTAATAGACTCCTATTTATTGTATCATATTTTTTGACATATTGAGTAATGACACAAATAACTAGTGTCAAATTCTTGGTATATTGGAAATATAATATAATAAGTAGCCGGGAATATTAATATATAAGATGAAATCCATTCTTTCGTAAAGAAGTTAGATGGACGGTTCCCTTAAATGTTGATTCGGGACTTGAATAATAAGAGCGCTCAATTTATGATTAGATCATAAATATATCATTCATTAGAGAATCAATGGTACTTAAGGATAAAGATATAATTAAAGAGGTTAACGAAAAATACCTAGCTTTAATTATGAACCGTTTATGGAGGATTGATTTATATGCAGTGACTATATCAATGAGCAATTCAAATTCTTTGAATATAATTTGTTTTATAATTTTAAGAGTGCAATTCTAAATTTTTAGTGGAATAATTTGGAGTTAATAATTTTGATATTTTAATTAAGGTGTTAATTAGTTGTCAAAATTATTAGAGCTTAAAATTATAAAGTCCATAGTTCCTCTCAACGGCTCCATTGAATCATGTGAACATTATTTTATATTGGGTTAATTTATTAATTTAGAATTGAGAATTCTATATTAATATTCACACAACAAATTAATTGGATTAATTTGTATTTTAAATAATATGATTATTTAAAATAAATTTAAAATATTTTTAAATTAAAGATTATACAGTATGGTAAGGACCACATCGTAGTTGTGCACTACAGGGTGGTTCACATAATATCCACAGAGTGTATGTGGAATTTTAAATTTTGATATATGTGGAAGAAAAAATATCAGTTATTTTATTTTGAATAGTTTAAAATAAAATTAAACAAAAAAAAAAAGGTAACTGATTAGATAATGGGAGAGAGAAATTTCTCTCCCATATCAAACATACACGCCCACTATATGGAGAAAGTGGGCGTGTGTGTGCAAGTTGCTCCACATAGTTGAATTAATTAATTAATTAATTAATTTAAAAATTAAGAAAGAGGAGTGTCAGTTATTTCTCTGCAATACTAAAAAGAAGGTACATTCGATGTATCTAAAAAAAAAAGAAAGATATATTTAATTCCTTTTTGACAGAGAAAAATATATACGTAACTTTTTCTTCAGAGAGTTTCTTCTCCTCTTCTCCTTCACTTTGTTTCATGAGTTGAGAACACAAAGTGAATCAAAATTCAAGTATGTGATCAAACTCAAATTCAGAAACGCCCACTCGTTTCCTGTTCATCGTAATATGGAGAACACTGAGAAAGAATCGTTGGTGTTTCGAAAGATTTGGAGTTCTCAAGAAGATTGGTGTTTCCGAAAGATTTGGAGTATTTAAGAAGGTTCTTGAAAGAGATCAAGAATTTCGACCTAATCGAACAATGGTCATTCTCTAAACTTTGTTCTTAATTTATTTTATTAAATTAATATAAGTATTGTCGCCGAAAAAATTTTTGAGAAAAATTTTTATATGTGCGTTTTGATCCAACCATGCTTCTGCTAAATTTTAAAAACTGGTTTTCGAAACCAACAATTGGTATCAGAGTCGGCAATACCTTATATTAATTTAATGAGTGATTATATGATAATCTTTGTATGATTTTGGGTAGGCACTTATGCATATTGATGTATGTTTCTATTTATATCATGATGATAAATGTTTGTGCGAATGGATTGGTCGTAAATTTTTCCAGTTTCATGGAAATTAGTTTGTATTTTTCATTTTGAGTAAATCAATTGTAAATAGGAATTATGGTGTAATTTTCTTTTGATTAATTCAATTGTAAATAGGATTTATATTGTAATTTTTCCATTGATGAAGAATTGTTCTTCATAATTTTTTTAAGAAAAGTTCTTAATTTTTTTTTATTTAAAAAAAAGGAGGGTGGAAACGGACCGTACAAATGCCGCGATGACCATACAGACGGGATCGTACTGACGCCGCCGACAACCGTACGGACGGATCCGGTGACCTACGGACGCCGCCGGCGATCAATCGTCGACCATGGTTGTCGGCAGGAAGTGCTGACCTAGGTTGGCAGCCTGCAGCCAACCCACAGTCAAGGGCTGGGTTCTGGGAACCCAGCTAGCCCAATCTGTTAGGCCACCCAGACATAAGCTGGGCCTGCTCATGAAAGCTATACCCAGCCACACAGCCACCCGCGAGGAAAAAAAAAGTTTTTTTTTTTAGATTTTTGAAATCTATTTTTTTTGAATTTGAGAAATTCAAGGAGGTCCACCACCATCTATATAGAGAAGTTGGAGAATTACATGAAGACCCGAAGTTGGAGAATTACAAGAAGACCAATTTTTTTTTATTATATCATTTTTTTTTTGTTGTAATTTTAGGTTTCCATGGAATCCGGTCAAGTTTTTCTATTTCGCTTATGTATGAATGTTTTTTATTATGTTGATGATAATTACATTGCCATGCATATCACATGTTATCTAAGATAGAAAAGTGCCTACCAATTTTGTATGTCATGCATCTTTGCGCATTTTTTCTAAAATTGTTTTAGCAATTAATTTAATACGTCTATTCACAAATTTAATGAGATTAAATTTGAAATTAATTTAGCAAACGGGTTTGCAAAATTAGTGGGTCAAATGTGAAATTTATAAAATTTAAGTGTTAAATTTTAAAAAATTATCACAATTGATTTAATTTATGATTTTAAATTGTTTAAAATTATAAAGGCATAGTAATTTAAAGTGTTTAAATTTACTAAGGTTTATGAAACAAGAGTTGTTTTATAAATAAAATACACTTTTGCAAAATAATAAGTGGGAGTGGGTAATTTGATAATATAAACCCAAGGTCTCCACCGTTAATACAACACCGTGAGTTTTTAATAGTGCCTAGAGATGTTTTGATTTCATCCTCCTTATGGAAGGTGTCTATTAAATACAATACCAAGGTTGTCTTCCATGAGATAGGATTTTAAGATGTATTTTAAAATTGACCTACCCTACGCCGACAATTTCTAAGTTAAGTCTAAAGAATCTGATACAGTGGGTTACACTCATAAAGAGATAATTAAATTAGTTAATTATTTTCTTGACCAAAAATTAAACGAAATTAATAAGTATTAGAAATATGAGATATTTCGCATAATATTTATTAATTGAGAATGTCTCATTTTAATTAGCAATTATTTGACCTACCCTACGACGGCACTTAGTTGTGGTGATTAAAAGTCCTTAGGCTTTTAAAGTAAACATGTTTTGTGTATTTTAACATGTGTATTCATGCATCATAATTACTTTGCGTTAAATTTTGTTACGATATTTATGCAATTATTTATTGAAAAATATTTCTTAATTATTTTCAGCAAATATGTCAAACTCGATTTTCTCATTTCTCGCCTCTCAAGTTTTAACTGGTGAAAACTTTGTCAAATGGAAAAGCAACATGAATATTCTCTTGATAAATGAAAACTACCATTTTGTCCTTAAGAAAGATTGTCCTCTAGTGCCTCCGGCTAATGCCTCTAAGGCTGTCTCGGACAAGTACGACCGTTGGGTTGTTGCAAACACCAAGGCCCGCTGCTACCTGTTAGCGGCAATGAATGAAGTGTTTAGAGCTAAGCACGAGGCCTTTGAGACTGCTAGCGAGATTATGGAATCTATGCAAAACATGTTTGAACGCCCCTCCAATCAAGCCCGTCACGAAACTGTGAAAGCCATTATGAACGGCAAAATGAAGAATGGTTCTTCAGTTCGTGAGCACGTCTTAAAATGATTCATCATTTTAATGAGGCTGAAATCAATGGTGCGAACATTGATGAAAAGACCCAAGTTGGCATGATCTTGGAGACACTATCTCCCACTTTTCTCTAATTCAGAACAAACTACGTCATGAACCATAATATGTGTAATCTGACGGAACTTCTGAATAAGCTGCAGACCTATGAGACCCGTATCGAAGATAAGGGTGGCAAGGTAAATGTTGCCAAAGCCAATGCAACTGAGGAGAATGCTTCTTCTTCAAAGAATAAAAAGAAGAAGAAAAATGTGGGAAAGCAAAAGGGCAAAAAGAAGATCCAAAAGAAGAAGGGGAAGGCTGCTGAACCTAAATCTAATGGAAAATGTTTCCATTGCGATCAAGATAGCCATTGGAAAAGGAACTGTAAGAAGTACCTTGATGAGCTGAAAAAGAAGAAGAAACAAGGTAAATCAGATTTACTAGTCATGGAAACATGCTTAGTTGAGAATGATTTCTCAAGCTGGGTTATTGATTCAGGGGCATCTAACCTTGTTTGTGTTTCTTTGCAGATGCTTGAGTCATCTAGGGATCTTGAAGAGGGAGTTTTCACGATGAGAGTTGGCAGTGGGGAAAGACTATCAGCGACAGCAGTAGCGACAGTGTGACTGTCATTTGATAATAATAAATATTTGTTCTTGGACAATGTTTATTTCATTCTAGATTTCAAACGGAATTTGTTTTCGGTTTCTAAGTTGGTTGAATAATTTATTTCGGTTTCTTTTTGTAATACCCCGAATTTTTATGACTTATGATTTCCTTTGAGACAGGGAAAATTTAAGATTGAATTATATATGACGATATGAAGCTCATGATCTGAGTTAAATATCAGTAAATGTTTGAGTTCCCATTCAATTGGCTATAAGACTCAATAAGTAATTGTTTAGTCATGTATGAAGCCTTTTGTGGGAAAAGGCTTAATAAAATTTATGATTTTATGTTGGTCAAAGTTTGACCGGAAAATGTCAAAGGTTGACCAAAAAGTCAAAGGTTGACCATAGAAGTCAAAAATATGACCGCACTGTAATACAATAAGCAGTATGAAAAATATACTGCGAAAAACCGTCATTACAAACAAGATAGGAAAATTTAGATTCAAAACCACCATAGAAAAATCAAGCACACCAAGAAGGATATTAAGGGCAAAAAGATTTCAAGAAATAAGAAAAATTTTTGTACAGTCCAATTTTACACAGATTAGTTTTGGACTGCAGTTAAGTGTAAAATAATGTTATTAGTTGATAACAGTATTGGAAATATCTGTGTAAGCTTGAAATTGGACAGCATATTAAGGAAAAAGTCAAACAAGGCCTAAAAGGTGGACACCTCATCAATGATAATTATATAATTTTTGGAATTAAAGAAAATGTGGAAAGAAATCAAAAACTTATCCACCAAGCAACCAAGGATGGCCGGCCACATGTTGGGGTAAAATTGTAAATATTTTGTCATTAGGGACTAAAATGTAATTTTAGAAAAATAAGTAATGTAAGCAAGTGATCTAAGCACAATGATGTCATGAACTTGCCTTACAAGGCAAGCCAATGGCCGGCCACATGTTGGACCAAATTGCAAATATTTTGTCCTTATGAGCCAAAATGCAATTTTTGGAAAAAATGTGATATAAGCATGATGAGATAAGTATGATGATGTCATGGTGATGCAGGCATGTGCTTGGAGAGCAAGCAAATGGTCAACCAACATGCCACTTGGAGGGCATCTAAGCAAATATTTTTGCTTTAAGGACTAATATGCAATTTTGGAAAAAAAAATCCCAAAATTAAGTATTTTTCACCTATAAATAGGTGGAGGGGCCAGCTGATTTTGTTCACAAAAAATAAGGAAACACCCCAAAACTATGGCCAAAAAATTCTCTCATCCTCCCCCCTAAAATCCAAAGCCAAAAAAGGAAGAGAAAAGAAAATAGAAAGAAAAAAAAAAAAAAAAAAGGTGAGGAAGGAGATCATTTAGGAGGGTGACCGGACTTTGGTGAGGCACCCATCAAGTGGCCAAAATTTTCGAACCACTAGGCCAAGGGGAGGCCGGTTGTAGAAGGTGCCAAGGAGAAAGGGAAATTGTGCACCAAAGCTAGTCAAACCCTTGAATTGATTAAGGTAAATCCTTTGGACCCTAAGCTTTTCAATTCAAGTTTCAATTTGGAGATTTAAGTATATTTCAATTTGGATTTGTAAGAGCGTAAACTCATCCTATTTTATTGCCCTAGTTTAGAAATTTCTAGATTTGTGCTTGATTAGGTTATGGTGGTGATTTTATGAGCTTTACATGGTTTATGCTTGCATGATTCTAGGGTTTGCTTGCATGTCTTTAAAATGTTTGTTATATGTCCCCAATATGCCTAAGAGGTTGTAGGTTATGCATGATATTGAATGAGCTAGATTAGAAGCTTGAATGATGAATGGATATGCAAACCAAAGTTTTTGCCAAACCCTAGCTTGGTGCAAGAACACCCAAGGGTTTGCATGAGAATGTTTTGCTATGCATGAATGATATATGGATGCATGATGATGGAATTTTACGTTGAAAAAGTGCTGCATGCTTGATCTTAGGCTCCCGAGTGATCGGTTGAGTTAAAATATGCAAATTAGGACGTAAAACGAATCTAAGAAGAAACTGCCAGATTCGGGTGAAAACTGGCCAGTTTTCTGAAAAGCAGAATTTGAGACCTTTAGAGGCCGAATTTGAAGAAAGTTAAAACTACAAAGTTGTAGAGAAGGGATTTTCCTAGTGGGCAGCTAGATATTTTTTAAAAATAAGGCTCCAATGGCCTTGGTTTTTACAAAAATCCGAACCTGACCGTGCCAAGACTTCATGCACGGCCAGGCAGGTTCAACAAGGAAAACGAGTAGGTTAGAGGCCGAACTGGGTATTGAGTAAAACATAAAAGCTGTAGGGCATTTCAAGGGCTAAAATTTTCATGAAAACAACTTTTTCAAATTCGACTCAGATGTTTAAATAAAAATTAGATTTCAAACACTGTGCAGGAAACAGGAAATTCCTGCACAGGATTTTCTAAACAATGCAGGAAAAGGACATTCCTGCACATACACTGATAATTGGTAGTGGGAAATTGTTCCAAGGACAATTTCCAATACTTATCAATTTTTAAAAATCCTACTCAAGAAATACAATTTTTCATGAGTTGAACTAAAGATTTTTAAAGAGAAAGAACCTAAAATGTCAAGTTTTTCAAAGAGAAATAAAAGTGGATTCTGAACCAAGTTGTCTTACAATTTGGTAACAAGATGACGACCTTTAGTAACCGGGAAGGATACTCGAGTTACTGGACTGGGCTCAAAGCCCAATGTTACCCATAGTAAACCAATAGGAAGTTGACTTAAGTGGACCCAAGTTAGTTCACACCAAGGGTTACCTAATGTAACCCAACAGGATACTAAATTTATATTGGGCCTAGAATTTAGGGTTACTCCTTGTAACCCAATGGATTATGGATTAAATATGATAAGGCTTAGGCCCAAGGTTAGGAGTTGTAACCTAACACTATTCATGTATAATTGGGCTTAGTACCCAAGGTTACCTTAAGTAACCTAATAAGTTATGATCCACGTATGATAAGCCATGAACCCTAAGGTTACTTATTGTAACCAAGTGAGTTAGCATGTATATGTATGGGGGACATATAACTAAGGTTATGCATGGATGTTGGTTAGGTTACCAACACTTTATGATTATGATAGGATTCTTATCCTATGTTGTTATTTTTAAATAAGCAGGAATTAACCTGTTATTGCAACATGTTTTGGAACAACAAAACCTATGACAGAGCATACCAGGTAAGTACAAACCTCACCTATAGTATGGAAAATAGTAAATACTATTTTCAAGTATGAGGTGTTTTCATGAATGTTATGCCATGTATGCTATGCCAAGCCATGTTATGCCAAGTCATGTTATGCTATGTCAAGTTATGTTATGCTATGTTATGCCATGATATCTCAAGATATGCCATGTTATGGTTAAAATGTTAAGTTATGATATGATATAGTGACATCATGAGGCATGTTCACTAATGTTAAACCACATGGTAAGAACATACAAGTAAGGTGTCGTACCAACCTCCCGCCAGGTGGAAGATTATTCATGTTCATGTTCAAGTTCAAGTTTAAGTTTATGATTCCCAGAATTGTTAGGGACCTTGCAAACCCTAACTTTCTCTGGAGATCAAGCATTCGGTACATACACACAAGGGGCCCACATGTAATCAAGATAATAAGTTCAAGTCAATAATTGATCATAAAATATTCATAAATCAATCATAAATGAATCATGCATAAATTATATGATGTTGATGTGTTTTTGTGAGATTATGTTTGTACTTGCTGGGCGAAAGCTCATTAGTATATTCCATACTGTAGGTAAAAGTAAAAAGCCTGCAGCTTTACTTGGTGGGCCATGGAGACGATACAGCAAGTGAAGGGCGGTGTGGAATATCACTATGCAGATTTTCCGCAAACTGTTTAAATTATGAAGTTGTACATGTATGTTTAAGAAACATGTTACGCTTTATGTATGTAATGTTTTCAAGTTACGATTTTAAAATGAAGTTCAAAAAGAAAAAGAAAAAAATTATTCTGAAATTTCCCGATTAGTCTAAGTATTAGATTTAGAAACTAAGTTAAGTACGTTAAGTAACGGCCCACATTTACATAGTCGATTCTACGTGGATGGTCGGGACGTTCAAGTTAAAAAAGCATGATAACAGCCCTACGTACGGAGAGTAAAATTTGGGGCGTTACACTTTTGAAGTTGACTCTGTTTCAATTTATCAAAATGGTATGAATATTTGTTCTGGTTATGTGGATAATGGTCTATATTTTGTTAAACCAATTTCCAATAACTTACTTCAAACTGAAATATTTAAAGTCGCTGAACCAATCCCTAAAAAAAGAAAGATTTCTAATGACAAAGATGACACATATTTGTGGCATTTAAGGCTTGGTCACATTAACATAGATAGGATACAAAGACTAGCAAAGGATAGTCATTTCAAAGAGCTAAAAGTTAGCATTCTACCAGTCTGTGAATCCTGCCTAGAAGGTAAAATGACAAAAAGGCCTTTTTCGGCTAAAGGTGAAAGAGCAAAAACACCTCTAGAGATCATACATACTGATGTATGTGGCCCTTTGAATGTCAAAGCTAGAGGGGGCTATGAATACTTTATCACATTTATTGATGATTATTCAAGATATGAATATGCATACCTGATGTAAAGAAAATTCGAGACCTTTGAAAAGTTCAAAGAATTCGGTGCTAAAGTTGAAGAACAACTCAGCAAATCAATCAAAACTCTTCGATCAGATCGAGGAAGAGAGTACCTAGATTATGAATTCAAGGACTACTTGATTGAGAACGGAATACTGTCGCAGCTCACTGCACCTGGAACACCACAACAAAATGGTGTAGCTGAAAGAAGAAATCGTACTTTGCTTGACATGATAAGATCAATGTTGAGCTATTCTTCTCTGCCTACCTCATTTTGGGGATATGAACTACAAACAGCTATATATATTCTGAATTTAGTTCCATCTAAGTTAATCTCTAAAACTCCCCTAGAGTTGTGGAACGGTCGCAAACCTAATTTGAGACACATCCGCATATGGGGGTGCCTATCACACGTGCTAAAGGAAAAGACTGGCAAGTTGGAACCTCGCTCGGAGGTATGCATGTTTGTGGGCTACCCTAAAGGAACGAGAGGAGGTCTATTTTATAGCACTCAAGATAACAAAGTATTTGCGTCGACAAATGCTACGTTTCTCAAGCATAACTATATGACAGATTTCAAACCCAAAAGTAAAGTGGTTTTGGAAGAGTTGCTAGCTAATAAGATCGGCCACACACCAACAACAGTTGTTAAACGACAAAGAGAAAAGATCACTACTCGAGATCAAACACCACAGCCACTACGACGTAGTGGGAGGGAAATAAGATTGCCCATCCACTATCGTGAAAATGGAGAAGCACAAGTTGCAGTCACTGATGGCAGTGATGATGATCCATTGACATAAAAGAAGGCAATAGATGATTTTTGATCGAGAGAAATGGCAAGAAGCCATGAAACTTGAAATGGAGTCTATGTACTCCAATTCAGTCTGGGAGCTTGTAGATCTACCAAAAGGCATTAAGCCTATTGGTTGCAAATGGATCTATAAGAGAAAGAGAGGAGCCGATAGGAAAGTGGAGACCTTCAAAGCTAGGCTGGTGGCAAAGGGTTTTACCCAAAAAGAAGGAGTAGACTATGAGGATACTTTTTCTCCAGTGGCCATGCCAAAATCTGTCTGGATTCTCTTGTCTATTGCTACTCATTATGATTATCAGATATGGCAAATTGATGTCAAGACGGAGTTCTTAAACGGTCATCTTGAAGAGACCATTCATATGGTCCAACCAGAGAGTTTCATGGTCAAAGGCCAAGAGCAGAAAGTCTGCAAACTGTAAAGGTCCATTTATGGACTTAAGCAGGCTTCTAGATCTTGGAATATCAGATTTAACGAAGCCATAAAGTCTTATGGTTTTGAATAAAATCTGGATGAACCTTGTGTCTATAAGCAGATAGAAGGGGATAAAGTGGTCTTTTTAGTTCTTTATGTATATGATATTCTACTCATTAGGAATGATGTAGAATCTTTATCAAAGGTAAAGAACTGGCTAGCCAACCAATTCCAAATGAAGGATTTGGGAGAAGCAAGCTACATTCTTGGCATCCAGATTATACGAATCGCAAGAATAGGCTTCTGGCATTGTTTCAAGCTTCGTACATTGATAAGGTGCTTATTAGATTTGCGATGCAGAACTCCAAGAAAGGGAACTTTCCTTTTCGACATGGAGTTCATCTCTCTAAAGAGCAGTGTCCTAAAACACCGCAAAAAGAGAAGAGTATAAGACGAATGCCATATACGTCGGCAGTTGGTAGCCTAATGTATGCAATGTTGTGTACCAGACCTGACATATGCTTTGCAGTGGGAGTGGTTAGTCGATACCAGTCAAACCCAGGATTAGATCACTGGGTGGCAGTCAAGCATATTCTCAAATATTTGAGAAGGACGAGAAACTATATGCTTGTATATTCTAGTAGAGATTTGATTCCTATTGGATATACAGATTCTGATTTCCAATCAGATAGAGACTCTCAGAAGTCTACCTCTGGGGCGGTGTTTGTAACGCCCCGACCTGGCGCCGGTGCGCTACTCTACTGTTTGCTACTAACTACTTACTACTACTGCTGACTATTGAAAATAATACTTACTTAATATTCGAAAACACAGCGGAAATTTTTTTTTTTTTATACCGTGCTGCTTAGCACGTAACTACTACGAAAATACAATTCTCAATTAACATATCTAAAAAGATGTAAACGCGTAGCGACTTCCATTCCCCACGATTTCACATTGCCCGACCACGCTCCTCCATCTTGTATCAGAGATTGCTGAGAGGTTGCTTACCTACAGCATAAACTTAAAACAATGAGCTTTCGCTTAGCAAGTACAACTCCTATACCGCAACATATATACTACTAACATCACAACATGTCAACACTGCATAGAACATATACTGGCAACTACTGCACACGTACTGCTAACTACTGCACTGAACATAAACTGATAAACATATGCATGAACCGGTTATGTTCATGTTATGCTCTGTTATCTGCTACTAACTTACTTATTGTCTTTCTAACTTAATCTGCTAATGGGCCCCTTACTGAGGTGAATGTATCCGGCACGCAACCATGGACTTACACTTGCCATAGCCTGACCCGCCCTGTGACGGGGGATACGACACCGGCAAGTGCTGCTTGCCATCTGAACTACCTTTAAAATCTATCTGAGACTTTTTGTTCTTATAAGATTTAGTGAACATGCATCATGATGTTCCTATTCTTAAATCATGCTTGCTACTAAAATCTAAACTTACATACTGCATGGCATCTATAAAACATGTTATCTAAACATGGTATCAAACATAGCATATAGCATATAGCATATAGCACATAGCACTGAACACTGAACACTGAACACTGGACTCATCTCTAAGTAAGTATACAACTACTAGCCTATGCTGTAGGCGGCGTTGTACTTACTGTTTCTATCTCTGATGCTAAGCTGCTTCGCTTCCGCGTTTAGCTACTGGGTACGTCCTGCTTAACCGAAGGACATAAGTAAGGTCTCTAATCTATGACCATAATATGTTGGTCTTCAACCAACATTCATACATGCTCAGTTATATGTCCCCTTAACTATAAACTATCTCATGCTAGGTTACACGGAGTAACCTTATCACTTTGGGTTATATCTGATAACCCCATGAAATCGTATCTCGTAACTTACTAGGTTACGTTGGATAACCTTTTCTGCTAAACTTTCTGCTCAAAACTGAACTTGATCTCTACTAGGTTAACTCACGTTAACCTCTAAGGTTACTAAGGTCAACCCTCTTCGGATCAAGCTTGGGCTTTGGGCTAAGCCTGGTAACTCGGGTGTAAATCCCGGTTACATTTCGTCACTACTAACTTGCAAACCTTGAACTTGAAAAACTTTACTTTCTTTAAGTTTCGGAAAGAGTTAGGAAGTTAAGCCCAACTTCCTTTAAAATTTTCTAAAATTTCCTGACAGATAGAACTGCTTTTATAAAACGTCTGAGGGTCGGAAACTGCCTTTGGAACAGTCTCCATGTTCAAAACAATGTTTTTAAATCAAAAACAGTTTTTCCTAATCTGGTTCTAGAAAATTCTGTGCAGGAATTTCTTGATCCCTGCGCAGTTTTCCGAAATCAGGTTGTATTTAAAAATCCCTTTGGAATCCGAAAAAAGTTGTCTTCATGAAAGTTCTAGCTCTCGAAGAGTTCTAAAACTTTCATGTTTTACAAAAAATCTGATTCTGCTTAGATCAATACCAGTTTTAATTTGAAACTCGTTGATCCTGAAAACTAGGTCTGACTGGACCACTCTCGGTTTTTCGTGAAAACAGAGGCCTTTGGAACCTCATTATGGGAAACGGTCCATGATGCCCCCTAGGAAAAACCTTATTCTACAACTTTCGTGTTTTAGGTTTTTGCCCATTCGGCCTCTAACGACCTGCAATTACCACTTTCCTGCGACTGGCCAGTGTGGAACCCGAACTGGCAGCCTTAGCTAATTAAACCGGTTAACGTCCTAATTTGCGGTTTCTACCTCAACCGATCACATCAAGAGCTTAATGACAAATCATACAACGTTTCTAATGTCCCGCATGTTCTAACATGCCTTCCCAACGTACCCATGCAGCCCTCTAATCCGGTTGCACAAAACCATGGCTGCATGGTTCTAGGTTCTAGCATACACAAACCATTCACATCAAACAATGCTATATCATTCAAACTAGCATCCTAACATGCATTCATACTCTTATTAACCTACTTGGGGACATATAACTTCATTCATATTTCTAACATGCAACCTATAGTCAATCAAGCATAGGCATACATAAGCATTGCATAATTGAACCAACCACCCCTTAGGTACTAATCAAGCACAAAGATCTAACTTAATGGGCACAAAACAAAATGAGCTTATGCTCTTACAAACTTGAACTTGAAATACATTTAAACTTTACTTTAAAAAGTTTAAATGAAACTAAGATTAGGTTTTGGAAAAATACCTTGAAATGGTAGGGTTGGCTTAAGGTTGAACCAAAAACTCACCCCTTGGTTCTAGCTCCTAGAACCGGTTCTAGCTCACTAAAATGGCACCAAAAATTCAACTTTTTGGACCTCAAAATTGTCTCACCCAAGGCTCGGCTTCACTGCACTAAACCAAGCCAAAAATTTGAAAATTTTTCTGCCTACAACCCACCAAACCCGTGGCTGCACTAGGGAGAAAAATGGCTCCAAAACTCACTCCAAAACTCACCCTCTTGCTTGCTTACTCAAACCCAAAGTTTTTTTCCTAAAAATCTGTGGTTCCTCACTGCCTCCCCCTGCTGCTAACCCACGGCTACAGCCATGGAATGTGGCTGGAAAATTTTTTTCTCTCTTCCCTATTGCTTCCTCTCACAAACCGAACAACACACTAAGCTTGGATCAAGAAAATTTTTCAGATTTCTTCCTATCTCTTACTCGGTTTTTCTTGCAGATTTTTGGGCATAATATGGCTGATTTTTCTGATTTAAATGGGGTGGAGGGCAGCCCTATTTATAGGCAATGTGGGACACAAAATTCTTCACATTTTGACCCCAAAACTTTTGAAAATTTTCACTTTTGGCATGTGAGGTGGCCGGCCACTTTACTTGTGGAGCAAGGCTATGGTGACTCATCATAGTGACATCATCCAAGTGACATCACATGCTTACATCACCAATTTTTCAAAAATTACACTTTTGCCCTAAAACTTAAAATCTTTACAAAAATGCCCCTAGTGGCCGAAATTATTTTCTTGGTGAACAAGCAAGAATTTTCTAGAATAAGACACTTGTCTTATCTTGCTTGGCTCACAAAAAAATTATAATGTCATAAATCAAAAATGATGATGTCATAATTAAAAAGCCCTTTTTGACTATTTTTGTGAAAATAAACTTATTTTCAAACTGAACATACTTAAATCTCTATACTGTGATTACTAATGCACAGTATGGATTTTTATACTGCAGTCCAACTTTTTATCTGTGAAAAATCGGACTAAAAAAATATTTTTCTTCTTTTCTGAAATCCTTTTGCTCGGTGCCCTATTTTTACGTGCTTGATTTTTCTATGGTGGTTTTAGTTCTTAATTATGCTATTCTATCTAAAACTGAGCTTCTACAGTATTTTTCTCATACTGCAGATCTTAAAAATTTATACTGCTGCACATTTGACCATTTTGGGTCAAACTTTGACTTTTCTGGTCAAAGTTGACTTTCTTGGTCAACACCTTGACTTTTCTAAAATGATGTAAAAATCGTCCCTTTCCATCTGAAAAGGCCAATTTCAAGTCTAAACTTTCATTTTTGAGTCCTGTAAAGCTATACGGACCCATCTCGCATAATAAAGTTCTAAATCGAACTTCTTTGTAAATGCCTTCACGGCATACATTCAACTCCTTCTAAGGAGGAACTAGAGACATAGGAATCTTAGGTATCACAGTGTTCACTTTGGGAAGTGGAGTCATTATATGGAGGAGTATCAAGCAAACTTATGTTGTTGATTCAACCATGGAGGCTGAATATGTAGCAGCTTGTGAAGCAGCTAAAGAGGCAGTTTGGCTTCGCAAATTCTTGAAAGATCTGGAAGTTGTTCCAGACATGCATGAGCCAATTAGACTTTATTGTGATAACAGTGGAGCAGTGGCCAATGCCAAAGAACCCAGATATTACCGCAAAGGAAAGCATATAGAGAAGAAATTTCACTTGGTGAGAGAGATTGTTAGTAGAGGAGACGTTTCAGTTGAGAAGATCGCATCTGCGAATAACAGAGCTGATCCGTTTACCAACATATTACCAGCTTGGAATTTGGACAACATCTTGAAGGGATGGGACTTAAAGACATGTCACATTTGCTTTAGGGTAAGTGGGAGATTGTTGGGATATGTGCCCATAAACAAATGAGATGTATTATTTTACTGATTTAATTTGAGGATTTTTTTCAATATTATTTTTGCATGCATGTTTAGATGCTTTATAAATATCGAAAACCCTAGATTATTTAAATATTACTTTAAATATTGTATATAAGTGTTATATACAGGAGGATAATATTTAAAGTAAAATAATCTAAATTTATCCGTAATTAAAAATTAAAGTTGGGATCTTTAATTAAAATTACTAGTGCGGTTTATTACATTCTGAATGAAATGATCTTATCCGGATTGTTAATAATGAGATTATTGGAATGAAAGCACTTTATATAATTTAATTATATAGGACTGGAACACGATTAATTATTATAATACCTAGAAATTTCATGTTACCATTTCCTTTTCAAAGGAATTATGTGCACATGTTGAGATATTTACGGAAAAGCTCGGTTAAGAGTTTTTCATACTTTTTATGAGATCTTATGGCTCAATAAGACTCAAAATAGGTTATTAAGGTTAGCAAACGCCCTTTCAAGTCGAAAAAGGACGTAATTTCAGAAAAGTCAAAGTTTGACCAAAAAAGTCAAATTTGACCAAGAAAGTTAAAGTTTGACCAAGAGTGGTCAACGAGTTGACTTGACAGTATTGTATGATGCAGTATGGGAAAATACTGTAAAATATGTCAGTATTGGCGAGATAGCTCAAGTAGGTTTTAAAACCACCCTAGAAAATCAAGCACACCTAGTAGAGGTCAAGGGCAAAAAGGACTTGAAAATATGGAAAACTTGGTCACCAAGTAACCTATTAGGGCTGGTCACATGCAGGGGCAAAAATGTCAAAATTTTCACTTTTGGGGTAAAAGTGTAAATTTTGGAAATTTGATGATCTAAGCGTAGTGATGTCATCAAGATGATGTCACAATGAGGTAATAACTTGCCTTGCAAGACAAGATAGAGGCCGGCCACCTATGGGGGTGAAAATGCAAATATTCCATCTTTAGGGGCAAAAATGTAATTTTGGAAAATATGTGACGTAAGCATGAGGTAATCACATGATGTCATCAAGATGATGTCATTTGCTTGGAAAGCAAGTAAATGACCAGCCAAATGACACCTAGGGGGCATAAATGCAAGAATTTTCACTTTTGGGGTCAAAGTGTAAATTTTGGAAATTTGATGATGTAAGCATGTGATGTCATCAAGATGATGTCATCAAGATGAGATAAGCTTGGCTTGTTCACCAAGAAAGCAACCGGCCACCTAGGGGGCATAAATGCAAGAATTTTATCTTTTGGGGCCAAAGTGCAAATTTTGAAAATTTAGTGATGTAAGCGATGATGTAAGTGATGATGTAAGCAATGATGTCATCCTAGCCTTGCTTTCAAAGCTTTTGGCCGGCCACCTTGTGGGACAAGGGTTAATATATTAAAAGTTTTGGGGTCAAATTCCAATTTTTACAAAGTTTCATGTGTCTATAAAAACCCATGCATAGGGGTCGGTTTCGGTGCTGGAAAATTCCAGAAAATCAGCCAACCTCTGGCCAAATACTCTCCCAAAAATTCGAGCAAGAGAAATCAAGAAAGGGATAAGAGAAAAAGTTGAAAATCCAAGGGAGGTTAGCCTAGGAGACACTCGGATTTTAAGCTAGAAATCAAGGGGGAAAATCTGGAAATTTTGACCCATTTTTCTGGGCAGTGGCCGTGCATGGGAGAGGAAGAAAAGGGAGAGAAATTTCGGTGAAAAAAATTGGTGGTGTGGCCGAGTATGGAGAGAAATCACCAACCAATGAAACCAAAAGAATTTTTGGTGCTCTAGATGGGCTTAGGTTCGGCCATGAGTAAGCAAGAGAAAGGAAAGGAAAAATTGAAGGATTTTGGGTATGGAGAGTGCTCGGTTTGGGCTGAAATCATCACCAAAATAGGTGAAAAATTTTGGTGCTCAATTGGAGAGCAAAACCGTGGGAAAAGATGAGCCAAGGGAGGGAGAATTTTGGATCTACCAACCTTAACCTATTCCTAGGGTTAGCCAAGGAGGGGGAATTCGGTTGTGATGGCAGCCAAGGGGAGTAAGGGAAGTTCGGATCCAAGCTTGAACCAACTTCCAAAATTCTAGAGGATAGAACCTGCAGCTGTGCCCGGAAGAGGAACAGCATTAGTTGGGACAATAAATCAAGAGCGTAGGTCGGAAGGTAAGTACAACTCCGCCTACAGCATGAACACATGTTTGTTTGCCTAAGATGTTTTTAAGAAATCATGAATGGCATTTTATGATTTATGATGTTATGAAGTAGTATGGTTATGTTATGATGTGGTAGGTTACGATGACATGTTACGATGCAGTATGCCCATGTTTTATGTTAAGATGTGGTATGTTATGTTAAGTTATGAAGAAGGTATGTTACGTTAAGTTATGAAGAAGGTATGTTATGTTATGACGTTTATGATGCGATGCAGTAAGTCATGTACGTTAAGGTATGAGATAGTATGTTATATTTTATGTTTAATATCGTGGCATCACGAAGCATGCTCACTGATAATGAATCATATAGTAAGAACAAGTTCTTAAGTTGCGAGATAAGTTAAGTAAAGATTGTTGTGTTGTACTGGCTTGCCTCCGTGGTGTGTTCAAATGGTATGTTCCATGGTTTGACTTGGATTGGATTGGCTGCCTCCACTACTCCATGTTAAACGTCTTGTTTCATGGTTTGAGTTGGATTGGACGGACCGCCTTCAACCACTCCATGGTTATGTACCACAGTACATGCGCACATGGTATAGAGTTAAGTTAATAGGGAACCATAATTGATTAATAAGAAATCATAATTGGTTCATGTATTCTTGCACTTTCATTTGCATGCGGATTGAATATTGTGCTTACTAAGCTTTAGCTCACTACTTACGTTCATGATGTAGGTGAACTACCTACCGGCAATACCTGATGCAAGGCTGTGGAGAGATGGCGGTGCGGACTGTGAAACGTGGGAATGGGTTTCCAAAATATGTTTGAAATGAGAAATGTGTTTACATTATGTTTTAAGTATGTATGGTAAAGTTTCAGTATGTATGGCAAGCGAGTTGCCTCGTGTTGTACCGATCCGCATTAGGTCGGGTCTGGTCCACGGTTTATATTATGTTTATGTATGGTAGCTTTCCCTAGAGGTGAAAGCTCAGTACTCGAGTGAGTACATATTAAGAGGTTAAGTTTTATGAATGAAAATAAGTTTTAAATTTAAGTTTAAGGTTTTATGTTTTAGTTATGTGATGTTTTCAAGTGACGATTTTTAAAAAGAAGAAAAAAAAAATTTACTCTAAAAATTAGGTAAGGTTTAAGTTAAGTAAGTAAGGTAGCGACCCAAGTTTACGTAATAGGCCCTACGTGGATTTGGGGGCGTTAAAATTATGAATCGCTAATTATTTCCGTTGTCATATAGAGCATTCAAATATATGAATCGATCTTAATTCTGAGTAATTAATAGACTCCTATTTATTGTATTATATTTTTTGACATATCGAGTAATGACACAAATGAATAGTGTCAAATTCTTAGTATATTGGAAATATAATATAATAAGTAGCTGGGAATATTAATATATAAGATGAAATCCATTCTTTCATAAAAAAGTTAGATGGACGGTTCCCTTAAGTGTTGATCCGGGATATGAATAATATGAGCGCTCAATTTATGATTAAATCATAAATACATTATTCATTAGAGAATCAATAGTACTTAAGGAGAAAAATATAATTAAAGAGGTTAACGGAAAATACCTAGCTTTAATTATGAACCGTTTATGGAAGATTGATTTATATGCAGTGACTATATCAATGGGCAATTCAAATTCTTTGAATATAATTAGTTTTATAATTTTAAGAGTGCAATTCTAAATTTTTAGTGGAATAATTTGGAATTAATAATTTTGATATTTTAATTAAGGTGTTAATTAGTTGTCAAAATTATTGGAGTTTAAAATTATAAAGTCCATAGTTCCTCTTAACGGCTTCATAGAATCATGTGAACATTATTTTATATTGGGTTAATTTATTAATTTAGAATTAAGAATTCTATATTAATATTCACACAACAAATTAATTAGATTAATTTGTATTTTAAATAATGTGATTATTTAAAATAATTTTAAAATAATTTTAAATTAAAAATCATACGGTGTGGTAAAGACCACATCATAGTTGTGCATCACAGGGTAGTTCATATAATATCCACAGAGTGTATGCGAAATTTTGAATTTTGAATTTTGATATATGTGGAAGAGAAAATATCAGTTATTTTATTTTGAATAGTTCAAAATAAAATTAAAAAAAAAGGTAACTGATTAGATAATGAGAGAGAGATTTTCTCTCTCCCATATCAAACATACACGCCCACTATATGGAGAAAGAGGGCGTGTGTGTGCAAGTTGTTCCACATCGTTGAATTAATTAATTAATTTATTTAAAAATTAAGAAAGAGGAGTGTCAGTTATTTCTCTGCAATACTAAAATGAGGGTACATTCGATATATCTAAAAAAAAGGAAGATATATTTAATTCCTTTTTGACAAAGAAAAATATATACGTAACTTTTTCTTCAGAGAGTTTCTTCTCCTCTTCTCCTTCAATTTGTTTCATGAGTTGAGAACACAAAGTGAATCAAAATTCAAGTGTCTGATCAAACTCAAATTCAGAAACGCCCACTCGTTTCCTGTTCATCGTGATATGGAGAACGCTGAGAAAGAATCGTTGGTGTTTCAAAGGATTTGGAGTTCTCAAAAAGATTGGTGTTTCAGAAGGATTTGGAGTATTTAAGAAGGTTCTTGAAAGAGATCAAGAATTTCGACCTAATCGGACAACGGTCATTCTCTAAACTTTCTTTTTAATTATTTTATTAAATTAATATAAGTATTGTCGTCGAAAAAATTTTTGAGCAAAATTTTTATATGTGCGATTTGATCCATACCATACTTCTGCTAAATTTTAAAAACTGGTTTTCGAAACCAACAATTGGTGCTTCTGCTATTCCTATTTTGAGCTCTGTTCCATCTCCTTTTTCTCAATAGCCAACAAATTTTGACAATGAAGATTGTACTTCTTTTGTGAATCCTGCTGAAGTTGTAGCCATAAAAGAACGTGCAACGAAGGCTGCTGAAGAAAAGAACAAAAAGCTTGAATCTACCAATCTCGATTTACGGATCTGAGGTGTTTCCATTTGTCATCCCGAAGGTTGCAATTTGACAAAACATGATTCTTTGTGCGATCATGAAAGTCGTTCCTCCTTCTCTCCCAACAGAACAAGATCGCACTCAAGTTGCTTCTTTATCTTCTCCGCAGAAGAAAAATCTAATAACTCCCATGAGTTCTAATGTAAGTTTATTTTTATGTTACTATTCATTGAATATTTACTTCATTTTTTATTTTGACCGAATATTTCAACTTTTCAATGCTCTCAACTATTTGCTTCAACTGATGCAGAAGACTCTACATCTTAAATTGTTCTCGAGAATATGAGCAAAGCATTGAAGCGAGCAGATTCTTCATTACGGTCTCAGGTTGAAGCTTTCCAACTTTTTCGTGAGACTTCTGCTGCAGAACTCGATTATGCTCTTTAGGCTCGATTCTGCCGAGTCAATGTCTACCATATCTTCTTGACTCAAGGGAAATACATCTTTATTTTTTCCCAAAAACTCTATTAATTCCTGTAAAAAAAGAGCAACGAGCTGTTCTTTGAAAGAATTGTGAAAAGAATTGCTTTTTCATATATCAAAAATATCTTGCAAAACTATTCTTTATATACAAAAGCTAATACCTAACTAACCTTGCTACTAGCCAATAGTAAAGCACCACGTGTACAGAATATCTAACAAACTAACAGATTTAATCAGTAAATCTAACTAGAGTCTAATTATAATTAGTTGCTACAAACTATTTTCTAACAGCCCCCCTCAAACTCATTGTGGAAGACTTTCCACTGTGAGTTTGTTTCTAAAAGCAGCATATTGAGAACTGGAGACTGCTTTGGTAAATACATCAGCAACTTGATCCAGTGAAGGAATATGCTTGACTTCTAGCTATTTCTGTATCACCATTTCTCTCACAAAATAGAGATCCAGTTCTATATGTTTGGTTTTAGCATGTAGAACTGATTTGCAGCCAGTAACACTGTACTCTGATTATCACACCAGATCACTGGAATCACTTTAGGCATCACTTTCAGCTCATCTAGTAAAGATTGTATCCAAGATATCTCAGCTACTAAACTGGCAAGACTTCTGAACTCTGCCTCAGTGGATGATCTTGAGATCGTATGTTGCTTCTTAGAGCTCCATGAGATGAGATTAGAACCTAGAAACACACAATGTCCTGTAGTTGATCTCCTGTCATCCACGTCAGACGCCCAATCAGCATCACAGAAACCAACCAACCTCAGATTATCCATACAACTTTCCCTGAGATGAAGTCCATGCTCTAGAGTCCCTGACAGATATCTTAGAATTCTTTTTACAGCCTTCCAATGTACCTCTAATGGATTTTGCATGAACTGACAAACCTTGTTGACACTAAAAGCAATTTCTGGCCTTGTAATTGTGACATACTGAAGTGCTCTAACTATGCTTCTATAGAGTTGTGGACTAGCGACAGGGTCACTTCCATAGGCAGTTAACCTCAAACCATGTGTCATAGGCGCTGTGGTAGGCTTTGCATATTGCATTTTAGCCTTACAAAGCAGATCTCTAACATACTTAGTCTGTGACAAATGCATTCCTTCAGCAGTTTTCTTCACCTGTATACCCAGGAAGTAATTTATTGCTCCCAAGTCTTTTAGAGCAAATTTCTGATTCAGCTGAGTAATCAAATCAGTGATAAAGGATTCATTACTTCCTGTGATGAGTATATCATCAACATAGACCAAAATAAATGTTGAACCTTGCTCAAAATTTCTCACAAAAAGAGACTGATCTAATTTTGCAGATACAAAGCCAAAGGAAATAAGAATAGTTTGCAACTTCTCAAACTAGGCTCTAGGAGCTTGTTTGAGACCATAAAGGGATTTATGTAACCTGCAAACCAGAGTTGAACCCTTAGGATCTTCAAAACCTACTGGCTGTGTCATATACACTTCCTTCTGCAAATCTCCATTGAGAAATGCATTGTTCACATCTAATTGCCTCACATTCCACTTATAAGCCAAAGCTATAGTAAGAACCACTCTAATAGTGGTTGGTTTAACCACAGAACTAAATGTCTTTGTAAAATCAAAGCCAGCAATTTGATGAAATCCTTTAGCAACCAACCTGGCTTTATATTTGTTGATAATCCCATCTGGATTCTCTTTGATCTTGAACACCCATTTGCAGCCAATAGCCCTCTTATCCTCAGGCAACTCCACTAGTGACCAAGTGTTGTTTCTGATCAAGGCAACGAATTCATCTGTCATTGCTTCTTTCCACTCTGGATTTTGAAGTGCAGCTTCTACTGAATCTGGTTCTCTGGTTGCCATGAAAACCATGGGTTTGACAATTCCAGCTTTCAGCCTTGTCACCATGGGATGCACATTTTCTCTACTACCACCACCTATTCTTTTTCTCCCTTCTTCTACAACTGTATTGGTATTCTCCTCTAGTGAACAACTTGAATATCCTGCACCTGGACAAATCAATGAAGTAACATGTTGAGTAGCATTAGAATCATTAGTTGTTTCTATGTTCTCAAGAACAGCCAAACCAGTGGGGCTTGCTACAGGATCTTGACTAGCTGCAGGAGATTGAGTTACACAAAAAGGATTGACAGGAAATGACTGCATAATAGGAACAGGATTAGAGTGTTGTGTGATAGAGGAAGAAAAAGGGAATACATATTCATCAAACTGTACATCCCTAGTTATGAAAACATGTCCAGATTTATCCATACACTTATAACCTTTGTGATTAAGGCTATACCCTAAAATCGTGCAAGGAGTGGAGTGGAAATGAAATTTATGAGCATTATAGGGTCTAGTACTAGGAAAACATAGACATCCAAAGACTCTAAGTTGAGAATAATCTGGCTTTATGTTGAATAGTGTTTCTAAAGGAGATTTTCGTTGTAAGACAGGTATGGGCAACCTATTTGATAAGAAAACAGAAGTTCTAAATGCTTCATCCCAATGTTTAAGTGGCATGGATGCATGAGCTAAGAGTGTGAGACCATGTTCAACAATAGTCCTATGTTTTCTTTCTGCCAACCCATTCTGTTCATGAGTATGAGGGCATGAGTTTCTATGAATAATACCATGAGTCTGAAGTAAATCAGTGAAAGCCCTATACTCACCTCCCCAATCTGACTGAATGGCTAGGATTTTGTGATTGACCTGTAATTCTACCTGATTCTTGAAGATTTCAAAGGATTGTAAAGCCTCAGATTTTTGTCTGAGTAAGAAAATCCAGGTGAAACGAGAAAAAGCATCAGTAAAATGAATGTTATATTTGTAACCATTAGAGGAAGTGCAAGGAGAAGGACCCCATAAATCTGAGTGGATTAATTGGAGTGGTTTTGAGTAGACAGTATCTGAAGTAGGAAAAGGCAGTTTATGTAATTTTTCTAGACAACAAGATTGACACAAAGAAGAAGGTTGTTTATTGATATGTTTGATGTTACAATGAGTCAAAACAGATTTTACAACCTTTCCTGAAGGATGACCCAAATGTTTATGCCAAAGCTCAAACACATTATTCAGTGAGGCAGAAGAACTTGAATTTTGAATACAAGAAGACAAGGCACACAATTTTGAACTGTTTGTTTTATTTGACTCCAACTTGTGAGTGACAGGATGCTGCACATTTTGAAGTTTGATTTGGGACTGATCAAAGACATAGAGCCCTCCTTTAAGCTTCCCTTCCAGTAGAACATTGTGGGTAGCTTTGTCCTTCACACAGCAAGAAAATGGATGAAACTCAAAATAAACATTGTTATCTTGAGCAAATTTAGACACACTAAGAAGATTTTTAGTGATTTCAGGAACATGAAGTAAATGAGACAGGGATAACATTTTAGATGGAATAAAGGGAGATGAGAACATAGAATCACCAATGTGTCTAATGCAGATTCCCTTACCATTCCCCATATGAACTTGTTCAAGTCCATGGAATTCATTTTTGTCCATTAGATTCGAGACCTCAGCAGTAAGATGATTTGTAGCACCAAAGTCAGGATACCAGTTATCATCAGTAAGAACTTCTGGTGTTGTAAGCATTTCAAACATAGCTGGTCTTTCACACCCAAAAGAGTAAGGAGGAAGTGACTGTGAACAATCTTCTCCATTGCACTGTCCAACTTGAGCTAGATGACCCTGCACTTGACCATAAGAGTGAGCAGGTCCATTGTAAGACCCGAATTTTCATCGACTTATGATTTCTTTATTTATAAGGAATTAAAGTCCAATTTTTGTGTTTATAAGATGTTTCATGAAAAATTATGAATATTAATGAGAAATTCATAATTTTATTTGTTAATGTTTGATTTCTCGTTGAAATTGCTCAAAGACTCAAAATAGAATGCCGAGTTTAGTAAATGGCTTTTTGAGTCGAAAAGAACGAAAAAGGATGCGATTTTATGAAAGTCAAAGTTTGACCAAGACGGGTCGCAACGTTGACTTTACAAGTATGATGAAAGACAGTAAAGAAAAGAGATTTCGAGAACGTTTTTATGATCAAGATAGCACGAATGAGCCATAAAACCACCCTAGAAAATCAAGCACACCGAGTTAGGATTAAGGGCAAAAAGGTCTCCGAAAAATAAGAAAGATATTTTTATGGTCCGATTTCACACGGAAAAATTTTGGACCGAAGTACAGTATGGAAACACAGAGCACGGTATTAGAAATATCTGTGTGGCACAAGAAAAATGGATTAATTTGGAGAAGAGGGACAATTTAGAGACAAGCCAAACAAGACCCTTGTTTTTAAGGGATGACCTCATGTAGATGACCTCACAAGGATGAGATAAGCTTGGAAAGGATTTCTAGAGCCTTCCCACCACCCTTTGGCTGTAACATCTCCACCACAAGAGCCGGCCACATGTCCCCCTTTCCTCCCTCAATTTCGGCCACAACACCCCTCCCTTCCTCTATAAATAGTCACCCCAAGAAAACCCATTTTTATTCAAGAAATGCAACCAAACTCTTGCCATTTTTCTAGCTGAAAAATCGTGGGTAAGGAGGAGAGAAAGAGAAGAGAAAATCTGAAATTTTCATAGGGCTTTTGCTTGTTGAGTGCTCGGGTTTACTAGGGAGAAACAAGAAAAATTTTGGAAGCTTGGAGACCTATTTTTGGGGCAGCTTAGCCGTGGGTTTTGGGAGAGAAAAAGGAGAAGAAAAAGTTGAAAATTTTTGGGGAAAATCCTTGGTGAGTGTTCGGGTTGAGTGGATCTACCAAGGAGCCAAGGAAATTTTTGGGTATCTCATCTAGAGCCACAATCCATGAGCTAGGAGACCAAGGGGAGGAACAAGGAGATTTGGGATTTCAAACCCTAACTTGGGTTTAAGGTAAACTCTTGAACCAATATTGCAATTAAGCTCAAATCTAGCATTTCTATTGTGGTCCAAGATGGTTGTAAGGACATAAGTCCACAATTTTATTTTCAACCCTAGATTTATAAGTGCGTGCTTGATTAGGTGATTAGGGTTGGTTGGCTTAATTATGATGATTGCTTGCTTAATTTTGTGCTTGAAAAATGGTTAGGATGCATGCTAGATGTGATTGGTATGTCCCTTGATGTTTGGTCACAAAATCTGCCTTAGGCAGCGGAAGTGTGGCTGCTAGTTCAATGATGAATGTGATGGAGTATGCTTGATCTTGATGCTAGGATAGAAACCATACAACCCAAGGTTAGAGCTTTCGGTTTGGGGTTGCATGGGCACATGGGATTGACATGCTTGAATGTATGGGACGTTAGAAATACTGCTTGATTGATGTATAAGCTCCCGATGTGATCGGTCGAGGTAGAATCCGCGAAATAGGACGTAAACCGGACTAAGCAACCGAAGCTGCCAGTTCGGATTCGAAACTGGCCAGTTTCGGGAAAATGGAATTTTAAGGCCTTTAGAGGCCGAACTGGATAAAATTCAAAACATGAAAGTTGTTCAAAAGGGTCTTTCCTAGGGGAACTCATGTACAGAATCTCAAAATGAGGCTCCAAAGGCCTCCGTTTTTACCAAAACCCGTGGCTGATCTACCTAGACCCAGTTTTAATGGTTAGTCAGTTTCAAACAAAAACTGGTGCTAAGACAAGCCGAACTAGAATTTTTACAAAACACAAAAGTTTTAGCATTTTTTGAGAGCTACAACTTTTGTGAAGACAAGTTTTTCAAATTCGGAGTCGATTTTTAAACTGACACTGTTTTGCGAAGGGTGTGCAGTGAACTGAAAATTTCTGCACAGGATTTTCTAAAACTAGTTCAGAAAAACTGTTTTTCTTCTAAAACCCACTATTTTAACTATGGAAACTGCTCCAAAGGCAATTTCCAGCCCTAAATGATTTTTATAAAGGTCCGTTTTGAAAATGTGAATTTTTACAAGTATAATTAAGAGTTTAGGATTTTTCCTTAACCTTTTTCCAAGGAAGAAGAGAAAATGAGAATTGTTTTAAGCCAAGTGTTTTCAAGATTTTAAGTCAAGGTAAAGCAAAATGAACGTAATAGACGGTCTTTAACTCTAAACAGTTTTATAAGATGTTACCCAAAGGAAGTAAGAATTTTTCAAGCAAACTAAAGGATTTTCGGAAGATAATTACACAATGTTTTCCAAAGGCAAGAAAAAGGAATTTTCAGGGTAAAATAAGTAATCAAGCCGATTACGGAGAGTAACCGGAATAAGTACCCGAGTTACTGGGCGTGGCCCCAAAGCCTAAGATTTATCATAGAAGGGTTGACTAAGGGTTGACCCGATGTTTAATTAAAGTTGACCTTAAGGGTTACCCAATGTAACCCTAAGGATTACCCAACATATAATTGGGCTTGGATTCAAGGGTTAATGGAGATAACCCAATAATAAGATGCATGAGCAAAGTCCAAAGGTGGAATGAAGAACCGTAATCCTAATCATAAGATTAAAGGCTTAGCACCAAGAATGAGAAGTTATCCAACGTGACCTCTTAAGAAATAATCAAAGTTTGATTATCCTTAATGGAGAATGATAATTATTGAGACCAAGTAAAGTAACAAGTAACGGGGACATACCACTAAGAGTAGGTGTGAATGTTGGATAGGTCACCAACATCTTATGATAGGATCCTGATCCTATGTTCTTTCAAATAGCAGGAAGTGAACTGCTGTTGCAAATAAATTTAAGGACGCAACATTCAGGAAACGGCACAAGAGGTAAGTACAAACCTTACCTGCAGTATGAAAGCTAGTAAATTATTTTCAAGTATGTGGTTTTCAAGTATGCTGCAACATGTTTTGTGCTATGTTTATGAAATGCCATGTTTAAATGTCATGCTTTACAAGAATGCTACGTTTGCATAAACGTTATGTTTACAAGATGCTATATGTGTATAAATGTTATTTTACGAAAATGCTATATATGCTATATTTGTAAAATGTCATGTTTTCAAAAGTGCTATGCGAGCAAAAATGTTATGCTTGCACAAATGCCATGTTTTAAAAATGCCATGTTATGAATGAGATAAAAGTTATGTTATCATATAGTGACATCATAAGGCATGTTCACTAAAGATAAACAACATGGTAAGAAATCACAAGTAAGGTGTCGTACCAACCTCCCATCAGGTGGAGGGCTTTCATGTTCAAGTTATGATTATCAACCTCTCGTTGATGCGAGAGGGTGTAATCAATCATGTTTCTCAGAACTGTTAGGGACCTTGCAACCCCTAACTTTATCTGGAGGCGCGCTAAAAATTCTGGTACGTACATAAGCGGCTCACATGTTAAAGGAAAATAATAAGATCAAGTTAAAAAGGAATGCATAAATGAACATAAATGGTTCACGCATATGCATATGATGATTCTTATGTTTTCAATATGCTTTAAATAAAAATGTTTTGTGAGATTATGTTTGTGCTTACTGGGCGAAAGCTCATTTAGTTATATTTCATACTGTAGGTAAGAAACCTGCAGCTTAAATGATGAGCTATGCGCGGACGGTGAGGCGGATGAAGGGCGGTATGGATACCACTACGCATAAATTTCGCAACATTTTTATAAGTTAAGAAGTTCTTGTGTATATGTCTATATCGTGAAGACAAGTTATGTTACCTAGTATTTTATTTTGGTATTAAAGACTTTAAACAACCTTTCCATTTCAGTATGTATGTAAGATAAGTTTCTATGAGCAAACTTTTTATATATAAGTATATTTCAAAAAAAAAAAATGTTCCCAATTTTTCAAGTAAAGTAAGTTAAGTATAAGGTTAAGTATGAAGGTGACGGCCCTACGTAGGATGAAGGTGTCACATCCACGAAATGTCTGATCAAACCTATAGTAACAGTCTTGAACCACATGCCCAAATTTAGTGCAGAGTTGACACTGTACTCTTCCTCCATTAGCAGTCCCATTTTAACTCTGTCCTCTACCACCAGAAGACCTTCCTCCATGAAATGAGCCTCTATCTCCGAAGAAATTGCCTCTGGGACTTATGCCTCTTCCCATTGTAAAACCACTGTAACCAGGGGCTCCTGAAGAATTATTGAAGTAACCACGGCCACCATGGGGATTAAAGAACCTCTTTTTCCCTAGATTTTTTTGAAACCTTGACTGAGCAAGATTTGCTACAGCCAATTCAAGATTTTTCACTTGTTTTTCAAATCTAACTTCCTGAGCCAGCAGCAAAGACTCTATTTCTTCTACAGTATATGGATCTGTACGAGTGTTAACCGAGACAATAAAAGTCTCATACTCAGGTGGTAAACCTTCAAGAATTGCATCTATATGTTCTTTCACAGACAAAGACTGTCCAACAAGTCCAAGTAAATCAACATAACCCCTGATCTTGAGTAGATACTCATTTAGAGACAAAGATCCTTTCTTCGTAGACTAAAGTAAGGTTTTGTATTGATTTACCTTGGCTCGAATCTGTTGACCGAAGTACACCTCCAGAGTTCTCCAGATCTGTGCAGAAGTCTCGCAATTCACCATTCTAGTGAGGATCGTTTCAGACATGGAATTCAGTAACCAGGAAAGAATGAGCTGGTCCTGTTGTTCCCAATCTTGATACTCTGTGCTAACTCTTCTAAGAATCTCATCTCCTGCTGCAAGATACTTCGTTGGAGGTGAAGTTGTGCCGAAAAGAAAATTCTGCAATCGATGCCCTCTGATTGTCGCGAGAACTTGTTTTCTCCATACCTGGAAGTTATTCTGATCCAGTTTTGAAGAAATCGGATGATTAAATGATAATGGAGTATACCTCTGTGCTCCAATCATTGTTGAGGATGAACTCGAATCCGCCATTGATAACCCTAGAAGCTCTGATACCATGTAAAGAAAGAGGAACAAGCTATTCTTTGAAAGAATTGTGAAAAGAATTGCTTTTTCATATATCAGAAATATCTTACAAAACTGTTCTTTATATACAAAAGCTGAAACCTAACTAACCTTGCTACTAGCCAATAGTAAAGCACCACGTGTACAGAATATCTAACAAACTAACAGATTTAATCAGTAAATCTAACTAAGGGTCTAACTATAATTAGTTGCTACAAACTATTTCCTAACAATTCCTCTTTTTATGTGTTTTGGAGGAGGTTACGCACCAGAACTGTCTTATTCGGTTTTGCCGTGTTCAGGATCACCTAAGTTAATTCTTCTACTGTAAGCAGATCTGCTTCTTTTTCTTTTTTGATCTCTCCTGGCAGGTCCTCCTTTAGTTGTTATTCTTTCTTTGGTTCTTCTCTTGTCTCCATTGCCAAATTGCAACATGTCTGGGCCATCAATTGGTCTCCCCTAATATCTATCATAGACTTGCCATCTGGAGTTAAGCATCTCATGACTTGATGGAGAGTGGAGACTACACCTTCCATCCAAAGGATCCAGCCTCTTACCATGATTGAGTTGTAGTTTGATGGTGCATCAACAACAACAAAATCTACGTCAGGGGTTCTCTCTGCCGCTTGTACTTCCAGTATGATTGATCCCTTTGGCATTATCTTGATGCCTTCGAATCCCACCAGTGGTGTTCCGTTTGGCAACATATTATTCACATTCAGCTACATTTTTTTGAAGGTCTACCAAAGAAGTACATCTGCGCTGCTTCCCCCATTAACTAACACTTTACATACATTTATTCCATGGATTATAACTAATGGATCATCTTGCGGAGTTCTAATTCTAGCCAAATCAGATGGTCAGAATTTGATTTATGTGGTTATTTTTCTTCTGAGGGAATCTTCTTGTAAATTGCATACTTTTTTGGAACATTATCCCCTTCTCTTTTTTGCTTGTAGACCTAGTCCATATTTTTCTTCTCTCTCCATTCTGCCATAAATCGGAAAAAATGTTCTGACTGCTGGATTTCCTGGTTTCCCAAATGTCTCAGGCCTTTCGTTATACTTCACATACTCCAGCAGTTCCTAGCCTAATCATGAAGGAAAAATGGGAGAAAATATTTTAAACATCGGAAACCTAGTATGGTGGATTTTAAAAATTTTTACCATACTAATAGGATCGAAAAAACCCATATTACTGCATATAATAATTAATTTACAATAAATACATACCGGTTTGACAATCAATTTTGGATGATCAAGCAAGCTTCCAAATTATGAACACCAACCACCTGATCTTCCCCCCTATGACTCTTCCACATACGGGTGTGTGTGTGTGCAAACTTGGTAGAATTTCTGGTCACGAAACAATACACTTTTTTATCTACCGTCTCTGTTCTTAATCTTGAAAACTGTTGTTTCTATAGAGAGTTCTTGAAATGGAAACAAAAATACAGACAATTCGATAATGGTTCAACTTAGTCCATTAGTCCCTAAGCTTAGACCTTAGTCTTAGCTTAGTCAAAAATTGTTCTATCAATCAAATATTTAATTAATTAATTTTTGGCAACCATTATTATAATTTAAATAAAGATTATATATATCTATCGATAATTATTCATTTATACAAATTCAAATTCCTAGAGAATATCCAATTTAAGATATTATCTTGTCAGCTTTTAAATTCAAATTAAAATGTGATCTTTATCCAAATATAACAATATTTAATTTAAATTATTATCTACGTTAAATTTAAATTAAATTGTAATTTTTATCCATAGATAACAAATTTAATCAAACAATTTAAATTTAAAATATTATCATCTTATCCAAGATAATTATTTGAATTTCAAATAATTTCTGAAATTAAAACTTCTTTTACCAATAAAATTAATTTTTTCCAAAATTATTCGAAACAACTTGAGACTGCATCATCTGTCACATGAGTGTAGTCCCTAACTAGGACTGCCCCTGTGGCCAACGCCTATTGCCATGGGAGGGGGTGGTGCGACTTTGCTTCCTATTGTCCTATCTGGGACAATTCGGACATAGTGTTGAATAACCAGAAATTATTCCATGATGTTTCTTGGAATTTTTGAGCTAGTGAGGGAACCCGATGGACATATAAAATCAAAGCTAAAATAATGTTGGATAAATTAATTAATCCAAATTAATTTATCCATATTATTAAACTCAATCACTACTTCATTATAAGTATGAAGTTGAACTCTTTAATTCTATACCAAATTGTGAAAGCTCATCAATAGGGCTTTTGTCCATAACAGATATTACAATGTAGAATCCCCATAGGATATTCATAATTAAGTTTAAGGTTAAAATTCCATTTTACTTTCTCAATTATATTATCATTAAAGTTTCCGCCATTTAATCCTAATCAAAACCTATTTATGAAATCCTTTTTAAATAGGAAATCATTCAGTAAACAAATTATAAAACGATTGAGATCTCTTATTGTTTAATCAAGTCCCAAATGACATTTTAAGACAATATCATTAACTCTAATGAAAGAGCTATGGATTCTATATCTATGAATAACATTGTCATCCACCATGCAACACATTTCCAATTTATCGAGTACAAGTTGTCATTCCTTCAGCATCTAACCCTTTGATAAATCTAAAGATACATCACATAGATATGCAATCATTTATTTACTCAAGATTAAAATGTCTACAAGAATATATGTCAAAGTGAATTGATTTATTTTAAATAAAATTATTATATAAATCAAAATCACTTTAAATCCGGTCCAATACAACAATAAACCCCTCATATATATCAATGTTTAATCGAAAAGCCCAATTCCAATATTTAAGATAAACGATTCCATAAGAGTGGAACTAGACAAACATTATAGTCTTTTATAGTCTTTGTGACCGACGATGAAAGTTGAAAAATAAATAATATATATTTATAAATAAAAAGGAAGTTTATAGCCATTTCACAATCTGCAACTCCAGCTTCTCTAAAAATTCTTTGCGGATGTTCTACGAATAGTTGGTTTACGTTTGGGGGTTTGGGGGAAAGACATATGTATGTGATATTAGATATTAATTAGGTTTATATGAACTAAATATATATCTAATTTATCCTACTATTGTGAATTCATAGAGGGATTCTAAAAAAAGTCCTTTTGTTTCGTTTGTAATTTTGAATTTAATATTGAATGAATTCAAATCACCAAAAATCACAAAGAATTATTCGAAAGAAAAGAAAAAAGAAAGAAATGGAAGAACAAAAGTGGTACAAATTCACAAAATTACGTGGATAGGAACTTTAAAAAAAAAGATATCGAAGTAGTTCTGATAATTCACAAATATTTCTATTGAACCTGGAGTTGGTCAAGGTACTGCGGTGGGACAAGCTGTAAAAGGGATCACGAGACAACCAGAAGCAGAGAGAAAAATACGAGGTACTTTATTGCTTAGTCTGACTTTTATGGAAGCTTTAACAATTTATGGACTCGTTGTGACATTAGCACTTTTATTTGCAAATCTTTTATTTAATCCTACAAATAATAGCCATTTCACAATATGCAACTCTGGTTTCTCTAAAAATTCCTTGTCCAGAAACATAACAATAAACAAGCAAGCATAACCACCATATGTTTCCCAAGAACAAAAATTAAATTTTTTGTCTCTTCCATATTTCTTAGAATAGCCATAGATCCAAATCCAAATTTTTAGCCATTACAACAGTAACGAACATGCAAAATCCAAATAGGAATTAAAAAAAAAAAAAAAAAAAAAAAAAGAACTAACTTGCTGCAATCACTTTGTCTCTTCCATATCTTTCCCAAAAATAACCATTTATGAAATCAAAACAAAATTTCAAAATCCAAGCCAATCATATGTTCTTACAGATCGAGATTTAGGGGGCGAGAAAAAGGTCGATTGTTGTAGTGTCAATATTACATCTTTCCGCGTACTTTCTTATGCATAATGTTAAAGTTATTATACTAACAATCTTAGTGCTATTTACTTGAAACAAATCTATACTAAGAAAAGTATCCAGGATATTTGATATGTCAAATAACTAAATAACCTTTATTGATAGATAAATATCAAAAACCATGAACAAATTTTCGCTTTAGGACACTTATCCTAACAAATCATTGCCTGGATTTGTCCCCTTAGACTTCCGCATTCTCCGGTCATAAGCCCATGATCTTCATGTAATTCACAATATTTTGACCAATCTCGTTTGGTTGGATCTATCCGAATTGGTTTTGGCATTCTGAAAATTTCTTGATGTTTGGTCTCTCGAAAGACCTGTTCTACTAATACTATCAATTCTGCTTCATTTCTGATAGCGTAAGGCCGGAATTTTCTAATCGATCTTCTTTCATTTTGCGAATTATCTTCTTGGCTTACTCTTACTCTGTGGTCCGTGGATGGATCCCAATTCTCTTTCCCATATTTATGTTCTCGTGGCTTTTTGATTGGTTTTCCTCTGAACTGACTTCGTTCTGGTTTATCGTCTTCCTGTTCTACTCTCTATTCCCTTTTTCTATTTCCAGCTAGTTTAGCTTCTTCCACGCGTATGCTTCCTTCTACATGGTAGATTACTTCTGACATGTCTTTTGGCTGGTTTCTCGCAAGTTGCTCTTTCATATCATGATCCGGTTGAAGTCCTTGATAAAATATAGCTGCTGCTAGAACACGAATCCACGCTTTCTATTTGATTCAGCTCGTTTGTGAATCAAAGCAGGTAAGCTTTTAAATTTTCTCTTTCTCACTTCATGATTTTCATTAAACTCCGCATGGTTTTCTTTCGTTTTTGTCTGTAGATGAATTAAGTGATGAACTTCTATACTAGTTGTTTGAAGCTACTGACGAATCTTATGAGTGTTTGGTGAATGAATTTAGTTTAAGATTTTTAAATTTCAAAAGTAATTTTTGTTAACTTTTCAGAAAAAATAAAAAAAGTACAGTTTAACTTGAGTTAAACTTACCTCCAAACACTCCCTTAATTCTAGTCGATTATAAGGTGATTACAGTGGTAGAGCCATATTGGACTCAGGGGGCCAGCTTCCCCTTGGCCCAATGGGCTTATTTGTTTCTTACCGTGTTGTTTGTGTTGAAATCTGATCAAATGACAAACAATGAATACAAAGCTTTATTAGAATAACAGAAATATGGAGTAACACGAATCTAACTCTCTCAACAAAAGTATGAGTTTTTCTCTATTTCTCAAGTATTTCCAAAAGCGTATAAATCTTATACCGTCACCCCTATTTATAGTTTTTCTTGGAGGTCTTGGGGATTACAACCATTGTTTCAGATGTAATGCTCCCATAAGTACATTTGCTGATGTGGCTCTCTTAACTACAATTGCTGACATGGCTTCCTATTTTAACATACGTTCTCCTCTTCTAACTCTGTTATCATCTTCTTTACAAGTCTTCTTTGAATGGCGTTGTTTTATTAATACAAAAAACATTGCATCGTATTTGAACTTTGCCGCCACATCCCATCATATAAATTGTTTTCAATTAAGTTCCTAATTTATCTATACTAAAATTTTAAAATTAAAAAATCTATTTAGATTTAAAAAAAAAAAAAAAGAAGTTCAATTAGGACCCAAGATTTGACTTATAAATATATATTATTTCATGCTTAAAACCCTAAATAAATAAGAGTAATTGGCTTAAATAGTCAGTCAACTTTTTAAAAAGTAACAGTTTAGTTTTTGTTTTATTTTTATTTTTTTGGGCAAGATGACCCTGAAATTCTAAAATGTTGGCTACTATCATCCTTTCTGTCAAAAACTATTAAGTTTCTGATGGAATAAGTCATGTGACCCATCACATGAGCTCAATTAATCATGAAAAGATGAAAATTCCCTTATTCACACCAATAACATTTAAAAAAAAAATCCCTCTCTCTCTCTCCCCCACAATGATGGCGACCTCCCCCCCCCCCCCCTCCCCGCGTGGTACCCAGGTCCCCACCAACTCTGGCAACCCAAGCACCATCCCCCCCAACCTGGGTACCTAGGTCCCCCCCCAACTCCGGCGATAAGTCCCCCCACCTTGACCCCAAAAACCCTGATCCAATCTAGGCCCCCCTTCCCCCGACCAAAACCCGATCACCCCCTTCTTAACCAAACCCTGGCCCTCAAAAACCCCAATCCGATCCGAAACCCCTCCCCCAGACCAAACCCCGATCCACCCACCCCTCCCCCTCCAAAATCCCGATATGGATCCGCATATATCCTCTCCCCCCAACCAAACCTCAATTCCCCACCTACCCCTCCCCACTCCCCCGTCCCAAATTTGGGTCCCACTCCCCCTACTAGTGTCACCAAGCTCAAACCCCAAATCCCCCCCGCCCTTAACACTGAATCTCCCCCTACCCTGTTCCTCCCCCTTTTGGTGTTGCCGAGCTCGAACCCCTGAACCCCCCCAAATCCCCCCCCCCCCTAAATCAAACCTCAATCCTCGCCCCCCCTCCACCCCTAAAAAAAATTCCGATCTAGGTCCCCCCACACACCAATGTCGCCAAGCTCAGAACCCCGAACCCACCCCCACCCAAACAACCCAATCACCAAACCCTTGAACTGGGCCCCACCCCCTAACCAAATCCAGGGCCCCCCACAATCCACTAATATGAGAAATGAAGAGAGAGAAAGAGAGAGAAATAGATGAGTTTTAGTTTTTTTATGATTTTTTTATTTTTGTTAAATTAATTATTATTAGATTACTAAAATACCATTTTAAATTAGATTATATACATTGCACGTGACTCATTCCGTTAGAAACTTAAGGGTTTTGAATGGAAATGACTATAGTAGCCAACATTTTAAGAGTTCAAGATTATCTCAGCCAAAAAAAATAAAACAGGGATCAAACCGTCATCTTTTAAAAAATTCAGTGACTATTTGAGTCAATTACTCAATAAATAAGAAGTCAACTACACTACTATTTAAATTTGTATTTTGATCCATTTGAAGTTGGTTAAACTAGATTATAAAGTTTGCATAAGAAGAAAAGAAATGTCATTTTAAAAGTTCAAGGTCATCTCGGCCAAAAAAATAATAATAAACAAGAACTAAATCGTCACCTTTTAAAGAGTTCAATAATTATTTGGACCAATTACTTAATAAATAAAAAACCAACTACACTACTATTTAAATTTGTAGTTTGATCCATTTGAAGTTAGTTAAATTAGATTACAAAGTATAAGAAGAAAAGAAAAGTCATTTCAAAAAACAAAAAAGAAAAGTCGAGTATTTTTTTAGTTTAAAATTTAGTTTGATTAATACCGCTCAGAAAAGAATTTCTGGCCCTGCCACTCAGTGGTTAGTGTTTAATAAAGTAATTTGAGGGAAAAAAACATGCTCGGCTGCCAAAAATTTAGAAGAATAAAAGAAAAAGAAAGGGAGGGAAAAATAAATAAGAATTTTCATAAAATCACTAAAGTAAATAGCAGGTTTTTAAAATATTTAAAATAAATAGTAAATTTACAACTTAAGTGATTTATTTACATCCAAGACGAAAATAAATCAATGAATCATTTACCTAGTAATTGTTTAATTTATGTGATAAATTTGTTGTTAATCCTATTATTTAATTTAATTATTTTCATAAAAATTTTATTTACCATAATTTCTCAAGAAAGGAAATCAATGCTCAGACGTTATCTTTTATTTATTTACTAATTATGAAAGAAAGAATCCTTGCTCTACAGTGCTTTTCGTCATTGCTCTTAAGCTATCATGTAATGATTTTGTCATTGTTATATGACTGCTCTGTTATTATCATGTGTCGACTCATAAATTACCACATGGTTTTTTTTTTTTTTTTTGTATATTTTGCACATGCTTCGCGCATACTATACGAATTTGGACAGCTTGTTTAAACAAATATTTAAATAAATCACTCATGATTATTTAAATAAATAATTAAATAAATCACACACGGTCTCAGTAAGGTTAGGGGAAAACATCTACGGTCGTATGGAGATGGAAATGCAGGAAAACGACTATGGGCTTGCTTGTTTTTTTAATGAACACGGAGAATGTTGTTGTACGTTTGCGTGACAAACGGTCAAAAGATTGCTTCCGTTACAATCGGAAGTGGACGGCATGATGTGTCTTGAGTAGAATATTGAGTAGACCCACATGAACAATGTCCCTCTTGGTATATGCGATAATATCCCTAAAATACATGTAATGACATGTTTATTAATCGATAATTCAATTCAAAAAGAGACAATTAAAGTTAAAGAAAAGAGAGAGAAAATTAATATGATGTTTTTTAATATTTCCATTGATTTGGAAAATAATTTTATTTTTGATATAAAAATAAATAGTTTAGTTTGAACTGAAATTCATCAGTTCAAGCTGATGCCCCAAACTCAGTCTAAGAATATTTTTAGAACGACAATTTTAGAAATTGTGCTTGGTTTTGCTTTTAGAGAGATTGGTTTAAGTATAAAAAAATTGTAAATTTTTTTGGAAAACATGTGCTAAGCTATAGGCTTAAAAATAAAAACGAAAATGAGGACACAATTTCCAATCATTTTTCATTATTTTCACAAAAAAACGTTCACACTATTTTTTGTTTTCATTTTCATTTTCAAAATGTTTGCTAAAAAACGTTGTTTAGAAAACGTTTTTATTTTCACGAATCAAAAGACATACAAAAACATTTTAAAAGACACTTGGAAACAACACCAAACTTCACCTTAGGTTTTTTCTTATATAAAATTATTTTGCCGTTTATTTTTGTCTTTGGAAATTAAAGACATGGATCCCATTTAAAAACAAGGAATTAAGTTGGATAAATTATCTCTCACCTGCTACCTATGAAATTAAATTTCTTTCTCCTAAAAAATAGGAATAAACAACTAGCATATACCAAAAATATAGGTAAATACCATTTCAAAAACTATATATATAGGTAAAAACAACTAGTATATACTAAAAATATAGGTAGAAAAAAAAATTCTAAGACAACAAAAGTTCTTGTGAATAATAAAAATCATAATAAGAAGACAATATAATAATAAGAGAAAAAATTATAACAAATTGAAAACAACACATTTAAATGATCTACTGCTTTTATCTTTTCTTTCGTAACTCTTCAAAAGAAGAAAAATTATGAGAAGGAGAATGAATCTGACCGAAACTGAAAAGTTTTTTTTTTTTTTTTTTGAAGTTAAACTGAAAAGAAATTATTTACTTGTAGAAATAAAGAGTTGTGTCTTTTTTGGTTAACCTGACACCAATTTGGTGAGGTAGTTTGAGTTGAGATTTTTAAATTTTAATAATAAATATTTTTAAATTTTCAGAAAAGATAAAAAAATTTTTGAGAAAAAATTTTCAAACCATTCAACCAAACACCCTACGGCTAATTTTTAAAAAATTATGTTTTGTCCCAATTTTAAAAGTATCCCAAAAATTTTTTTTTCCTTCTTTACTCTCTCTCTCTCTTATTTTGTCCGTTGTTCTCTTCTTCTTTTCCCTTTCTTCTCTCTTCCCTCAACGGAAGCACACTTCTGTCCTTGGCTTCGTAGAAGGCCAATTTCTGCAGCTGAAACTTTTTGGAGCTAAAGCAGAACTTTTGAGGTTAAGGTTTTCTCTCTTTCAATGGCCTTAATCTGAAATTTCCCTATCCAATTCGTGTTTTCCTTCTTGATTTCAATGCTAACTGTGATGAAATCCCTTTTGTCAATCTGATAAAAGGAAAAGAAAAAAAAAAATCCCTAAAATCCCGAAATTCTCAGTTCTTGGAAATGGGCCTAACGAGTTTTTCCTTGATGATTTTCTTTTTAGTTCTGAACACTGATAGCTGAGGCCTAATTGATAGGATTTATTTTTTTATAAAAACCTAGTTAATATGATTAGTTTCAAAATTTTGAGAGTTTTTCGATGGATAATTTGTAGATGTTGTTTTCATACAATTCTTTTTGCTAATAATGGCCTCTGCAGGAATTCAATTGCATTGGGGAATTCGTGTGTCTGGACTTGGATTTTTATTGGGATAAGACTCAAATCTCTTTTATCTGTAATATAAAAATATGGTAAGCTTTCGATTAATCTTTACCCAAATTTTCTTTGCCGGTTATATTTTTTTAATGTAATTTTTTTTTGGTTCACATTTGATGAGGATGTGAAACCTTTTTGGATTGATAGACATTAGGTGTAGAAATGGTTCAAACTCAATGCTTTTGAAGACAAATTTTTTACCAGGCGTTAAGTTTCTGGGTAATGGGAGTGAAATTGAGTCCATTCTTCGAGTAAAATCAGGTCAGGCCATTTCCGTTTCATTAGTTGGCCCCTAGATTTCTGCTATTGCCGAATGGGATTGGGCACATGTCGGTACCAAATACCAATAAACCCCCTATTGACCACCAAAAAGATTTACCTAAAAAATAGTCGTGGTGGTAATTTGCAAGTGTAGGTTGTCTGTGTATGGCTTTTGTGTTGGGAACACGATGTTAACATATAAAATTAACTCAGCTAGGGCAGGGCATGGGGCATACAGAAGACCAAAAAAGGTTGAATTTATTTTGTTTTCATTATTCATGTTTAGAGGTATAATTGGACCTACTTTTTAGATTTTTTTTTTTTTAATGGGGGGACCCTATTAACCCAAGTCCTAATGCCAGAGCTACAGGTCCAGTCTGAGGGTAGTTAAAACGGATAAAAGAAACGATTAAGTCTATGTTCCCAAAGGGCTTTTGGGGCCTTTAAAAGCCCTCAATTTGATAGGGGAAGCCTTGGTAAATGGTCTCCAATGATAACTCAAAGATGGTTTCAATGACAGGTTTATCACTCGAGTTTTGTGGACGAGGAAGGAGTTACTAAAGCTTGTGGGTGCCCTTTACTGCCTTTGAAAAGCCACATAAAGGGCCCTGCTCCAGTTCGAGATCAAGGTTTTATTTCTGTACTTGGAACCTTTGTTAAGTGTCTGATAGAAAGATTTCTTCACGATCTCTTATGATTTTGGGTATCGGTAACTTTTTGCAGATCAAACTGACATTGTTGATGAGGCAATTACGTTCTTTCGTGCCAATGTCTTCTTTAGAAACTTTGACATCAAGAGTTCGGCCGATAAGCTCCTTATCTACCTTACATTCTATATTAATGTGGCTTTGAAGAGGCTTGAAGGTTGCAGAACTTTGGCTGAAGGAACAAAGGCGATCATTAACTTGGGCCTTGAAAATGTTCCTGTGCCTGGGGAGTCTGGTTTTCCTTTTCCAGGCCTTTTCCCACTTCCTCAATCCCAGAAGGAAGCAGGTGAAGCTATTTCTTACGTTATGTCTGCCTGTAGTTTGTCTACTATTTACTGGATACCTTTCGGTGTTGATGGCGTGATACATGGCATGGCTTTTACACTCTCTTACAGCAATCTAACTTTTTATTTCAATGAAGTTTTTTGTTTCTTATTTACAAAATAATAGCATAGAATTTCAACCTGATTTGATGATCCATTAACATTTGTTGTGAGCTCTTTGTTTCAATCCACTTCTCTTTTGAAAGCTGTTATAATTCCTAAATTGTTTTGAAATGCGTAATTATATATCAGGTATTTGCAACATCTGCTTCTTGAACTTTCCACAATTGTCAAGTTACCCCTAAACTTTTAGTTTTAACAAATTACCTTGTGAATTTAACAATGTGTTGCACAGTGCCCCCAAATCAATGAGGGATGTTAAAATTTGGATAGAAACGCCTTCGTACATGTTAAGCGACCTCGTTTGAAGGAAGGTACCGAAATCAGATGACAATCAAAACATGTCATGTCATGTGCACGAGGGCGTTTTCTTCTAAATTTAAACATCATTCGTAAATTTGGGAGCACTTTGCAACTTTATATTCAGAGGGTAATTTACTGCAATGAAAAGTTTAGTAGGCAACTTGCCAAGTTGGTCAATGTTTGGCTGTGCGCAATGGCGCCAAAAGCCTATGTACATTTCTTGGCACGCTTCCATGGTCATTGACTTTGCAGCATTCTGCGTGATATCCGTTTGATGGATGGATTTTGCCATGTTCTTACTTCTTAACTGGTGTGTTAATGCTTTGTTTGGTAATACAACCTAAACTTAAATTTTTCATTTCAGTTTTTGCCTTTTTCTGAAAAGTCAACAAAAATTATAACTGGTTTTTAAAAAGTCAACCAACTCAAACTTAAAAATTTCAACTCAAACCGTTTCACCAAACGGACCAGACTCTTGATTCTGCATAGGAGAGCATGCCTTTTGAAGGGAAACCTTTGAGAAAAAGTTCCTATTGATCGATGATTTTGATATAGTGATGACCACGGAACAGGGGAAAAATGGGTGATGACCCTAGGTGATCTAGCAGCTCCATGGTCGTTCCATATTTATTGTTAATCTGATTTCCACTTTCTTGTATGGTCTAATATAGCTAGCTGCAGAGAGCTGTATGTTAATTATTTTGACAGACTTTTCATGCATTTGAGTGCAGAACTACTGAGGAATTATCTGAAGCAGATAAGGGAGGAAACCAGTGGTAGATTATTGAGTGTTGCTTATAGACCCAATGGAACTCCAAATAAGTGGTGGTTGGCATTTGCCAAAAGGAAATTTATGAACATTATTGTACCTTAAACTATTTTTTCTCCTAAATAAAATTTCTCTCTCTGGTTTTTTCTTCCTCAAGGGCTGAAATGGAACCCTTTGTATGGACTTCAGAAGGAAATGAAACTTTGCTACAAAAGATTGTATATCAGAGTTTCTGCATGTATTCCTATTTTCAAGTCATAAGATTAACGATAAAACTCATGTTTGCATGAATTGTGCGTTCTTTTTTTGTTTTACCAAAAAAACTGATAGTCACTTAATGAGTCTCATATCAACGGAGAGTGCGTACTTTAATTGGTTTATAAGTGCTCACAGGTTCTCTTTCAATTAGCAATTGTCTGAAGTAATATTTGAAGTTCACTTAGTGTCCCTCTCTTGAAGGCCACGGGTCTATCTGTCCGTAGGATCTTGTGTGTTCTTATCTTTGTGTTTTACCCAAAAGAAAAAAAAAATCATGTTTGCATTATTAAATTGAGTAATTTAAGCTCATAAACAATTTTAACGAGTGTCCAGTATTAACACAAAGTCTCCTTTACTTCCATCTTTGCGGTAAAACTTGGTCAAATGAGACAGGATGGTGACTTTAGCCAATAATTTGTTTGATTGATGAACATCCGATGAGGGCATAAAAAATATAAACCCTACTAATTCTAAGTTCTGACTAAAAGGATTTTTAAGGAGTAGTTTCATTTAGCAGAAAAGAAAAGGGAAAAAAAAAAAGAAAAAAAAAGAGGGGGGCGGGGAAGAAGCGAAGAACATTTTTACAGTAACTGACTGAAGTAAATAATCGACTATAAAAATATTTAAATTAAATAACAAAACTTTTAGGTAAATGGTCCATCTTCTTCTTGACTTCATTTAGTTGTGTGAGAATGTTGTTTACTACAATTTTCAGTGTTTTTATTTTTAATACAAAATGCAAGTATTATAAAAATAAAAAGTTTGAGGCAATTGAAAACATTGAGAAAGAAGGAAATGACATCTTTACATAAAACAAATAGCAGATTCTAAAATGTAGTCGAAGTAAATAGTTATGAATAACAAATTTACGAAATAAATGAACTATAAAACTTTATTATTTATTTCAATCATTTTAGTCTCCGTTTCGTGCTCAGATTTGGATCTAAAATTACAATTCAATTTTTTTTTTCAGTTTTATTATTTATATTTTTCTAACTCAAATTTTAAAAGTTCATAACTTTGTTTACACAATTCCAAATGAGATAATTTTTTTTATTGCATAGAATTTCGAGACGAACAAAACAAGTTCTATATTCCAAGTTTTTACAATTTTTAACTCTAACTATTCAAATGCTTTATCAAATATACAATTCAATTCAAATCTAAAATTTTTAATCCAAACCTTAACTCCAAACATATGCTTAAAAAAAAAAAAAAAAAAAGATTTACCACAATTTCTCTTGAATTC
>CM046376.1:20082443-20116443 GCA_025413485.1 Ficus microcarpa
AAAACATGATACCCAAAGCCCAATGACCAAAATCAACGTTTCCCAAACCAAGTCAACCACAGCAGATGGTGAAGTTATTCGGCTGCCACGACAATCATTGGTCTGGTTGGTGGTTCTGTTACCTTCTTGAGACATGCGATTGGGCTATATGCCTGAAATGGTATTACCGTATTAATATCATCAGCAACTTTTTTTTTTTTTTTTTTTTTTTTTTTTTTCAATATCACCAGACTTGGGATGCCCAATTCATTAAATTTTTATAGCAATCATATTTATCCTCAATCTTGACATTCATAAGAAAAGGAATCCATATCCATATTTAGGATAAACAAGTATCTATATTGTTATTATTATTATTGCTAACATTATTATTATTTTGGCATGTACTACATATCTCAATTTTTCTATCGGATAATTTAAAATAATCTATTATCTATTATCTATCTATTACTTACTAATAGTAAAAGAGTTTATGACTCTTCAATAGAGACTATCACGTGACAGTCCCGTCATTATCATGTGTTAATATAATCATTGTCACCTGACTTCTTTTTAATTTTGCTTTTTACTTGTTTATTCTGTTTGCTTTCTGCTCATGCTATATACTAATAATAATTATAGTAATAATTTAATTTGGTGAATTTCTTTTTAGCTAAAAGCTTATAACTTTCCCGCTTGTCTCACTTCCGATACCAGAAGGAAACACCTACGTGGGGTACTTTTTTGTGTCAAGAAATGAACATTTGTTGGGAGGAGGGAAAATGCATCTGGAATATGCAGGTTGGAAGTCAAAATATACAGGCTGATAGTAAGAATTGGATATTTTATTTTAATTGAAAGAAGGGCTGATTGGTAATTATATGTAAGTTTTTAGGTGTGGTTAAAATAATTAAATAAAAAATCGGAGGTGAATGTCTGTTTATGAAGGAACATATGTATCTTTGAGGGAAAAGTAATGTAAAATGACTATAGATACAATGTAAAATGAAGCAAAGTAAGTGTAACTTGTAAAAATGCATTTCGTAGCCTGTGCTGCGGAAGAAGAAGAAGAGGGCAAAAAAAAAAAAAAAAAAAGAATTTTTTTTATCTTCAAAAAATGCCCTTTTTTTTATCTCTTTGAATTTTCATTTTATTATTGTTGCTTTACTCTGCGCCCTATCTACAGCCATTGTCCGTTTTTCCCCTAGCCTACCCTTCCTGTCCTTTGCTCAAATCTGACCGTCTATTTCTCATCGAACAGTGAGCAATGAAGAGCAGAACAAATCCGGCGAAAAGTGCCTGCCGGATGTAAGACACATCCCATAACTTTCTTTGTAATTATTGAACTCGTTTTTTCCATTCCATCTTTTAGCAGCAAAAATTTGGATTGCATTCCATAATACATTATTAATAATTAACACCTAAATTTTATATGATGAAGAGCAATAAAATCACAGAGAAAATAAATTTTTAAATTTTTAAATGAGTTTACCTTTATGTGAGACTATAGTTTGTTTAAGTCGCTGTAGCAATTTACTATAATAATCAAGAAATTTATTAAAAAAAATCGCATACCCTCAACACTCTTTGTGTGCTGTCCCTATGTACGACATTTCTGCATTGGGTATTAGTTAGTTTTTCCAACTTAACATACATCTTATGATTTTATAGTTTGTACTTCGATAACTAAAATTTACTTTCGCCAAGTTGTTCTACATATCTCTTAAGTCTTGACTAAAGTCTCCTTTCTCAAAATTTGTTTGTTTAAAAATTGAAGAGAAATTGAATATTTAGCACCATTATCCTTAAATTTATCATTCTTTGATAATTTGTCTCAAAATTTTTAATTTTAACAATTTATCCTTTAAATTTTTTATATTATTGTAATTTATACGCCTCATGTGAAGAAAAACCCTATTTCTAATAAAAAAATTTTAAATCTAACACAAATTCTAATGCAAATCTTCAAAATTTAAAATTTCAATTTAACGCAAACAAAATGGACCAAATTTGTAACAATTTAAATAATTCAAAGAGTAAATTGGTAAAATTGGAAATACAATGAGTAAATTGACAAAGACTAGTAAGTTTGAGGACATCAATGTAGAATATTGGCATTACTAGATCCAAAAGCACAACTTTGGCAAGAGGTCTCACACAGCAACTAAAATGAAGGGTTGATTTTTTTTGTTTTTTTTAACTAAACAAAAATGGATAAATAAAAGTGACCAATGACATATCATTTTATGACGAATTTGAGGTCTGGCGATTTAACCAAATTTTTGAAAGTGGGTTTCACCAATTTTGTTTCGCCTTTTTCTTTTTCTTTTACTATTCTTTAGTTTTTTTTTTTTTTTTTTTTGGAATTGTCATTTTTTAGTTTTCACCTTCGACGTTTAAGCTTATGAGCAAACACTTTATTTTTTATTTTATTGATTAAGTAAACATTAAAGTTCTTCTTGAAATGGAAAAATAAATTGATAATGTTTTCAAAATAGTACGACATTCATTTCATTCCAATAATTAGTCAATAAAATACCTATTATATTTAAATATAATAACAACTATTAAAATAGTTTATCCAATCGAGTATAAATTTCTAAAAGAATTCTCTAAAGATACACATTCTTCTTCATCTAGAAATTGATTTCTACTTCTCTTTCTATTTTTTTTTTTCAATGATACTAGTTATATAGCACACGTTTTGCCCGTACAAAAAAGATAAACAAAGTGAAAACAAATAACATGTTAATCACGTAATTGTTACGTGACAAATAAGTAAAGCATAATCAAAAAAGCCAATGATCATCTCTCTTTGCTTTCTTTCTCTTTTATTTATTTATTTATTTTAATTTGTTGGCCTAATAAGTTAATAACTGATAATGAAGAAGTAAAATTTTCAGGATGAGATGAGACCGTGAGACATTAATGCATGGATTAAATTGAATAGAAAAAAATTCTCTATTTATTTTTAATTTTTCATTTTAGAGAAAATAAAAAATAAAAAAGAAAAAAGCAAAAAGAAAAAAAACCTCTCTCATCTCAACCGTCCATCCATCACATCATCTAGGTGGGCCATCCATAAGCCAATCCAACGGTCCAAAGTTGAATTTCTCTTTTTTTTTATTCGCTTTTTGTCCTTTCAATCTTCCCAAATGAAAGAAAAATTAGAAAAGCAAGTGAAGGTGGTAGGCTGGTAGCTGCTCGAGACTGAGAAAACTAATGAAATTATTTATCCGATAAAACAAAAAGGAAAATATTTTACATACTCTCTCCTTTATTCGGATGAGAAAACCAAATAAATAGAGCAAATTATTTATTTAAAATGTTCTTTTTATCCAGACAAATTTCTTTATTTATTTAATTTTTAAAATTCAATAATAAATTTTAGTATAAAAAAGCTTTTGAGTCTGAAACAGAGACAGAGAGAGAGGGGGAGAGAGAGAGAGAGAAGCGGTACTTCCATTACTCACCAGCTAATAAGTGACAACATTCCTCATCACCGTCTATGTTCCTTCACTCCGATTGATCGAATCTCGGCCGTTGATCTCTTTCTGATTCATGAAGCTTATGTTATTCATCAGACTTAGGGTTTCTATCCACGATCTCTGGTTAGCCTCTGTCGCCGCCGCCGCCGTCGTTGTTTTCGTCCTCGTTAGCCATGTCGTCGGCGGCGAAGATCGGCCATCACCGGATCAACGGCCAGATTTTGCCGCAGCCGTGTCCCCACCTGGCCGAGTTCCGGTCGAGGAACGGCTCCAAGCCGTTCCGAGCCTTGCAGGAGTGCCTCCGAGTCAAGCCGCCGGGAGGCCGCGCCGCGATCCGGAGGGATCCCGACGAGGTGCCGCGCTGCGCCTCTTGCGGCGACGCGGCGCGGCCGAGGCTCTACGCCTGCGTGGCGTGCGCGGCAGTGTCGTGCCACACGCCGACCGGACCCTCCCACGCTGAGGCGCACGCCGTGTCGATGCCGCCGGGGCATGAGATCGCCGTCGACGTCGATCGCGCGGAGCTCTTCTGCTGCGCGTGCAGGGATCAGATTTACGACCGCGACTTCGACGCCGCGGTGGTCTTGGCGCAGACGTCGGCGCCGAAGCTCGGCGCGAACTCGTCGCCGTCGTCGCCGTCGGCGATCAGGTTTCAGCATCCAGAGAATCTGCGAAAGCGCCGCCGCGTCGATTACCGTCCTTGGGCGCCCGATCTGAAGGAGCAAACTCTGGTCGTGAACGGCTCGGTTCCTCTCGAAAGCTCCGAGTTGAGTTCAGATTTGCCGCGAGGATTGCGCGGGCTCAACAATTTGGGGAACACCTGCTTCATGAACTCGGTTCTTCAAGCCCTACTTCACACTCCGCCATTAAGGAACTATTTCCTCAGCGACCGCCATAACCGCTACTTTTGCCAGGAGAAGAACGGCGTTTCCAATACGAATCGGCGGAATGGTGCTAACTCCGACGCAAATGGAAAGATTCGAAATTGTTTGGCCTGCGACATGGACGACATCTACTCGGCAGTCTTCTCCGGGAAACGGACGCCGTACAGCCCCGCGAAGTTTCTCTTCAGGTTTGTGTTCGATTCAGATGTGGAGATACGCCGATGCATATTAGCGTTGCGTTTTGATCATCTTTTTGTGCAGTTGGTGGCAGCATGCGGCCAATCTGGCGAGCTACGAGCAGCAAGATGCACATGAATTTTTCATTTCCATGCTTGATGGGATTCACGAAAAAGTCGACAAGGATCGCCGGAAACCCCAAAATCCAGGTCAATTTCATTCCTTTTCCTTAGCTCCTCTGTTTTCATTATAACTTACCCCAAAAAAAAAAAAAAAAAACAAAAACAAAAACAAAAAACAAAAAAACAAAAAAAAAAAGGTTTGAGTATATAATATTGAGTTTATTTTGTACCTGTCAGAGCATTCTTTAGTGTTTTTTTTTTTTCCTTGTTTAAAAATATGAATTTTGGTCTGTTTAATTTATATATAGCCGAAAAAATAACGAAAATAGAATATTCTTATAGAAGTTTAAGGGGAGAAAAGGGAAAAGGGAGAGAGAAAAACTTATTTTGATAGGAACTTTCTTGTTATGGGCCCGAAATCTTTGCTTTTTTCAATTTACTTTAATTAATATTTTTTGGAGGACAAATCTTGATTGGTTGGTAGAAGTAGAATTTCTATATTTTTTTTGTTGAAGATGTTTGGTGACCATGAAACTAGGAAGCTATGCTGGTTGAATTAATTGGATTTTTGGTCTTGGCCGTTTTCTGTTAGATGTTGAAAGTCGGGTTATCTGGAGCAGACTTTTAGATATCAATGAGTCTTATACAATGTAAAAACGTGATCCTAGTTTCACATTTGTACCAACTTAGTCATCTTACTTGTTCGAGCAATTGTTGGTATTGCACCAACTTCCCTTCTTTGTCAGCTTAAGACCTGATTCATTATTGGTCGTGTCTCGGTGTCCTAGTAACGGAGAGATGAGGGCATTGATACTGCCAATCATCTATCTAGATTTTCTTAATGAGCACAGGTTGTGTCCCCATGTTTGAATTTGTGGTTTCTTTATAGTGAAGTGATTTAAGTACCAAGATTAAGAAGTAATTGTCATATTCAAATGCAGGGCGTGGGTCTAGGTATGTTGCTTGTTGCCTTAGGAGTTGACAAAGTGCTCACACATTTAGGGATAAATCTCAACCTCAATCTGGTGGCTTGATCGTGTTATCTGCTTCATTCCTGTAAGTTGAATTATCCTTAGCTCGACTTGTAAGTCAAATTTTCGTTAGCCCACTTTGTTTGATCATAGGATTTCCAGTGTTACATGCTTCACCCGGTTGGTCCCAGAACAGTTAAAGGAGGATGGTATAGGTTCACAACTGGCATTGGCTTTCTTGTAAATCATTTTGGAACTTTGCTTTTTGCCGCAAACCAAGTTACCATTTTATTAGATACCAAGTATTCACTGAAGTCTAGCATCATAGTCTTTTGGTTACTGGGGGATGGAATTAGGCAGTGGATCACGCGCTAAAGTTCTGTGGATATAGATGGTGTGTTCTAGTTCGTTTATTGTAGTGGTTTGTGACTATGGAAAATCATTTGAATGTTTATTAGTCCAGTATTAGAGAACCATAGTCGTGTTTATTATTTATTTGTTTATATTATGGAAAAATAGAATATTCACAAGTATTAAATTTGATGTTTTAGTAAGAGCTAGTTTTTCTTGTAGTGCAGGCAATGGAGACTGCTGTATTGCTCATAGAGTATTTTCTGGCATCTTGCGTTCTGATGTCATGTGCATGGCCTGTGGTTTCACATCTACGACATATGACCCGTGCATTGACTTCTCACTGGATTTGGAGCCAAATCAGGGGGGTTATGCAAAGATGGCATCGACAAAGTCCGGTCATCCTTGCAATGGTGAAGCAGATTGCCTGAGTTCAAGGCAAAACTGTGGAACATCTACCCTAACAGGTTGCTTGGACCGTTTTACAAGACCCGAGAGATTGGGCTCCGACCAAAAATTCTTCTGCCAACAGTGTCAGGTGAGGCAGGAATCACTAAAACAGATGTCTATCAGAAAGCTTCCGCTGGTTTCTTGTTTCCATATCAAAAGATTCGAGCATTCTTCTGTCCGGAAAATGTCAAGAAAGGTTGATAGATACTTGCAGTTCCCGATTTCATTGGACATGGCACCTTATCTTTCTTCTTCTATCTTGAGGAGCCGCTTTGGGAACAGGATTTTCCCTTTTGATGGGGTTGAGCCCGACGCTTCAAATGACTTATCATCCGAGTTCGAGCTATTTGCTGTTGTCACTCACACAGGTAAGCTAGATGCTGGCCATTACGTGACATACTTGCGATTATGTAACCAGTGGTACAAGTGTGACGATGCTTGGATCACTCAAGTCAATGAGAACATTGTGCGAGCAGCTCAAGGATACATGATGTTTTATGTACAGAAGATGCTATTCTACAAAGCAAGCGAGAAACAGGTTGCTGGATGAAATGCCAGTGAGAAGATAAGATTTCATATTATACTAATTCGGAAATAGCTATTGAAAGTGATGGCTTGGTCCGTACATAAATCGCGCACGAGTGAATATACCATCACCAGTTTTGTTGACATTGAAGAAAAATGTCATTGAGTTGCCTAGTGCCATGGTCAAAGACTAAGCAACTCCCCTTTGCTCACAGAGGATATAAATATTTATATATATTTATATAACTTATTCCAAGTTGCAGCATCAAGTGCTAATTTTTTGAGGCAGTCTTGCAATGGGGGAAATATTGATTTTTATCAAGGTAAGGATTCCTGGGAAAATGGATTCTGATATGTTTTTGCCCCAACATTATAATTGAACTTTCAAGTACACTATTAACGGGGTTGATTCCTTTTTTTTTTTTTTTTTTTTTTTTTTAATGGTTCCTCTGAAGAGTTGCAATGCTTGGAGGTCTGGTTTTTCTGGTATACTAGTTACTTCCTTACATGGCAAACTATGCCAAAAATCTGATTTAATTCTTTTTTAAAATACTTGGATCAGATGTTTGTGCTTGTGCTCAACAAGATTCTTGGCCGAGGCATTTTAATGTTAATACAAAGAAGTTGCGCTAAATTGGGTTATACTCAATCTGCTTTCCTTTTATAGGGAATATTTTGGAAGGGAATGATACCCGACCGGTTCGGCATAACTAATCTTTTGTAGGCTTTGTCAGCGTTGTATAGTTTTTCACTGATTTATAATTTGAATTGACCTAACATTCAGAAACATGACATGCAGTGTCTACGAAGACTTGCGTTGTTTGTTAATCCAAGTCAAAAAAATAAATAAATAAATAAATTATTTGGGTAAAATTGCTTATTTAGTCTCTAAATTTTTTAAATTGTGTAGTTTTGGTCCCTGAAATTTTTTTGTAGTTGTAATGTCCCTAAACTATAAAAATGTTGTTACAATAATCATTTTTGTTAATTTTTTAACATAATCTGTTAATAATTTGGTCAAAAAGTGGTGTTAATTACATATTCCACCAAAATTTAACATCAAAGTTTTTAGTAATTTATAATTATTTTAGTTATTAAAAAAAAAAAGAACAGAGAATGTCTTTAAACTATTAAAATGTTATTATAATAGTCATTTCTGTTAATTTTTAGTTGGAATCTGCTAATAATTTGCTAAAAAAATGATACTAATTAACGAATTTCGTTTAAAAATTAACATGAAGGATCATTGTAGCAACATTTTAATAATTTAGGAGCATTCCAACTATCAAAAAAATAAAATTCAAGGATTAAAATTGCACAATATTAAAACTTCATGGACCAATCTAGTAATTTACCAAAAAAATTGTGTGGAAAAAAGTATATAAAATTTGTGTTCGCAAAAGAGAATTTTTAGTGTCGTGTGGTGGTCACTGACCAGTGACACAATCAAAAAATTTTTTTGATAAATAGTGACACTAATCATTATCAATACATTCATTAAAGGAAAGGCTTTTCTTCTCTATGTTGTGAAAGTGGGAAGTTTATGTGGGTATTTTCATCCGCTTGAATTTCAATATCATCGTATAATTGAGGTAAAGTGGGGAATGATTTTGACTGTCAATTTATTAGTAAAAAACCTTCTCCTACATTTGAATTGCCGAAACAAGAACTCTATATAAGAGTTGAAGCCCAAAGGGAGAATTGGGAATCTTTTTGATAAGAGATCTAAGTGGTTTTCCTTGGAGAACCTCCAATAAAAAATGTCATAGTCACTTGTTCTATCCAAGAACAAAAATATCAATATCGATGGGGTTGTTAACGTTTTGATTTACAGATAATATCGATGAAAATGTCGATGTCACGGATATCCCAGGAAAAAGAATGGATATTCAAATAAAAACTTATAATTTGTTACTGAAATTTTACAAAATATAAAACAATTAAGTTTACTTACAATGAACTAATTGTATAACATAAACAATAAAATTTTTTATTAAATATGAGAGTTCTATCACATAGTGTAATAAGAAATCACAATAATTATGCACTAATTTTAATTTCAATATGATATTACACACTCCTTAGACATCACAATAAAATATAATAATTTAATATATTATATAGAAGTAAATATCAAATGTAAGAGAATACATATAAGTTTCGAATGTCTTTGATACCAAAAAGAGCTTCTAGCATATTGGAAAACATTAGGCAGGTGCTAATAGTGATCCGAGCAATACATTTTCCAATATATGCTCTTAAATAGTTCTTAAAGTAATTGTTAATTTGCCACATATTTCTTGGTCTCTTCCAAATATTAACCCATAAATTAGATATTGCTAATTTATCTAACATGATGAGTAATCTTGATGGATATACAATGACATATCGATATTAATTTGTAATGGAGGATATTAACATCTCGAAAAAATGGCCTAGATTTTGTACTTCTGAACTATACTACATTTGAGAATCATAAGAAAGATTATAACTGGATAAACTTTGCTCGGTTCTTAAACTCATGAAATCTAAACTCAAAGCAATAGATCCTCATTAGTTTGACTTATTTGAGTCGCACCACGTCTTCTTATATATTGTTTTTAAGTGCCACATTACCCTCACCTATTACCTTACAACCATGATCTTCAACCATTTAAGAATATTGTCACATTTTGTTGACAGTTAAAAAAATGAAATGTGTATCAAAATTGAAATTTTTGCACAAAAAACAAAAAACAAAAAAAAAAAAAAAAAAAGAACTTTTCCCTGAGTTTTTGGATATTTTATGAAAATATCTTAAAATATCCTGGATATTCACAAATATTCGTGGATATTGCGGATAATTATGGATATTGTAGATATTTGACGGATACTCCGAGAAGAAAAATCTTTCCCTCCATTATCCATGTCGAGACTTCAAAATATAAATAATATCGTGGAAATATTGACGATGTTGTGGATATATTAATCCATGGTTCTATCTCATTCTCTTACTTTTGCTCATCACATGTCGTCTCTTTTCCTATAAAAATATAACATACTTAAAATCCATTATTTTGCTTTTTACTACAAATAATCTCTTGAAGTAATTACATAAAAAGTATATTTTTAGAATCCTGTTTTAAAATATGTTTGTTTTTTTGATAATGTTGTGCAAATAAAAAGTATATGTTCACTTATACCCATTTTGCCCTTTAACTGTATTCAAAATCATTTTCCTTATTATGTTTCTGTAATGTCTAGATTTTTCATATTACTAATTCCTTTTTAAGGAATTAATTTTTATGCCATGAATGTATTTATGAAAAAGCTTAATTTAGAGCTTTTGTTCGATTTTGTGAATTCTTATGAGTCAATAAGACTCAAAATAGAATGTTAAGGTTAGCAAACGCCCTTTTTAGTCGAAAAGGATGAAAAAGTACGTAATTTTGAAAAAGTCAAAGTTTGACCAAAAAAGTCAAATTTGACCAAGAAAGTCAAAGTTTAACCGAGAGTGGTCAACTGGTTGACTTTGCAGTATTATGTGATGCAGTATGGAAAAGATACTGTAAAACTCTACATTATGAGCAAGATAGCTCAAATAAGCTTTAAAACCACCCTAGAAAATCAAGCACACCTAGTAGGGATCAAGGGTAAAAAGGACTAGAAAAATAATAAAAAAAAATTTATACTGTCCGTTTTTACATAGATGAATTTTGAACTGTAGTACAGTATAAAAATACTGTGTTTAAGTAAACGCAGTATTAAAAATATCTGTGTAGCGAAAAAATTGACTGAATATTGAGGAAAAGCCAAACGGGGCTTAATATAGATGACATCATCTTAAACTCAATTTATGACATCATAAATGAATTATTTAAGCATGGAAAGCAAGCAAAGAAGGTTCTAGAATGGGGTGACATGGCTGGCTACCTCAGGGGCAAAAATGCCAAAATTTTATCTTTTGGGGCAAAAGTGTAAATTTTGAAAAATTAATAATGTAAGCGTAGTGATGTCATCAAGATGATGTCATCAAGATGAGATAAGCTTGGCTTGTTCTCTAAGCATGTAACCGGCCACCTAGGGGGCATAAATGCAAGAATTTTAACTTTTGGGTCAAAGTGTAAATTTTAAAAATTTGGTAAGCAATCATGTAAGCAATGATGTAAGCAATGAGGTCATCTTAGCCTTGTTCCACAAGGGAATGGCTGGCCACCTTAAATGCCAAGGGTGTGAATATTAAAAATTATGGGGTTGTTTTTAGAATTTTAGAAAGTTTTCTATCCCTATAAATACCCATAAGGGGTGGGCGGTTTTTGGGCTGGAAAAATGGAGAAAAACAGCCAAACTCTTGCCATTTTTTAGCAGAAAAATCCGAGAGCTAGGGAAGAGAGAAAGAGAGAAGAAAAAAAAATTGAAAATCCAAAGGAGATTGGATTTAGGGGTGTTCGTGTTTGAACTAAGAACCAAGAGAAAGTTTTGGAAAAATTGGAAACTCATTTCTTGGCTGTAGCCGAGTATGGGAAAGGAGGAAAGGAAAAGAAAAATTTTAATGAAAAAAATTGATAAAGTGGCCGAGAGGGTGAAGTGTCACCAACCAAGCAACCAAGAGAGATTTGGTGCCCCTAGGTGTGTATGTATTCGGCCATGAGTGAGCAAGAAAGGGAGAGGAAAATTTGAAGGAATTTGGCATGGAAGAGTTTCGGCTTTTGGCTGAAACAATCACCAAGTGAGGTGAAAAATTTTGATGCCCAATAGGAGAACAAACCGTGGGAAAGGAAGAGCCAAGGGAGGGAGAAATTTGGATCCACCAAGCCCTAACCCATTTCTAGGGTTAGCCAAGGTAAAACTCCCTCAAACCCTAACTTTTTCCATTAGATTTCAATAGGAAAATTATGTGTATTTCAAGTCTAAGTTTGTATGATCATAAGCTCAAGTTTTATTTCAATTGCCCTAGACTAGGTGTGGTGCTTGATTAGGTTTTAAGGGTGGTTGGTTATGATTGGTTTGCTTTATGATAATGCTTACTTGCATGGCTAGGTTGCATGTTAGATGGTAAATGATTGGTATGCTCCCTGTTTTTGTGCAAATCAGCCCTAGGCAGCCATGCTAGGTGATAGTTTAAGGGTGTATGCTATGGTGTGTGCTTGGAGGTGAGACACAAAGTAGAACCATGCAAACCTAGGACTAGGATAGTTCGGATTTTGGTTTGCATGGGCGCGTTTGAATTGCATGTTGGTTCATGTGGGACGTTAGTAAACGCTGCATGTATGTTATTTAGGCTCCCGCGTGTTCGGTTGAGTTAGTTTCTGCGAAATAGGACGTAAAATCAATTAAGCACAAAAACTGCCAGATTCAGATAGAATCTGCCCAGTTATTTGAAAAGTGAAATTTGAGGCCTTTAGAGGCCGAATTGGGAAAAACGTAAAACATGAAAGTTGTTCAGAAGAGTTTTTCCTAGGGGGCAGCGCAAACCGATTCCCAAAATAAGGCTCCAATGGCCTCCGTTTTTACAGAAAACCGAGACTGGTCTGCCTAGACCTAGTCTACAAGTTCAGCGAGATTCAAACGAAAACTGGCAAGAATTTAGGCAGAACTGGTTTTTTCTTAAAACATGAAAGTTTTAGATTTTTGCGAGAGCTACAACTTTTGTGAAGAAAATTTTTTCAAATTCGGATTCAATTTTTAAACTGACGTAGTTATACAAATGGTGTGCAGGGAACCGAAAATTCCTGCACATGAATTTTTACAAACGTCTCCGAAAAACTGTACTTTTCCTCAAAACTACTGTTTTGACTATGAAAACTGTTCCAATGACAGTTTTCAGTCCTTAATGATTTTATAAAGTCCTGTTTTAAGGAAATGAATTTTTACGAGTTAAGTTAAGAGTTTTGGGATTAATTTCCCTAAATTTTCCAAGTTAAGGAAAAATAGAATTTTCAAGCTAAGGTTTAGTAAACGAATTAACGTAAGGGACGGTAACTGGATGTTATACCCGAGTTACGGGGTCAAGCCTAAGGCCCAAAGGTTGACCCAAGGAAGGTTGACCATAGTTGACTGCAGTTGACCAAAGTTGACCGTAGTTGACTTTGATTGACTAATAATTTGACTTAGTTTGACCTTAAAAGTTACCCAGTATAACCCTAGAGGATACCAAGTGAGCTAAGATATAGGGTTAATGGACATAACCCGATAGTTTGTGGATTAAAGAAGAGGCCCCAAGGTTGGAAGACGATCTAACCCTAATAGTAATAGTATGTTGTGGGCTTAGCAAATAAGGTTACTCAACGTAACCTCTTAAGTGATATTTCATTTTAAGCAATAGGGTTACTAGTTGTAACCAAGTAAGATGTTATGCATAAAGGGACATACCACCAGGATTATGTAGTATGTTGGTTAGGTCACCAATATTTCACAAGTTTAACTAGACTATGTCCTCAACCAAGCAGGTAGAAACCTGCAGCTGTACCCGGAAGAGGAACAGCATTATTTGGGACAATAAATCAAGAGCGTAGGACGGAAGGTAAGTACAACTCCGCCTACAGCATGAACAATATGTTTTATTGCATGATGTGTTTTTAAGAAATCATGAATTGATTTACATGATTTGTAAGCTATGATGTTTATGTGATGATGCAGTATGTTTATGTTACGATGCAATACGTCATGGTATGTTATGGTACAATGTGGTATGATATGTTACGATGTATTATGTTATGATGTTTATGTTATGAATGATGATATGATATGTTATGGTGTATTATGTTATGATATTTATGTTATGAAGGATGGTATGTTATGTTATATGTTTTGATATTGGGACATCATGAAGCATGTTCATTGATAAGAACAAGATTTTAAGATATGAGTTAAGACGAGTTAAGATTATTGTGTCGTACTAACTTACCACAAGGGCGGGTTTAAACGGTATATTCCATGGTTTGAGTTGGATTGGACTGGCTGCCTCCACTACTCCATGTTAAACGATTTGTTTCATGGTTTGAGTTGGAACGGACTGGCTGTCTTCAACCACTCCATGGTTATGTACCACAGTACATACACACATGATATATAAGAATTAAGTTTAAATTAACTATGGAACCATAACTGATTCATAAGAAATCATAACCGGTTCATGCATTTTGCACTTCCATATGCATGCGGATTGAATATTGTACTTACTGGGCAATTAGCTCATTACTTACGTTCATGCTGTAGGTAAGCAACCTACTGGCAATACCTGATGTAAGACTGTGGAAAGATGGCGCTGCAGACTGTGAAATGTGGGATGGACTCCGTCACAGTTTTATAAAGTGTGTTTGAAATGAAAAAGGTGTTTCTTTTATGTTTTAAGTATGTATGGCAAAGTTTAAGTATATATGGCAAGCGACTTACCTCGTGTTGTACCGATCCGCATTAGGCCGGGTTAGGTCCACGGTTTATGTTTATGCATGGTAACTTCCCTAAAAGGTGAAAGCTCGGTACTCGGGTGAGTACATATGAAGAGGTTAAATTTTATGTATATGACTAAGTTAAGTTTATGTATGGAAATAAGTTTAAGTTATGCTTATGTTTAAGTTTATGTTAAGGTTTTATGTTCTATGCATGTAACGTTTTTAAGTTATGATTTTTAAAATGAAGTTTCAAAAGAAAAAAAAAAAAAATTACTCCAGAGTTTTGAACAAACTTAATTATTTAAGACCGAGTTTTAAGTTAAGTAAGTAATGTAACGACCCCCATTCGCGTGGTCGGTCCTATGTGGGTGGTTGGGGCGTTACAGTTTCAATTTTTTTTTCCTTATTTGTTCATTATTGTTGTATTTTTATCTTAATGACTAATTCTTTATTATAGTGATTGCTTGTTTGTACGATTTAAATTTTTTTACAATGTTTCTTAACTATGATTTAGGTTTTTGAGAAACCTAATTTATTTTAGTATGATTTAGGTTTTTTATGATAATTATAATACTATGACGATAATTTATTATTCTATATTCTTATTAATATTGTTTTAATAGTTAGTTTCTAAAGTTTAAATGTGATAAGAAATTACTTATTTTTTTTAATGATAATTACTATATCATTATAATGTTTTCCTTTACGATATTATTATATCATTATGATGTTTTTATTTATGATAATTACTATATCATTATGATATCTTTTCCTTCTATGACATTTTTTTTTCATCAATTATGATAATAATTACTGTATAATTATGATATTATAATATCATTATAATATTTTTCTTTATGCTAATTGTTATATTATTATAATATTTTTTCATTTTATAACAGTTTGTTTACCAATTTCATGAAATAAAATTTAGGCATTTTTCCTCATACTTTTTTCTACCTTTTTTTGTTTCCTTTTTAATAATTCATTTATTTATTAATTCTCAATTTTTTATGAAGGGTAATGTTGTCTTTATAAGTACTATTTTAGACATTTTTATGAGAGTAATTAGTTTAAATAGTCCTGAATTGTTTTGAATGTGACAGTTTGGTCCCCTTTTTTTTTATTTTTTATTTTTATACCGAGATGACCCTAAACTTCTATTTCTTGGCCATTTAATCATTTTCGTCAAATTTCATTTAATTTCTAACAGAATCTTGCAAAAATGATTATTTTTATAGTAAAATGATCAAAATATCCTTTAATCTCCCAAAAGTACCTCTCCCACCCTCCCTTCCTCCTCTATCTCTATCTCTTTCTCTCTCTAGGTTCTCTTCACCCTTCCCCCCACCACTGGCATCCTGGCTCCCCCCCTCCCCCACCCCCGGCTGGCAACCTGGTTTCCACACTGCCTCTCCGATTCTCCCTCCCTCCCTCCCCAGGTTTGCTCCCCCTACACAGTCGATCTGAGTCTTTGCTCCCCCCTCCCCCAGGTGGTTGGCACCCCCCTTGCATCGTTGATTTGAGTTTTGACCCACCTCCCCCCCCCCCCCCGACTTTGTCGCTGAAGTTGATCTGGGTTCTGAGAAATGAAGAGACAGAAAGGGAGAGGAATTTTTTTAATGATTTTTTTATTTTTGTTAAATCAATTATTATTAAATTATGAAAATACCCTCTCAAATTTGATCATACGCATTGCACGTAACTCATTCCGTTAGAAACTTAACGGATTTGGACGGAAAGGACTATCATGGCCAATATTTTAAGAGTTCAGGAGTCATTTCGGCAAAAAAATAAAAGCATGGACCAAACCATCAGCTTTAAAAAAGTCAGGGATTATTTTGGTCAATTACACTATTTAGAAATAAAAGAAAATTAACATATCTAATTTCAAAATCTATGTACATAACCCTAATCTCCTTTGCTTGTCTATATATGTTTATTTTTCAATTATTATGGCACAACCACCGTTATTCTTCTCTCTCCTCTTATAATTCCTAAGGCTTAAATTCAACTGTTTGGACTCCATTTGATTCTCCAGTTTCTATGTTTTCTCGCGTCCAAAGCCAAGACCCAATAGCTACTAACATCATCTTTTCCTTTCTTTAGACCAGACGAGTCTAATACCCGTGCTATGCACGGTGATGTAGGGAGAAAATAAAATGAAATAATTGATTATTATACAATAAAAGTAGTTATTTAAGATTAATAATATAATTAGTGTAAACAGCAATAAGTATAAGTAATACTTATCAAGTAAATTAGTGTAAACAATAACATATAAGTATATTTATAAATTTTTTGGAAAAAACAAAAATGAACAAAATCAGAAAAAGGTAACAAATACACAAAAGTAATAAAAGCAGAAAGCATAAGTAATACTGAAAATAAAGAAAAGAACGAAAAAAAAAAAGAAAGAAAAGAAAAGGTCATATTTATCAATCATCATTCCATAAAATAAGTACACATGAAAAACCGTAAGGGAAAAAATAATATGAAAATAATAACATTATGTAATTCCCAAACATATTCATGGCAACGACAAAAACTGTCAAATAATATATATTAGTTATTTCACATATACTATCAATAATATGACATTGATCAACATATACCAAACTAAGTAATACATCTGGTATGTGCATATCCAAATAGAGATCATCATAGCATATTGAAATTTATTTACAAAAATCAAAACTGAAAAAAAGATAGAGAGAAGGGAAGCGGGAACAGAGAGAAGAAAGAGAGTGAAGAGGTTTTGAAGAGCAAAATAGTCAAGACAGTATACACAAACAACTAATAGACAAATTCCAAGAGGTAAAATCATGCAGCCAATGAAAAGAAGGTAAAATCGGCATTTAGGTGTGCTGGAAGCAGAGGATGGTAGAACTTAACACTAATAAGTAATACATATTCATATATAATCAAAACAATGAAGACAATTTATGAGATCCTATAATACCATTATTTAAGTTATAATAGAGATAATAGTCATGAAAGATCTAAAGAAAGAAAAAGTTACTTGATATTCTATTGGCGGCAAGAAAAACAAAGAAAGAAACGAAAAAAAAAGAAAAAGAAAGAAAGACTCGATAAAATAGAAAGATGAGAAATCTAATATAACTTTTAAGAATGAAGAAAAACAACAGCAGAGAAAACAAAAACAATATATACATAGAGTTAAAGAGAAGAAAAAATCAAGGCAGTATACAGAACACAATCAATAGGCATGCTTAGAAAGGTAAAAACGTCCAGACAATAAAAAACATACAAATAGTAAAATCACTCCAAAAGCGATAGTAAAAATATAAAAATCAATCAAGATGGACTATAAAATCAGTAAAGAAAGTAATGGATAGGAAAAAAATACAGGATTAAATATAGTACCTGAAAAAAAAAAAAAAAAACAACAACTTTCCACAGAAGTAAAGATTTGAAAGTAGGCAGTTTGTAGAAGTTCACAAACAGTAGGAGAAAATATTTTAAGTAAGAATTGAAGGAGGTTTGAAAGAGAGTAATTGAAACGATATTACGGGAATACTAATCCTAAAGCATAAGAAACGTGCAATATATGAGAAGAGATGTAATACATAAGAGAAAACAGAGGTGAAAAAGTTTTGAGAAAGATGTGTAAAGAGACGGTGAAAAAGCAGCAGTATCAAAATACTTACACGTATATACATAAAAATACATATACTGACAAAAAAAAATACAGATATACTCATGCAACAAATTCCAATAAAAATAATTTTCAGAGTGCAAGTTACAAAGCTGTAACAAATAAACCAATGACAACTAAATGAAACCAAGCTTAAAGTAGTAAATATATAGGACAAATCAGTAAAACCGAACCAAATTATATCACATGGAAAGAACGTAAAAAAATCAAAAATTCAAATAAGAGAAAACCTAAATTCCATTCTAACTAAATCCTACAATACAACTAAATCATCACAAATATTTATAAAGAGTAAAAACTAAAGAAATCAAAATTCGGATAAAAAATTAAACGAATAATACCCGAGAGGGAAAAACGACAGAATTTGAAAATATAAACATCAGGTATAAAAAGTCTTCAATATATTCTTCAGAAACTTGAAGCAGTCACCTGAGAACCGAGTCCAATCTACAAGTACAATTCAATAAAAAACAAAGATCAAAATTAAGTTACATAAAACACAAAACAATAACGGGAAAAACAAAATCAAAACTTAATCAAACCTGCAACAACAAAAAAATCCCTAAATAACTAAAAAAAAATTAAAAACCCCCAAAATGAAAATCTAGACTTTTGGACAAAACAAAGAAATAAAACAGGAAAAAAAAAAAATAGAACGTTCAAAACAAAAAGTAACAGTGGGAGAGAAAGAGGAAAAAACCATGGGTAGGATTAAAAAGACAAAAAACAAAAATGCTAAAAAAAAAAAAAACAAAAAACTGCCAAAAAAAAAAATCCTAAAATAACATTGTAGACATTTTCACATTCCTATCTCATTCTTCTGCAACTCCTGGCTCTATCGAACAGTTCCTGAAACCAAAAGAAGAAACTACCAAACCAATTCGAGAGGCAAAAAATAAAAAATAAAAACAAAATTTAGGAAACATATGTTGAAAACCATTCCTGCAAACCCAAATTATCCAACAACAACAGCTCCAAAAGGACAAAGTTCCTTCACCAAAACCAAAAGAAACCCACCGACAGGGAAACAACCAGCGACCAAATTTGGGGGAAAAAAATCAAGGAAAAAATTTCCACCAAACATTCCTGAAAAACCATTCCCTGCAAACCAAACTTGTCCAATAACAACACATCCAAAACGACTAACTTTCTTCACCAAAACCAAAGCAAACCCACCATTACAAATTTGAAACCGAAAACCCAAAAAAGAAAAACAACATAAAAAAAAAAAACACACACACAAAAAGAAAAAGAAAAACGAAAATGCAAAATCAAACACAAAATTTAGAACTCAAAAAAAGCGGCGACAAAGACAAAAAAAATCAACCAAACTTAGGTTTTCAAGAAACCAAAAACGCAAGAAAGAAGAAGAAGAAAAGAAAAGAAAGAGAGACAGAGACATAAAGAGAAAAATAAAAATAAATAAGAACTGGAAAAACAGAGAGAGAGAGAGAAACCGGTGTGTAACGACCCGCCTAGCATAGGCCGTTACCATACATACGTATATAAATCATGAATAACTTATACGAACTTACTTATTTAATACGTGAAACACAGCGGAAATTTTTTTTTTTTTTTATGAGGCGTATACACAAATACGAAACATAAGATATGAACAATATTACTAATTATGCGTACGAGCATACTACTAAATAGCCATAATTAAACATTCCATAATCTACATATAATTATTGAAACGCGTAGCGGTTTCCGTTTCCCACTATTCACAGTGCCCGGCCACGCGACTCCACCTTGCATCATCAACTGCTGGCAGGTGTTTACCTATAGCATAAACTTAAAACAATAAGTTTTCGCTCAGCAAGTACAACTCCTATTCTGTGACACATAAACTTAAATCTTATACTATCCATAACATACACTTCATTTCATTACATATAACATCGATACATATAGCATGCATGAACCAATTATGTTCGTATTATGCTTTCTTATTTCTTCATCTCTTATTCTACTTAGGGACCCTTAATATGAGTGTTCGTATCTGGCGCGCAACTATGGATTGGTTGGAGCGGCCAGTCCATGTCCAACTCAACCCACAGTTCAACCCGACCTGATGCGAGTGGTACGACATAGGCGACTTATCGCCTTTTCCTATTTTCCATCTTGTCATTCTTAAACGTGTCATTCATAATCTCATTTCGTGAACATAATATTCGATGTCATTTAATCATACTTCATAACCATTTCATATTCCCCGTTAAGCATACATTGCTTACTTAACACATTTCATAACATAGACTTACTATATACATATAACATAGCATTTGATCATAACACATAGTACATAGCATACCAATTATATCTAGGTAAGTATACAACTAATAGCTTATGTTGTAGGCGGCGTTGTACTTACCTTGTCTATGCCTGATGTTACGCTGTTCCACCTCGGGCTGAGCTGCAGGTTACCTCCTGCTTAATCGAAGGACTAGGTAAGATTTCTAGCCTATGACCATAATATGTTGGTTATCCACCAACATTCATGCAATGACTTAGTTATATGTCCCCCCTATCTTAAAATATTTTATGTGTGGTTACGTTGGATAACCTTTCATACTGATCACATGCGCGAGCGTAAAGGGTTAGGCTAGCACCTAACCTCGGACTTACCGTTATCCTAATCCATACTATGTTAACCGAAGTTAACCTCTAAGGTTACTAAAGTCAACCCTCCCTTTGGGTCAACCTCGGGCTTTGGGGTTAAGCCCTGTGATTCAGGTATAATTTCCCGATTACCGTTCTTCATTGCTTGATTTATAACTTAACTTGAAAATTCCTTTTTCTTTATCTTGAAAAAAGTTTGGCACTTAAGCCTTAAAAACTTCCTAAATTTCTTCTAAAAATACTTGATTCTTGAAATATGATTTTACAAAATGTTTGAAGGTTGAAAACTGTCTTTGGAACAGTTTCCATGTTCAAAACAGTGTTTTTAGACAGAAAAACAGTTTTCCTAAACTGGTTCTAGAAAATCTTGTGCAGGAATTTCTAGCTCCCCGCACAGTTTTTAGAAATAAGATTATATTTAAAAATCCTTTTGGAATTAAACAAAGTTGTCTCCACGAAATTTCTAGCTCTCGAAAAGTTCTAAAACTTTCATGTTTTACAAAAAGTCTGATTCTGCTTAGATTCATACCAGTTTTCTTTTGAAACTCGCTAAACGTGTAGACTAGGTCTGGGCAGACCAGTCTCGGTTTTCCTTAAAAACGGAGGCCATTGGAGCCTCATTTTGAGAAACGGCTCATGTAGCCCCCTAGGAAAAATCCTGTTCTACAACTTCTGTGTTTTACGTTTTACCCCATTCGGCCTCTAAAGGCCTGAAATTACCACTTTTCTAAAACTGTCCAGTTTGGAACCCGAACTGGCAGCTTTGTTTACTAAAACCGGTTTACGTCCTAATTCGCGGGTTCTATCTCGATTGACCACTTCGGGAGCTTACTTACAAAGCATGCAGCATTTCTAACGTCCCGCATGTTCTAACATGCTAACCCAACGTACCCATGCAGCCCATAAAATCCGAACACCCTATCCTAGGGTTGCATGGTCTAAGCCTAGCATATAACATTCCATGCATTCAACATCATACCAAAATAAATTCTAACATACATTCACATGCTTATTCATACTATAAGGGACATATAACCTCATGTAAAAATTTTAGCATGCAATCCTAGCATACAAATTAAACATGGACATATTAATGAACATAAATAAACCAAACCACCCTTAAGCAACCTAATCAAGCACTAAAGCAATCTAATGGGCAAGAAATTAAATTTGAGCTTATGCTCTTACAAACTTGGCTTAAAAATACATTTAAATCTCAACTTTAAAACTAAAATGAAATAGGATTAGGGCTTTTGAAAAATACCTTGATTTGAGTTAGGGTTTGGCTTTAGAGTTTGAACCCAAAATCACACTCTTGGTCCCTAGCTCCTAGAACCGATTCCACACACCAAATGGCTCCCAAAACTTGGCTTTTTGAACTCAATCTCACCCTCCACCTAATGCTCGGCCACACTACACCTTGCACCCAAAAATTTGAATTTTCCCCACTGTTTTTCTGCACAAAAACCGTGGCTGCCCTAGACCCAAAATTGATCTCAAAACTTGCTTCAAACTTGATTTCTTGGTGGTTCTCTCACACCCGAATGCTCCCACAAACTTTTCCCTAAAATTTTTGATTTTTCACTTTTGCTCCACTGTTCATTTACCCACGGCAGCAGCTAGGAAATGGCTGGAAAAATTTTTTAGACTCTCCCTCTTACTTTTCTAGCTCAAAACCGAAACTAAACTAGGGTTGGCTCAAGAAAAATTTTTGTTTTCTTTCTCACTCTCTCACTCGGATTTTTGTGGAAGAAAATGGCAAGAGTTTAGCTATGTTTTCCATTTAAAATGAATAGAAGTCACCTCTATTTATAGACAATGTGGGACTTTTGGAGTTTGATTTTGACCCCAAAATTTTTGAAAAATCATGCAAGAAGCATGCAAGGTGGCCGAATTTTTTGCTTGGTGGAGAAGCAAGAAATTTCTAGAGCAAGACACTTGTCTTGTGTGGATTTGTTCTCAAAAATTGATGATGTCATAAATAAAAAATATGATGATGTCATAATTAATAAAGGCATGTTTGGCTCTTTTTCAAAAAGCAGTCTAATTTTGAACTTAACACAGATAAATCTAATACTGTGTTATACTAATACACAGTACTGATATTTTATACTGCAGTAAAAATTTTATCTGTGAAAAATCGGGCTGAAAATTTTTTTCCTTATTTTCTCAAACCCTTTTGCCCTGTGCCCTAAATTTTATTCCAAAAAAAAAAAAAAGGGTTTTTGCAGTATTTTTCCCATACTGCATGTTACAAAATTGTACAATTAGGGTTTTGACCATTTTGGTCAAACTTTGACTTTTTCGGGTCAAAATTGACTTTTTTGGTCAACCCTTTGACTTTCCTAAATCATGTAAATTTTATCTCTTTTCATCCGAAAAGACCATTTGTCAATCAAAACAAGCATATTTGAGTCTTATAAAGCTATAAGAACTCATAACACATAATAAAGTCCTAAAGCGAACTTTTTCATAAATGCCGGTACGGCATACATTTAATTCCTTTAAAAGGAAATAATCACATAGAAAAATTAGGTATTACACGGCGATAGAGAGAGAAAATAAAATGAAGAGTTAGAAATTCAAAAAACGAAAAACGCAAGAAAGAGAGAAAGAAAAGAAGAGAGAGAGAAACAGAGACAAGAAAGAAAGAAAACAAAACAAAAAAAAAAAAGAGAGAAAGAGGCGAAGGGGCGGCAGAAAAAGAGAGGAAGATGAAGAGTTAGGGTTTGAGGGAAAAAGAAGAAGCGAAGAGCAGAGAGAAAGACAGCAAAGAGAAAGAAAGAAAGGCAAAGAAAAATGAGGATTTCAAAAAAAGAGAGAGAGGAGAAGCGGCATCAGAGAGAGAAAGAGGAAGGTGAAAAGTTAGGGTTCGAGGGGCAAAAGAGTCAACACACTATATATAAAGAATCTACATGTAAATTTTTAAGGGTAAAATTATAAAGCTACTATCTGTGATTCAGTCAACTTAAGTCAACTACTCCCTTTAGTAAGTTATATAATATAATGTAAGAACTAATTTTTTTTTTTTATGTTAATCAATCATTTTTTAAAAATTAAGTAGTTAATAGTGGGAAAAAAAAATTGTGCATGTGTATGTATATATACACACTGGTGGAGCTAGATAAGGGGGGTGGGGGTATTTATTTTTTTAAGTGTATAATGTTTTAAAAAATTTTTTGTAAGTAAATTTTTAGATATTTATCCACTTAATATAAAATTTTCTGTTTTTTTTCCCCTTTTTCTTTAAATCGCATACTTTTAAATTGGTCAATTAAAATATTTTGTCTCTAATTAACTTCTATTACACAATTTTTCTTACCCACTTAATCTAATTTTTTCTGTTTATTATTTTTTTGCCTTTTCTTTTAACCTCATACTTTAAAATTGACCAATTAAAGTATTTTGTCTCTAATTGACTTCTAGTTAACCAATTCTTCCAAATATAACCTTTTATTTTGGTCAATTCTACAATGGGAGACAACTAATTATTATATATACTAAAGGGATGTAATTTCACTGTTCATGCACAGTAAAATTACTATTTTAGCCCTTAACTTCCTTCATACTGCCCTTCCAGCACACCTAAATACCGAATTTACCCTCCTTTTATTGTGTGGACGGTTTTGTCCCTCTAAATTTGTCTACCGGTTGTTTGTCTATAGTGGCTTGACTGTTTTGTCCCTCAAACCCTAACTCTCCACTCTCTTTCTCCTCTTTGCCGCTGCCTCGCTTCTCTATCTCTTTTTTCAGTTTTCATTTTCGTTTTGCTCTCTCTCTCTCTCTTTCTCTCTCTTCTCTATTCTTCTTCTCCTTTTTTGCGTTTTTGGTCTCCTCAAACCCTAACTTTTGTCTCTCTTTCTCCTTTCTGCGGCCGCCTCCCTTCATTCTTCAATCTCTTATTTGGCTTTTCATTTTTGTCTTCCTCTTTCTCTCTGTGTGTTTATTCACTTTTGTTTTTCTCCTTTTTTGCGTTTTCGGTTTCAAATTTCTACCGGTGGCTTTCTCTTGGTTTTGGTGAAGAAACTTGGTGGTTTTGGATTTGTTGTTGTTGGAGAACAAGGGTTTGCAGGGAATAACCTTCAAGGCATATTTGGTGAAGTCTTTTTTTTTTTTTTTTGGTGGGATTTGTTTGGTCATTTTTTTTTTCTATCGGTGGCTTCCTCTTGGTTTTGGTGAAGAAACTGAGTGGTTTTGGAATTGTTGTTGTTGGAGAACTTGGGTTTGCAGGGAATGGCCTTTAAGGCATGTTTGGTGAAGTTTTTTTTTTTTTTTTTTTTTTGTGTGATTTGTTTGGTGGTTTTTTCTTTTGGTTTTACCAAGTGTTCGAAGAAGCAAAGAGTTAGAGAAGAAGGAGATAGGGATCTGAAAATGTATACATTGTTACTTTTACTTATTTATTTATTTATTTATTTTTTGCTTTTTTTGGTGTCTTCTTTTGTTCACTTTCAGTGTTTGCCTTTTTTGTCCCTTTAACCTTACCTATGCTTTCTTTTTCTTTTCTCTGCTGCTGCTTCTCTGTGTTTTTAGGGTTCTATTTTTTTTTCCCCTCCCCTTGGTTTCTTTGTTTTGTCCGAAACCCTAGATTTTGATTTTGGGGGTTTTTAATTTTTTTATAACTCATTTAGGGGCTTTTTTTTTTTTTTTTGCGTGTTTGATTAAGTTTTGGTTTTTTTTTTCCTATTGTTTCGGTTATTTTGTTTATTTTTTCATTTTTCCTATCGTGTATGTGTGTATTGAAATAACAATATTTTTCATTTTTTTTCGTGTTAATTACGTTGCTACTTCCACCGTTGAAGACTTGCCGAGACCTGGAGACCTAACTGAAGGAATAAGGGAATATTTCACTGAGTTTTTTGTCAATCTGTTTTTGGTTTTATGTAAATTAATTTTGATTTTCGTTTTTTCTTGAATTGTATTTGTAGATTGCAGTGGTTGCGATTCTCAACTGGCTGATTGGAGCTTTTGACGAACATATTGAAGACTTTTTATCCCTGATGTTTGTATTTTCAAATTTTTTGGTTCTATCCCCCCCGATATTATTTACTTAATTTTCTATCCGAATTTTTATTTATTTATTTTTACTCTATATAAATATATGTCATGATTTATAGTTGTATTCTAGGATTTAGTTAGAATGGAGTGAATCTTTAAGGTTTTCTGTTATTTAAATTTCTAATTTGTTTAGGTTGTTTCTATGTGAGATAGTTTGCTTTGGTTTTGTTGATTTGTCCTATATATTTACTACTTTTAGTTTAGTTTGTTTTAGTCGTGATTGTGTTATTTGTTATAACTTTGTAACTTGCAGTCTGAAAATTACCTTTATCGGAATTTGTAGTATGTGTATATCTGTTATTAGTGTTTGTAATTTGTTTTATCTGTATTCTCTGCTGTGAGTACATGTATTTTTATGCATATACATGTAACCATTTTGTTACTGCTGTTTTTCACCGACTCTTTAAAAACAGCTTTCTGGAAACATTTTGAACCTATTTTTTCTCTTATTTATTACATCTCCTCTCATTTATTACATCTTTCTTATAGTTTAGCATTAGTATTCCCGTAATATCCTCTCAATTACTCTGTTTCAAACCTCCTTTAATTCTTACTTCAAATATTTTATCCTATTGTTTGTCAACTTCCAAAAACTAATCATTTTGGAATACTTATTTATGTGGAAAGTTACTGTTTTTATTCAGATATTATATTTAATATTGTATTTTTATTTTGCCAATTTCTTTCTTCACTGATTTTATATTTCATCTTCATTGATTTTTATATTCTTACTACCGGTTTTGGACTCATTTTATTGTCTGCATGTTTTTGCCCTTCTAAGTATGCATATTGGTTATGTTGTCTATACTGTTTTGACCTTTCTGTCCCTCTAACTCTATCTATATTCTATCTTTCTCTTATCTGCCGCTACCTCCCTTCATTGTTGAAAGTTACCTTTGATTTTTCATCTTCCTATTTTATTTAGTCTCTCTCTCTCTCTCTCTTCCTCTGTCTCTGATTTTTGTTCCCCCCAACAGAATATAAATAAATTTCTTCTTTGTTTAGATCTTTGATGACTATTATCCTTATTAGAAGTTAAATAATCATATTAGATGATCTAATAAATTTTTTTCATTGTTCTGATTATTTATGACTTACATTGTTTTTTGTTTATTTATATTTGTTTCTATTATCATGTTAATTGTGTATCTGTTGTTATATGATTTATAAAGTCTTAGTATTTATATATTTGTGTTATGTTTTTTAAGTACTATTGTTGTAGTAAGTATATTTGTTGGTTTTGTTCTCTTTTTTTTTTTTTTTTTTCGGATTTGTTTTGTTGCAGTGGGGGGTTTTTTTTTTTTTCCTTCCCTTAATACTATAACTGTTTTTTTTTAGGAATTTCTGTAAAAAAATTTTAATATGATATGATGATCTCTGCTTGGATATGCGTATATCAGATGTATTACTTAGTTTGGTATATGTTGATGAATATCATATTATTGATAGTATATGTTAAATAACTAATACATATTATTTGACAGTTTTTATTGTTGTCGTGAATGTTTAGGAATTATATAATGTTTTTCATTATTTTCATTCTGTTTTTTTCTCTGCGCTTTTTCATGTGTTTTTATTTTGTGGATTTATGGTTTATAAATATCACGTTTTGGTTTTTTTTTTTTTTGGTTGTTTCCTTTATTTTTGGTATTAGTTATGCCTTCTATTTTTATTTGTTTTGTGTATTCTTTACCTTTTTCTGATTTTATCCCTTTCCGCTTTTGCAAATATATATATAAATATACTCATATATTATTATTTACTTTGATTTATTGGATATTTATTTTGTTGTCATTTTATTTTTTTTCTACAATTTTCTGCCTTTTTATTTCTTCAATTTTTCCTTTTGAAATTTAAAGTTTCAAGTTATGGTTTCAAGATCCTATTGTTTGAAATTTTTTAGTCTGTTAACCAATTATTCCTCATTTCTTACTTTTGCTTTATATTGTTTACTCTACTTTTATTTTTTCCTGTTTTTGTTACTTTATTTTCCTTTTTATTATTAATATTTTTTTTCTTGGTAGATATTTCCAAACATTTCACCTGGTAGATATTGAAACCGAAGTCGAATTATATTTTAGTTATTTTTGATAAATACTCTTATGATACAAGAGATCTGAGCTTATTTTAATAATATTTAATGCTTTTTTTTTTCAAGAGTTAATATAAATTTTCGTTATATTTTTTTATAGTATGTATATATATTGGATTATATATTTAATTTCGTGGACATGATTAAATATGTTATAGGTTTGTTCTTTTTTCTCTGTGAAGGTATTCTGTAAGAATTTTTTTTTTGTAATTTAATATAGTTTTTTTTTTGGTATGATTTTTATTACCCGGGGGTTTTTTTTTCTTTTATTAAATTATTCAAGTGTTTAGATTTAATATTGTTATATTTGTATGCAAATGTTTTCACTATTACGAGCCATTGTAATTTAAATTGTTTGATGTAATTTTTTATATTTTTATTATAAACCAATGTAATTTAAATTGTTTGATGTAATTTTTTATATTCTATACTTTTATAATGTGAGGTGAAATTTTTACTTTATATGTATTTTCATTTTATTTAAATTTATGTTATAAAAAATAATTGTTCATGAAAAATGTTAATGACTTAGGCTACTTATCATTTAATTTAGCAAAATATAAGTTCTTATTCAACGGAAAAAATTTTAAAAAATTTGGACGCCAAATAACATCTATTTAAGATAATATGAATTATAAATAAATAAACTTGACTCCATAAACTTTTATATAAACTTGAAATTTATTTAAGGTAATATGAATTATAAATAAATAAATTTGACTCCAAAAACTTTTATATAAACTTGAAATTTATTTATATGTTTATTTAAGATTGGTAAAATTTTTGTCGTCAATAATATAATATACATAATAAAATAAACTTAATAACAAATTTATATACAGAAATATTATATATAAATTAGATAAAAAGATATCAATTGAAATTAAAATATTTTATTATACAAAAACTTGAATGCATTAAACATATTTAACAAAATATATAATTTCTACTATGACATTTAAAAAACTAATATTAGATAAAAATGATAATAAAAAAAACAAAATTTGACTGTTTATTTATGGATAATTTATTGATAACTATAAAATAAATTACATTCATAAATAAATAAATTTGGAGAAATAAATTTTTTATAGATTTAATATATGTTTATATGTTTGCATAAAATTTCTAAGATTTTTGACTTCAATTATACAATAAATGTAATATAATAAAATAAAGAACAAATTTAAATATTGAAATATTATATATAAAGTGAAAAAAATATATTAATTGAAATTTAAACAATTTATTATATAAAAATATAAGTTCATTAAATATATTTCATAAACTACATATAATTCATAATATGATGCTTAAAAAATAAAAATTAAATCAAAATGATCATAAAATAAAAAAGGAAAAAATTTCTTTACTTATGAATAATTCATTGTTAAGTGTAAAATAAATCATATATAATAATTTATTTTTTAGTCTGAATTTTATATTTTTTGTATATTTAATCATAAAAAATAAATTTAGACAGAAAAAAAAATCTAAAAATCATTCAATATTCAATAAAAAAAATTTACACAATCGAAATAATATAACTAAAAAATAAATTAATATAATCAAGTTGTAATAATTGTAGAAATAAAATAATGTACAAAAATAATTGAATATTAAATAAGAGAAAAATTTACAAATGAATGGAAAACAACTTAAGATAATAAAAAAAATAAATTTACCAAATAAAATTATAGTATGGAAGACAAAAAATATTTTGAAATAATTTGTAGCCATAAGAATGTTACAAATTTAAAATAAAAACAAAATCCAGTTATAAAATATGCAAGATTAAATTTTAAGATAAAATTTTTAGAATAAAATTTTTTAAAATATTTTATGCACTTCTATGTTTATTTATTAATTAATTGATTTTATTTGTCATACTAAATTTACTTAGGTTAATGAATTTTTAGTATTATTTGATTTCTAAAATTTTTGTGTTTTATTTAGTATTCGTAATGTTTTGACTAGAAAATATCATTTTATTTTGTGATAATAGATAAAATTTTTACTGAAAATATTTTATCATAATATTTCTTATTAATATCTTTTTTTGCCTACATGTTTTTTTTTAAATTAAAATAGTTAAATTTTTTTCGTTTTTTCTTATTACATTTATATGTATACTTTTAATTTTCTAACAATATTTGATATTGTCCTTTTCTATTTTGTATTACAAAATTCAAAGAATGCAAAAAAATTCTGGAAAAAACACTGACTATTCAAGACGTTTAAAACGTCAAAAAAAGCAAAATTATATGAATAATAATGGAGCATCTACGCCAACAAATGTGGACGTCTCAAATACTGAATATCAAGATTTAAATACTGAAATATGTAATTCGCCATCATTTGAAAAAGGTAATTTAATTATTTTAAATTATATTTTACTTTCTATATATTTATTAATTTCGTCAATATTTTATACTAATGTTTTCTTATTTTGTCTCCTCCATTTTTTCCATTAATTTTATGATTTAGACTCAAACAATGAATATATAGATATTGGAGATTGTAATTACGTATGTCAATATTGTGGAGCATTATTTTGAAAATATGAACAAACACGTAATACAAATCCATCAAAATATTTTTATGTTGTCAAAATGGAAAAATTCGTATTTCTTTAACCAAAAAATCACCATCAATTTTGGATCAATTATTAGATTATTATGAAGGACCTTTAAGTACAAATTTCAAAAAAAATATCAGACTTATAACTCTATGTTTGCTTTTACTTTATATTCGGAGCAAATATTCAATCAGATATTAATAATTCTCTGGCCCCATATATTTTTAAAATCAATGGTTAAATACATCATTTAATTAAATATTTACTTCCAACTAATAATAATTCTCCAAGATTTGCACAATTATCTATTTATGATATAGAAAATGAAATTTAAAACAGAATATCTACACTTTCAAATACTGAAAATTTAAATGAGACAATAGTTAAAAATTAATTACAATGTTAGATGAAACAAATAAATTAGTACAACTTTTTAGAACTGTTAGAGAAATCTATAAAAATAATCAAATACCATCAATGAAATTAAGATTATTAGGAAGACAACAAGAAAATAGTGCACAATATGATCTTCCAACTTCAACAGATATAGGTTTTAATTGTTGGAGATATTGGTGAATATGAAAATGGAAGAGATATTATTATTTAATCAAACTGGACAACTACAGAGAATCAATAAACTTCATCCATCTTATATGGCATTATACTATCCATTATTATTTCTCTATGGAGAAGATGATTATAGAATCGATATAAGATGGAATCCAAATTTTATAGGTAAATAACCACATAGATATCGAATATCAATAAGATCATTTTATACTTTTCAATTTCATGAATGAATACAACAAGAAAATACATTATTTAGATCTGGTCGACTTTTTCAACAGTATATTGTAGATATTTATGCTTATATTGAAGAAGATCGTTTAGGTTATATTAAACATAATCAAAATAATTTAAGATCTAAGATTTATAATTAGAGGTGATATAGATGCACAAGCGAGTGGAAAAAAAAATTATTTTACCATCATCTTATACAGGGAGTCCAAGATATATGATTCAAAATTATCAAGATGCAATGGTAATTTGTAGACATTATGAAAATCCTGATATATTTTTAACATTTACATGTAATCCTAAATGGCCAGAAATTAGAAGAAAATTATCATTAATTCCAGGACAATAACTTGAAGATAGACCAGATATCATAAGTAGAATATTTAAAATTAAATTAGATCATTTTTTAAAAACAATAAAATCAAAGTAATTTTTGGGCCCGTAATAGCAAGTTAGTTAATTTATTTTATAATAAATAAATATATTATTATTATTATTATTTTTTATTGTAAAAATTAAAATACTAACATTATTTTTTCCTTTTTTTGTCTCAGATTTATATGTAATCGAATTTCAAAAACGTGGTTTACCTTATTTTGGTTATATCATGAATATAAATACCATGATTCATTACAAATAGATAAAATTATTTCTGCTGAAATTCCAAACCCAATAACAGATCCGTTAAGGAATAAAATTATTACTGAATATATGATACATGGATCATGTGGATATGCAAAAACATCTGCACCATGTATGAAAAATTCAAAATGTTCAAAAAAATTCCCCAAACAAATAAAAAATGAAACAACAATTGAAGAAAATGGTTTTGTAAATTATCGTCGAATAGATACAAATTTTAATGTTATTGAAGAAGGAACAAAACTTGATAATAGATATGTTGTACCTTATAATCGAACTTTGTGTTTAAAATATTCTACACATATTAATGTTGAAATATGTTCACAATCTATGCTTATTAAATATTTATTTAAATACTTAACAAAAGGGCCAGATAGAATTAGAGCCGTTAACATTATTACTGAAATAATGAAACAATAAATTATAAAGAAGTTGATGAAATAAAAGTTTATCTTAATTGTCGATATATTACATCTTATGAAGTAATTTGGAGAATATTTGAATATTCAATACACCACAGAAATTTAGCTATTCCACGCTTTTCTATTCATTTATCAAATATGTAAAACATTACATTTCATAAAAATCAACAACTACATAATATAATTCGACAACCATAAATTCAAAAAACAACATTAACAAAATAGATGAAAATGAATAAAACTGATGAACATGCTCGACAACTTACTTATATAGAATTTCTAACAAAATTTGTTTGGAATAATAAAAATAAATTATGGACCCATCGACAAAATGAACATACTATAAGACGAACATTTTATATTCACCCTAGTTTTGGTGAATTATATTATTTAAAATTATTATTAAATCATTAAAAAGGATCAACAAGTTATGAATCCCTTCGAATAGTAAATAATATTATTTATCCCACAAATCAAACAGCCTGTCATGCATTAGGATTATTAGGAGATGATAAAAAATGGGATGAATCAATCAAAGAAGCATCATTTTGGTCAATGTCGACACAATTTCGTCAACTTTTTATTACAATACTATTATTTTGTAATATTTATGATCTCATAAAATTTTTGGAAAAACATTGGAAATTAATTTTCGGTGATATTTTATACAAAGTAAAAATCTTATTTAATAACACAGATTTTCAAATTCCAAAAAATGAGTTATATAATTTTGTATTATATGAATTAGAAAAATTATTAAATTTAAATTCATCTTCTCTATCACATTATTAAATTTAAATCCACTTCTAACTGGATCATTAATTAAAGATTTAAATAATAATCTTTTAAGAGAATAACTTAATTATGACATATATCAATTAAAAGAAGAAAATCTTAACTTAGTACAAAATTTGAGTTAAGAACAACTCTATCTTTATAATCAAATTTTACAAGAAATTGAAAGAAAATAAGATGATTTATTTTTTATATATGGTTATGGTGGTACAGGAAAAACATATTTATAGAATGCTATTATTAGTAAAATTAGATCAAATGGTGAAATTGTACTAGCTATAGCATCATCAGGTATAGTATTATTATTATTACCAAAAGGGCGAACAGCACATTCAAGATTTCGTATACCCCTTTCAATTGACAAATTTTCAACCTGTCAAATCAAAAAATGTACTCAACTAGCAAAATTAATTGAAAAAACAACATTAATATTATGGGATGAAGCACCTATGATAAATAAATATTGTTTTGAAGCTTTAGACAAAACATTACAAGATTTAAAAAATGACTTTAATCATCTCTTTGGAAGAATGACAGTCATATTAGGTGGTGATTTTAGATAAATATTACCAGTTATTCTAAACGGAACAAAAGAGAATATAATTAATGTAACTATAAACAAATTTTACCTTTGGCAACATTTTCGTATACTAACCTTAACAGAAAATATGCGATTAAAAAAATTTGATTCAAATTCTGATGAACAAATAGAAATTAGTAAATTTTCCAAATGGATTTTAAATATTGGTAATGGAACAGCAGATGCAATAAAAGATACAGAAAATGAAGATACTACTTGGATTAAAATACCATAAGAATATATAATACCATATAATACAGATTCTATTAAACATATTTCAACAACAATATATGAAAATTTCAATAATAATTTCGATAATATTGATTATTTAAAACAACGAGCAATTATTACATCTAAAAATAAGACAACCAATGCAATAAATAAATACTTATTAAGCTTAGTACCAACAGAAACAAAAAT
>CM046376.1:20121254-20207383 GCA_025413485.1 Ficus microcarpa
AGTCAACCCTTAGACTTTTTGTTGGTCAAACTTTGACTTTTTCGGTCAAAGTTGACTTTCGTAAAATTTCATCCTTTCTCGTTCTTTTTCCTTTAAAAAACCTCATACATGGCTAATCAATCATTCATGGAGTCTCATAGTCAATTTAATGAGGACTCAAACATTGGTAAATAAAATTATGAATTTCTCATTACTATTCATAATTTTTTATGAAACACATCATAAACACATAAATTAGACTTTAATTCCTTATGAACAAGGAAATTGCAAGTCTACAAAAATTTCGAGTCTTACAGCAAGCTACTCACAAAGCTTTCTCTTTTCATGTCTAGATAATGTGTGCTTTGCTGGCGGTAAGTAAGTGCCGTTCTTCCTTTTCTCGGGAAGCAAATTCGTTCTAATCTTCATCTCTTGAAGGTGCCTTTTCACCATCTTTAGTCTTATTCGGAATGTCAAGCAACGTGCCCACTATCGATTCACATACGTTTTTCTCAATATGCATAACATCTATTCAATGACGCACGTAAAGTGACTTCCAATATGGAAGTTCATAGAAAATTGACTTCTTCTTCCAAGGTCCATCGACAACTTGATCCTTACGTTTCCTCTTTCCCAAAACTACCTTCACATCTTTAACCATCTCAAATACATCCTCACCAGTCAAAATCTGAGGAGTAGATCTTTCTGCGGTATTGCCATCAAAAGCCTTATTCTGTTTGCGATATCGATGATTTTTCGGCAAGAACCTCTTGTGACCAAGGTAAACGGTTTTCCTACCGTTTTTCAACCGGATGGAAGATGTTTCCTTCATATAAACGGGGCATCCTATAGCACCCTTCATAGGATAACCAGATAGGTTGCCAAGTGCAGGAAAGTCGTTAATTGACCAAATCAACATTGCATAAAGATTGAACGTATTTCCTCGGTAAGAATCTCTTACTTGTAAACCATCATCCCACAACCTTTTTAGGTCATCGATTAATGGTGCTAAGTAAACATCAATGTCATTCCCCGGTTGTCGAGGGCTTGAGATCAATAATGTCAATATCAAGAACTTCCGCTTCATGCAAACGTCTGGAGGGAGATTGTAGTTGACAAGTATGACTGGCCAGGTACTATGCCGACTACTCATGTTACTATGCGGGTTCATTCCATCCGTCGACAAACCGAGACGTAAATTCCTTGGTTCTGCACTAAAATTTGGATGATTATCATCAAAGGTCTTCAATTACGGTGCGTCGGCCGGATGCCTAAGCTTGCCATCATCAACACGTTTATCATGATGCCATGTCAAACTTTTAGCATGCTGTGCATTACAGAATAAACGGCGGAAACATGGAGCTGGTGGAATGTACCATAACACTTTCACCGGCACTCCTTTACTACCATTCGATGGCACCTTGCCCTTCTTCCATCTTGACTCATTACAAACCGGACATTCATCTAACTCTTTATATTCTCTCCGATAAAGCACGAAATCATTTGGACAAGCATGTTTTTTCTCGTCTTCCATTCCCAACGTGCTCAACGTCTTCTTCGCCTTGTACATACTAGGTGACACTTTGTTATCCTCCGGTAAAACATCTTTTAGAAAAGCTAAAAGAGTCGTGAAATTAGAATTCGTCCACCCTCCCGACGCTTTCATATTCCATAATTTAACCAATACCCCTAATTTTGTATATTTTGTACACCCGACATACAAGGGCGTTTCGGCATCATTAATCATTTCCTCAAATAACTCTGGACGGTGCACAAAGTTTTCTTCCAAATCATTAACCATATTGTACATATTATCACCAACGTTTTCCTCAACAATAGGCTCTTTATCTTTAGTACTAGTCGATGTATACTTAATATGGACAAAATCTTCGCCATGTAAATACCATGTTTGGTAAGAACAAATAATCCCATAAGCGTACAAATGCCCTCTAACATCATCAATGGAATAGGATCTATGATTACCACAAACTTGACATTGACACCGAATCTTATCGTCTTGTGTATGAGATTTGGCAAATGACAAAAATTCTTCAACACCATCTTCATATGCTTTAGTCAATCTATCAAACCACATCCATTTCCTATCCATGATTTGCGGGCAAATCTTAAACCAATAAATCAAATTAGTTCTCGAAGTCAAGGTGTTCATACGTTTAAATTGCATGCATGAATATTATTTGTATTTAATTAGTTACGTTATATATAAATACTCCCGGCACATGCATTAATTAAATCAACAATATGTTTAATAAAAAAATCCAAAAAACATAACAAAACTAGAAATACAATTAAAAAACTGGCCTGGGTTATTTAACTAAAAAATCCAAAATAAAAATACATCATAATTTTAAAAATACATTGATTTAGGATTTAACTAAAAAATCCAAACTAAAAATCCAAACTACAAAAAAAACCAATCTAAAAATACATTGATTGTGATAACTGATTTAAACACTTTGCAGTATTTAACGTATCAAAAGCAATCCAAAAAAATACAAAACAAAATTAATATTCAGGGTTCGTAAATGAAAAATTAATACAGAGGAAAACATCAAAAAGATGAGTTAATTTGTGTCATCATGACTTACAAGAATGATGATCGACTAGTAGATGGTGGTGGGTGGCGTCTAACAGTGGCGTATGGAACTGTTGTCGGAGTGATTTGATCTGATTTTTGTTTACGGCAGCTGGTGTATTGATGTGGGAAAAACAGGACTACTTGATCTGATATGTCTGAACAAAAAAACGATGATTCTACGACAGTTTCATGGAAACCGTCGTGTAAGTCTTAAATTCTACGATGGTTTTATTTAACCGTCATGGAATCCTCGAGACTTCCACCACGGTTCTATAAAACCGTCGTGGAATTTAAGACTTACACGACAGTTTCAGAGAACCATCATGGAAATATATACTTCCACGACGGTTTTTGGAGACCGCTTTTTGTTCCGTGTTTTTACCTCAGTTTCCACAACAGTTTTTAAATAACGGTCATGGAATCTCCGTCGTGGTATCAACATTCTGTAGTAGTGATGAGGCAACGTAGATGGCTAGAGCTTGTAAAGGACTACGATTGTGAGATCCTTTACCACCCTGGAAAGGCAAACAGGGTAGCGAACGCCTTAAGTAGGAAGTCAGTAGGCATGCTGATGTCTATTGAAGCATTTCCTAAACCTCTACAAAGGGAGATTTCTGAGTTCAACTTAGAAATGATAACAGGAAGATTGTCTTCACTGACCCTTCAATCCGATCTGCTAGATTCCATTAAGTCACATCAAGGAAAGGATTCCTTTTTGCTGAAAGCGCAACTTTTTTGTGGAAAGAGCAAGGAGTTTAGGACTTCTGCTGATGGCATTATCTACTTTAAAGAGAGGATTTATGTTCCTGACATTGAATTTTTAAAAGATTAGATAATGTCAGAAGCACATAAGACGTCATATTCAGTACATCTAGGAGCTTTTAAGATGTAGAAGGATCTCCAAGAGAATTAGTGGTGGCCAAATACGAAGAACGAAGTGGCAGAATTCGTGTCGAAATGCCTAACTTGTCAAAAAGTTAAGGTTGAACACCGACATCCTGGAGGAGATTTGCAGAAAATAGAGTTTCCTGAATGGAAATGGGAGCAAACTACTATGGATTTTGTAGTAGGATTGCTTAGGACTATAAGTGGGAATGACACAATTTAGGTTATTGTGGATAGATTAACCAAATCAGCCTACTTTATCGCGATTAAGGCCACCTTTTCGGCGGAAAGATTGGTAGAAATCTACGTATCCCAGATCGTTAGACTGCATGGAGTGCCAAAATCGATCATCTCAGACCGTGATGGATGTTTCACTTCTCGATTTTGGACGAGTGTTCATACTGGCATGGGGTCGAAATTGAAGTTCAGTATGGCATTTCACCCCCAAACGGATGGCCAATCGGAAAGAACCATTCAGACACTAAAGGATATGCTAAGATCATGTGTCTTGGATGTAATACCTGATTTTCTATGTTACTATTTCCTTTTTAAAGGAATTAAATGTATGTCGTAAAGGCATTTACGAAAAAGTTCGATTTAGGACTTTACTATGTGTTATGAATTCTTATAGCTTTATAAGACTCAAATATGCTTGTTTTGATAAGCAAATGGCCTTTTCGGATGAAAAGAGACAAAATTTACATGATTTTAGGAAAGTCAAAGGATTGACCGAAAAAGTCAACTTTGACCCGAAAAAGTCAAAGTTTGACCAAAATTGTCAAAATAATAACTGTGTAATTTTGTGACATGCAGTATGGGAGAAATACTGTGAAAACCCATTTTTCGGGTAAGATAGCATAAATGAGATTTAAAACTGCCGTAGAAAAATCAAGCACACTAAGTTAGGGCACAAGGCAAAAGGACTCGAGAAAATAAGAAAAAATTTTTCCAATCCGATTTTACACAGATAAAATTTTTACAGCAGTATAAAATATCAATACTGTGTATTAGTAAAATACAGTATTGAATTTATCTGTGTTAAGTTTAAAATTAGACTGCATTTCAAAAAGTTAGCCAAACAAGGCTTTATATTTATGACATCACCTACTTTTTAATTATGACATCATAAATATTTTGTGAACCAAGCCATGCAAGACATGTGGCTTGTTCTAGAAAATTTTTTCCTTCTCCACCAAGCAATGGCCGGCCACCTAGCATGCTTTTCATGCAAATTTTTAAAATTTTGGGGGTCAAAGTCTAATTTTCAAAAGATTTCCTTTGTCTATAAATAGGGGAGAGCCCTATTCATTTTTATTGAAAAACTTAGCAAAACTCTTGCCAATTTTCTACCCACAAATCTGAGAGAGAGAGAGAGAAAGGGGAGAGTGAAGAAAACCAAAAATTTCTACAAGCCAATCTTAGGGTTAGGTTTGGTTTTGTCAAGATATCAAGAGGGAAAGCTTGAAAAATTTTTCCAGCCCTTTTTAGGCTTGCTGCCGTGTGTGGGAGTGCAGGGGAAACAAGAGAGGAAATCCAAAATTTTAAGGGAAACCTTAGGGGAGAATTCGGGTTTCAACCAAGCAACCAAAACCAAGTTTGGAACAAATTTTTGGAGCCATTTTCGTCCTTGGGGCAGCCATGGGTTTAGTGTAGGAAAGGCAGTGGCAAGGCTGAAATTTTTGGTGTCTAGGGGCTGTGTGGCCGAGCCATAGGTGGAGGACAGATTTGAGGTCAAAAAGAAAAATTTTGGTGCCACTTTGGGTGAGGAAAACCGATTGTGGAGCTAGGGGCCAAGAGTGAGAATTTGGTTCAAACCCTGACCTAATTCAAGGTATTTTTCAAAACCCTAACCCTATTTTCATTCAAGCTTTTAAATTGAAATTTAAATGTATTTCAAGCAAAGTTTGTAAGAGCATAAGCTCACAATTTTATTTTGTGCCCTTAGTTAGTTTATGGTGCTTGATTAGATTTTTTTAGGGGTGGTTGGTTCATTTATGCAATTTAATATACTTATGGTTTGTTGTATGTTAGGATTACATGCTAGATTATTTACATGAGGTCATATGTCCCCAATTAAGTATGTAAGAATGTGAATGTATGTTAGGGTATGAAATGTGATTGAATGGAATGGTATGACTAGGTGTAGGCAAGTTAGAAAACCATGCAGCCAAGGTTATGGCAGTCGGCTTTTTAGGGCTGCATGGGCACGTTGGGTTAGCATGGTTGTAAGTATGGGACGTTAGAAACGCTGCATGTTTGTTAAGTAAGCTCCCGAAATGGTCGGTCGAGATAGAATTCGCGAATTAGGATGTAAACCGGATTAAATAACCAAAGCTGCCAGTTCGGATCTAAAACTGGCCAGTTTTGGAAAAGTGGAAATTTCAGGCCTTTAGAGGCCGAATTGGATGAAACGTAAAACTAAAAGTTGTAAAACAGGATTTTTCCTAGGGGCATCATGGACTGTTTCCCAAAATGAGACTCCAATGGCCTCCGTTTTTATGAAAAACCGAGGCTGGTCTGCCCAGACCCAGTTTTCACAACCAGCCAGCTTCAAATTAAAACTGACACGAATATAAGCAGAATTAGATTTTTCATAAAACACAAAAGTTTTAGAACTCTTCGAGAGCTAGAACTTTCATGAAGAAAACTTTTTATAATTCTAAAAGGATTTTTAAATATAATCTGATTTCTAAAAACTGTGCAGGGAGTAAGAAATTCCTGCACAGGATTTTCTAGAACCATTTTAGGAAAAATAGTATTCCTTCTAAAAACACTGTTTTAATTACGAAAACTATTCCAAAGGCAGTTTTCAACCCCCAAATATTTTATAGACTTATTTCCAAGTATCAAGAAATTTTAGAGGAAATTAAAGAAGTTTTGGGCTTAATTGCCAAACTTTTCTCTAGAACAAGAAACCAAGATTTTCAAGTCTAAAGTTATAAACGATCAAATGTCGATTGGTAACCGGGAAATACACTCGAGTTACCGGGCTTAGCCCCAAAGCCCAAGGTTGACCCGAAGAGGGTTGACTTTAGTAATCTTAGAGGTTAACATTGGTTAACTTAGTAGGACTTAAGATAAATTATCCAATGGCTTAGTATAACCCATTAGGTTATGAGATAAGGGTTTAGCATAAAAGTTTATCCAACGTAACCTATTAAGTTATGGTATACGATTTAAGGGGGTTATGAAGTATAACCCAAAGTGATAAGGTTACTTAATGTAACCACACATAATATGATTTATGATAGGGGGACATATAACCAAAGCATTGCATGAATGTTGGTGGAGAACCAACATATTATGGTCATAGGTTAGAAATCTTACTTAAGTCCTTCGATTAAGCAGGAAGTACCCTGCAGCTGAGCCTCGAAGTGGAACAGCGTAACATCAGACATATACAAGATAAGTACAACGACGCTTACAGCATAGGCTATTAGTTGTATACTTACCTAGATATAGTTGATGTGTTATGTGCTATATGCTATGATTGAATGCTATGGTATATGTAGTATGATAAGCTTATGCTATGAAATATGCTAAGTAAGCAATGCATGCCAAGTTAAAAGTCTGGTATGACTATGAAGCATGATTAGGTGACATCAAGTTATATGCTCACTAATTGTAATAAGAATAATAAGTTTAAGAATGACAAGACGGAAAGAAGAGAAAGGCGACAAGTCACCCGTGTCGTACCACCCGTCCAAGTTCGGGTTGGACTATGGATTGAGTTGGACTTGGACTGGCCGCCCCAACCAATCCATAGTTGCGTGCCGGTACGAACACTCACGTTAAGGGCCCCTAAGTAAAATAAGAAATGACGAAATAAGAAAGCATAATATGAACATAATTGGTTTATGCATACTATATGCAATGACGTGTTACGCAATGAAATGAATTGTATGTCATGGATAGGATAAGAAGTATAGTTATGTGTCGCGGTATAGGAGTTGTGCTTGCTGAGCAAAAGCTCATTGTTTTAAGTTTATGTTGTAGGTAAACAACCTGCCAGCAGTTGATGGTACAAGGTGGAGTCGCATGGCCGGGCACTGTAAAATGTGGGAAACGAAAGCCGCTACGCGTTTCGAAAATTATATGAAAAAAATAAGGGATGTTTAATAACTGCTATTTAGTTATGTTAATGCTCGTACGCTTAAATACTATTATCCGTTCTTACTTTATGTTCTGTAGTTTTCTTTATGCACTGTATAAAAAAAAATTTCCGCTGTATTTCACGTAAAAGTTTCGTACAAGTTATCTCACGATTGTATGTACGTAAGTATGGTAATGGCCTGTGCTATGCGGGTCGTTATAGAGTTGGTATCAGAGCGATTTCCCTGTGACATGATTTCACAGTTGCCTGCCATCGCCTCCATCATTGTAAGTTAAGTTTAGTTTTATTTTATTTTATGTATATGCATAAGTACTTATGATTGAGTTATGTATGATAGACACAATATCATGGATCCAATACAAGTCGAGGAGGATCGCGATGCCGTTGCTGCATTCTATAGATCGCAGCCTTTATATTTCGACAGCACTAGATGGTCGGTGTCTATCAGAGCCTGGCTATATGACATGGAGCAGATATTTGAGATCTGCCATATCGAGGCACACTTACAGGTCACCCTTGCCAGTAGGTGCCTGATTGGAGATTCCAGATTATGGTGGGCGACCCTAGGCGAGAGACAGATGCCCAGTCGTACGTGGGCACATTTTCGGACAGTCGTACTCGCACGCTATGGACCGCTACCAGCTAGAGGGGTCGACGAGCCTATCCGTGATCATGCGATCTACCGAGATATGGGACACTCTCGATATCAGAGGCTCTCGCAGGATTGACACACGTATCCAGGGGAGACGATGAGCCATTATTCTTGGAGATTCCAAGAGGCTATGCTTTCGTATGTCCCCCAGGATATTCCGAACCCCGAGTTGGAGGCACTAGTACTTTTACGAAACGGAGTGTCGACCCACATTCGCTCGTTTGTTCCATCGCCTTCCCCATAGATGACTGTCGGCAGCTTCATCGACGACATCTTAGAGGCCGAGACTATCGCTCAGATAGTACACCCTGATGATCACACCGGTGATTTTCAGGCTCCTGTTGATGACGATGCCGGGCAGGGGGAGCCGCAGTACGAGGTAGGGCCCTTATTTCCCGAGGACCCGATTCCAGCGGTACCGGTACAGGAGGTCCCAACCCAAGAGGCTGTGGATGTGACGCCCCGAACCACCACCCACGTAGGTGCCGGCCACGCGAGCGGGGGAAACGGGACCGTCACTGTTACCTTTACTTGCTTGACTTAACCTTGTAGAAAATTTCGGAATAAATTTTTTTTTTTTAAACTTCTTTTTTGAAACTTGAAGACTTAAACTTCTCTTTCTTTTGAAATCGTGACTTGAAAACATCACATACGTACATAAAGTAACTTGACATTTAACATACTTGAAAAACTTCATAACTTAAACATTTTTGCGGAAAATATGCGTAGTGGTATCCCACACCGCCTTTCACTTGCTGCAACATCTCCAAGCCCACCAAGTAAGGCTACAGGCCTTTTATCTTAACCTGCAGTATGGAACATATTTGATGAGCTTTCGCTCAGCAAGTACAAACTTTAATCTCACAAAACATTTTTCATCTTAAACATTTTGAAAACATACATCATCATATGCATATGCGTGAACCATTTATGTTCATTTATGCATTCCTTTTTAACTTGAACTTATCTTTCATATGGGCCCCATAGTGTATGTACCATCATTAATTTAGCGCGCCTCCAGATACAGTTAGGGTTTGCAAGGTCCCTAACTGCTCTGGGAAAACATAATTGATTACACCCTCCCGCATCAATGAAAGGGAGATAATCCATAACTTTAACATGGAAAACCCTCCACCTTGGGGGAGGTCGGTACGACACTTTACTTGTGATATCTTTACCAAGTGGTTTAACATTGGTGATCATACTTCATGATGTCACAAAATCATATCTTATACATGCACATGGCATATTTTAACATAACATGACCTCTTTAACACATGGCATTCCTTAAAACATGACATTCTTTAAAACTTGAAATTCTTTAAATCATGGCCTCTTTAAAAACATGATATCTTTAAAACATGACATCTTTAAAACATAGCATTTAAACATGGCATTTAAACATAGCATTTAAACATCGCATTTGAACTTGGCATTTAAACATAGCGTTGCATATTTGAAAATACATTACTATTTTCATATTACCGGTGAGGTTTGTACTTACCTTAGGTCCTATGCTCTTGACATAACATTCCTCAAGATCCATCGACAGGTTCCTATTCCTGTTTCAATGGAGGTGTAAGATAAGGTTAACTTATCTTACCATAAATCATGACATATGATGTTGGTATCCTAACCAACATCCATGAGCAGTCCTAGATGTATGTGCTGTATGTCCCCTCTAATACCTCTTGTTAAACTTGATTGGTCACTTTCTTCTTCATGGGCTTATACTTTACTTTTACTCGATCCGTAATCCATTGGGTTATTATCTCATCAATAACCCTAGGTCTTAACCCATTTCATTAATCTTGGTATCCTTTAGGGTTACATTGGGTAACCCTAAAGGTCAAATTTTTGGTTAACCGAAGTCAACATGTGGTCAACTAAGGTCAACCCCCTTTGAGTCTAACGTTGGGCTTTGGGCTTAGCCCTGTAACTCGGATATAATTCCGGTTACCGTCCGTAGTCGGCTTGATTACCAATTTTACTTTAAAACTCATTTTCTTGATTTTTGGAAAACATTGTATAACTATCTTCCAAAAATCCTTTTATTTGCTTGTAAAAACTCTTACTTCCTCCATCTTGAAAATACTTGGCTAAAATTCCATTTTCCTTACTTCTTGGAAAAAAATGTGGAATTTCAATTCCGAACCCTTAAAATTCCACTTCTCTTCTTAACTTGAAAAATCTTATTTTCCCTTAACTTGGAAAATTTCATTTTTCTTCAACTTGAAAACTTTGGGTGAATAATCCCAAAAACTCTTTTCTTAACTTGTAAAAATTCATTTTCTTAAAACAAGACTTCATAAAATCATTAAGGACTGAAAACTGCCATTGGAATAGTTTTCGTAGCTAAAATAACATTTTAAAGACACTTTACATTTTTTTAGAAAACATTTTTGTAAAACTAAGGTGCAGGAATTTCGTATTCCCTGCGCACCTTCCTTAAAACGTGCTCAGTTTAAAAATCCGTTCGTAATCTGAAAAACTTTTCTTCACGAAAGTTGTAGCTCTCGAAAAATGCTAAAACTTTTGTGTTTTGTGAAAAATCCAGTTCGGCTTGTATTAGTAACAGTTTCCGTTTGAAACTGGCTGGTCCATGGAAAAACTGGGTCTGGGCATGTAAATTAGGTCTGGCGGATCAGCCTCGGGTTTTGGTAAAAACAGAGGCCATTGGAGCCTCATTTTATAAATCTGTCCGCGCTGTCCTCTAGGAAAAACCCTTCTGAACAACTTTTATATTTTAACTTTTGCCCAGTTCGGCCTCTAAAGGCCTTAAAATTTCACTTTCCCGAAACTGGCCAATTTCGAATCCGAAATGGCAGTTTCGGTTGCTTAATCCGGTTTACGTCCTATTTCGCGGATTCTAACTCGACCGATCACATCGGGAGCGTATACATAAATCAAGTAGCGTTTCTAACGTCCCATACATTCATCCATGTTAATCCATCATACCCATGCAGCCCCCAAAAACCGAAAACCCTAGTCCTTGGCTGCATGGTGCTCTAGCTCTTGCATTCCATTAAATCAAGCATCACATTCACCCTTATCTAGCAGCCAAATCAGCCACTGCCTTAGGGCAGATTTTGTGACCAAAATCAGGGGACATTACCATCACATCTAACATGCACCATAACCATTTTTCAAGCATAAAATCATGCAAGCAAACATCATTATCAAGCTAACCAAACCCTAATCCCTAATCAAGCACATACCACCGAATCTAGGGCTGAAAAAAATAGAATGGACTTATGTCCTTACAAACCAACTTGAATCACCATAAACATGCTTAATTTGAACTTAATTTCAAGCTTGGTTCAAGAGATTTACCTTAACCCAAGTTAGGGTTTGAAAATCCCAAATCTCCTTGTTCCTTTGGCTCACGGTTTTGGCTCAACCTAGGATCCCAAAATTTTCTCTTGGTTGATCCATTCAAGAATCAAACCTTCACACAAGATTTCCCCTCAAAATTTTCAGATTTTCATCTCCTTTTTCACTCTCCTTACCCACGGATTTGGCTGGCCAAAATGGGTCTCCAAGCTCTCAAAAATTTTCTTTCTTCTCCCCTAGCAACCCGAATACCTCAAGGAAGAAAACCCCTAAGAAAAATTCCAGATTTCTCTTCTCTTCCTCACCCTCAAACCCACGGTTTTTGCTGGAGAAAAATTGGCAGAGTTTGACTGCCTTTCTTGAATAAAAATTTGGGTTTTGGGGTGGCTATTTATAGAGGAAAGGGGAGGGAGTGCTGCCAAACTTTTTGGGGGACAAGGGGGGGATGGTGTGGGCTGTAGATCACACCTTTTTTTTCCTTAAATTTAGGCTTTAACCCATGCTTCCCCATGTGCTGTTGCTGCTGCCTTTGGAGTGGAGAAGTTGTCGAATTTTTGGGGGCCAAAGGGGGACATGTGGCAGCCAATGGTGGAAAGGAGGAGTGATTGGTTGCTTCTCCTTAAATTGTGACTTTTCTCTTGCTTTCCCTTGAATGTAGGCTTTGTCCTTGCTTCCCATGTGCTTGCCGAAAATTTGGGGGGACCAAAGGGGCTGTTGGCTGCCGGATGGAGTGTGGAAAAGAAGGCTCCACATGAGCTAGCTTAGGCTAGTGGAAAGTGAGTCATAGGCATGGGTAAGATGTCCTTGCTTGGTTCACATTTTTGGCCCTTATAATATGGCTTTTTCCCTTAACTTTTGGCTTTTCTCTTCCTTTCCTTTCTATAGCAGCCGAACTTTATGCATGGTGGGGGATTTCCACATATGCAAAGCTCCTTAGTGGGAAGTGATGTCATTGCAATGAAGTCATCTTCCACTAACTCATTTAAAGTCTTGTTTGGTTCTTGTCTTCTTCTCCAATTTAATTCATTTTTCTTGTGCCACACAGTTATTTCTAATACTGTGTTCCGTATTTTCATATTGTACTTTGGTCCAAAACTTTCTCGTGTAAAATCGGACCGAAAACTTTCTTTCTCCAATTTTTCGAAGACCTTTATGCTCTTAATCTTTTCTTGGTATGCTTGATTTTCTAGGGTGGTTTTACGGCTTATTCTTACTATTTTGACTATAAAAAGTGTTCGCAATCTCTTCTTATACTGCATTTCATCATCTTGCAAGGTCAACCTTTTGACCCGTCCTTGGTCAACCTTTGACTTTTTGGTCAAACTTTTGATTTTCATAAAATTACATCCTTTTTCGTTCCTTTCGACTCAAAATGCCGTTATTAACCTCGGCATCCTATTTTGAGTCTCATAGCCAATTTAATGAGAATTCTAACATTGGCTAATAAAATTATGAATCTCACATTGCTATTCGTAATTTTTCATGAAAACACCTTGTAAACACAACATGCGGACTTCTAATTTCTAATAAATAGAGAAACCTCAAGTCTATGAAAATTCCGGGTATTACAGTGGATCTAATGGATGCTGACGATGCTTCGGACGACGATGTTGTACCGATAGACCTGCCGGAGGACCCCCTGATCATCGTTATCTCCAGCAACGATGAGGATGAGGAGCCGAAGATGGAGCCTGAGCCCGAGCAGGGTGGTTGGATCGAGGTTGTGGACGACCTCGATGACCCCGAGGAGGTTCCTTTTGATGATGAGCCTGAGGAGATTTTGTACGATGATGTGGACTGGGACGTAGATGCAGATTCCGACTCAGACGCGTTCGTGGTTACGCTCGAGGTCATCGTATAGATTAGGACCGACTTTGTACATTTCTTTTTGACGATAGGACTGATTATATTAGTTTGTTATTCGGACGTTAGGTTGTACGTATGTACGATGGGAAAGTGTTAGACACTTCCATCGAGAATTTTGGTCGTAAATATGTAAATATGTATGTACAGTATGATATACTTTTGAAAGTATTGTAAATATGGATATAAACGGTATGTATTTTTGAAACCGTGAAAAGTATGTACTTTTGAAATAAGGAAAGTAATGTACTTTTGAACGATGTACTTTTGACACAATGGTGTATTTTTGAAATTGTACAAAGAGACCGTGTAGACACGGGATATATGACAAAAAAGTCATGTTATGATTTTGAAAGTTATGAAGAGTATCTTGTGTGATACAAATATGCCACTAAGTTATGGCATGATATGTATGATAATGATGTTATGATGCAATGTGTATGATATGAATGATAATGGCATGATGTGATGTTTTAAAAGTACGATATTATAAGATTTACGTGAAAGAAAAGATATTGATAGTACGACCATATCTTTTCTTAAAATAGGAAATTAGAAGATGGTACATCCGCGCTGAACCATACCTGTGAATCCGCCCCAGCTGGATTTAGCGGCCATAGTGGCCAATTTACAACGACAGTTGCTGGAACAGCAACAAGAAACGACCAGACTTCGAGAGCAATTATCTCGAATGAATCAAGGACCCCAGGTCCATGAGGTTCCACAGCAAGCGCCTCAAGTTCCCCCAGTGGTACCTCAGGTACCCAATATTCATCCGGAAGTTCAACAGGAGGCCCAACCAGAAGTCCCTCGGAATGCTGAGATTCCGATGGCACCAGCCGGAATACAAGTAAACCCGCCGTTAGTACGAAAGGATCTGCTATACGAACGCTTTAGAAGAATGAAGGCGCCCGAGTTTAAGGGGCCTACAGACCCGATAGCCGCTGACAACTGGCTGATTTATATCCAAGTCATTTTGGACTTTATGAGGCTCACAGAGTAGGAGAAGGTACTCTGTGCTTCCTTCGCTCTTAAGAAAGATGCGAGGCACTGGTGGATGAAAGTGCAGATGCGCCGGGATGTCATGGCTATGACCTGGCAGGATTTTGTGAACGAATTTCGCACTATGTACTACAACCAAGAGGTCCTTGCCGTGCAGCAGGACGAATTTACTAACTTCAGACAAGGATCGATGACGGTGATGGAAGCCATCAAGAGGTTTGAGCAACTCGCGCGATTGTGTCCGAACTTGGTGCCGAATGAGGCAGAGAAGGTACGATTGATAATGAAAATGTTTCGAACGGATATTGCCAAGCAAGTAAGCGCTGGCAGTAGTCCGCCGAGGACAGTGTCAGATTGCATCAGTCGAGCCATAAGAGCCGAGTACTGGATTAACCGGGACAAGGAAGCTAGGGCTCAGATCTTCAAGGCGAAGAAAAAGGAGAAGACCGCCGCTAAGCCAACGCAACCCCATCAAGGTTCAGAGGCAAATTCGAAGGGTCAGGCCAGCAACTCTGCCCAAAGTCCCAAGCAGTTTGGGAAGAACTAGCGAAAAGGAAATTTTAACAGCCAGGGTTAACAGAGAAATTTTCCCCAGAAAAGGAACAACCGGGGAAATGAAGGGAACAACGTTAACTACCCTACGTGTGAAAACTGTGGGAGGAAGCACCCCAGAGTCTGCAGAAGGAGGACGAATACTTGCTACTTGTGTGGCAAAGAGGGGCATTATGCGAGGAGCTGCCCCCAGAATAATCAGAATCAACACCCTCCTTACCAGAATCGGAACCCCAACCAACGCCAACTGCACGCAGTCCAAGCTAGGCTTGAGGGACCTTCGATAGTACAAGATAGATTGGAGGTGCCTGAACTCCAAGCCAGGATTTATGCCTATACGAAGGGAGACGCCGAGACAGGAACATCACACGTGGTGACAGATCAGATTTCTATCACCACCTATGATGTGATTGCGTTGTTTGATTCTGGCGCTACTCATTCATTCATATCAATGGAGTTTGCTCAGAAAGTAGGAAGCAATGTGAATAGGGTAGAGCAACCTTTCAATGCTTCTTTGCCATCTGGAGAAATTTTGTGGTCCAACTTCTGGATCCAAAATGTCCCCGTCATTATCTGTAGTAGAGAATTACTTGCAGACCTTATCGCAATCAAACTCCATGATTTCGATGTGATCTTGGGGATGGATTTCTTATGAAGGTACAACGCTAAGATTGACTGTCAAAAGCATTGTGTAACGTTCAGCCCAGATGACAAGGATGAGTTTAATTTCTAAGGACAACCCCGGAATTACACCACCAAATTCATTTCGGCAATAAGAGCATGGAAGATGTTAGCTAACGGATGTCAGGGGTATTTAGCTAACATGGTAGATAAGGATCAGGAGAAAGAGCTAACACCAGAAGATGTTCCTATTATCAGGGAATACGTGGATGTCTTTCCACAGGATTTGCCTGGACTTTCGCAACATGAAATCTCGTTCGAAATTGAACTGCTACCCGGAATCACACCGGTATCGAAAGCACCGTATCAAATAGCACCGGCAGAACTGAGAGAACTGCAGGTACAGCTACAGGAATTGCTGGACAAAGGGTTCATCCGACAGAGTCACTCTCCGTGGGGAGCACCTGTCTTATTCATGAAGAAGAATGATGGATCTCTACGTATGTGCATCGATTACCAGGAGCTAAACAAGATTACGATCAAGAACAAGTACCCTCTCCCGAGGATTGACGATCTCTTCGATCAACTCAGGGGAACAGTCGTGTTTTCAAAGATTGACTTACATTCAGGTTACCATCAGCTTCGGATCAAGGAGTCAGACATCTCCAAGACAGCTTTCCAAACGCGATATGGGCATTACGAGTTCCTAGTCATGCCGTTTGGATTGACCAATGCCCCAGCCGCTTTCATGGATCTTATGAACTGAGTGTTCAAAGAGTACTTGGATAAGTTTGTTATCGTCTTTATTGACGATATTTTAATTTATTCAAGGTCCAGGGAGGAGCATGAACATCACCTTAGGTTGGTGATGGAAATGCTAAGGCAACATCAGTTGTATGCTAAATTCACGAAATGTAAATTTTGGCTGGAAAAGGTTCATTTCTTGGGGCATGTGGTATCGAAGGAAGGAATTTCCGTAGACCCAGCAAGGGTGGAAGCGGTCAGTATGTGGCCAGTACCCAGAAACGTCACCGAGATAAGGAGTTTTCTTGGGTTGGCAGGACACTACCGAAGATTTGTGAAAGGATTTTCGAATATTGCAGCACCTCTCATCGCCCTCACATGAAAAGAGAAGAAATATGAATGGACTCCGAAATGCGAGGAGAATTTTTAGGAACTTAAAAGGAGGCTGACAAGCGCGCCCGTACTAATAATTCCTGACGTAGACGTGGGAAACTTCGTGATTTACAGTGATGCTTCTAAGAATGGATTAGGAGCTGTTCTGATGCAGAATGGAAAGGTAGTAGCGTATGCATTACGACAATTGAAGAATCACGAAAGAAATTATCTTACGCACGACCTGGAACTAGCAGCAATGGTCTTCGCACTCAAGATATGGCGACATTACCTGTACGGGAATAGTTGCGAAATCTACACCGATCATCAGAGCCTCAAGTATATTTTTACTCAGAAGGAGTTAAATATAAGGCAACGCAGATGGCTGGAGCTAGTAAAGGATTACAATTGCGAAATCCTTTACCACCCGGGAAAGGCAAACAGGGTAGCTGACGCGTTAAGTAGGAAGTCAGTAGGCATGCTAATGTCTATTGAAGCATTTTCTAAGCCTCTGCAAAGGGAGATTACTGATTTCAACATATAGATGATAACGGGAAGGTTATCTTCGCTAACTTTTAAGTCTGATTTGCTGGACTCCATCAAGGCGCATCAAGAAAGGGATTCCTCGTTGGTGAAAGAACAACTTTTCAGCAAGAAGAACACGGAGTTTAGGACTTCTGATGATGGCGTTATCTATTTCAAGGGGAGAATCTGTGTTCCTGACGTGGAAGATTTGAAGAATCAAATAATGATGGAGGTACATAAGACGCCATACTCTGTGCATCCAGGAGCTTCCAAGATGTACAAGGACCTCTGAGAGACCTATTGGTGGCCCAACATGAAGAACGAAGTAGCGGATTTCGTGTCGAAATGCCTAACTTGTCAAAAGGTTAAGGCTGAACATTAACATCCTGGAGGCGAGCTGCAGAAAATAGAACTCCTCGAATGGAAATGGGAGCAAATTACCATGGATTTCGTTGTAGGACTGCCTAGGACTACAAGTGGGAATTACACGATTTGGGTCATTGTCGATAAATTGACCAAATCGACCCACTCTATCGCGATTAAAGCAACTTTTTCAGTCAAAAAATTGACAGGAATCTACGTAGCTCAAGTCGTTAGGCTACACGGAGTTCCAAAATCGATCATATTGGATCGTGATGGACGCTTCACTTCGCGATTTTGGACGAGTGTTCACACTGCCATGGAGTCGAAATTGAAGTTTAGTATGGTATTTCACCCCCAGAATGATGGGCAATTGGAGAGGACCATCCAGACACTAGAGGATATGCTAAGATCCTGTGTCTTGGATTTCAAAGGAAATTGGGATGAGAAGCTGCCACTGATCGAATTTTCCTATAACAATAGTTATCATGCATCAATTAGGATGGCCCCATTTGAAGCATTGTATGGACAAAAGTGTCGATCGCCCATTCATTGGCAAGAAGTGGGGCAAAAGCAGTTGCAAACTACGGACTTCATCGAAAAGACATCCGAGGATATCAAGAAGATCAAGCAAAGGCTCGACGTAGCTTTTAGCCGACAGAAAAGCTATGCTGATAAACGTCGAAGACCGTTGGAGTTTCAAGTCAGGGATGCCGTCTTCATCAAGATTGCCCCTATGAAAGGGGTAATGCGATTTGGCAAGAAAGGGAAGCTTAGTCCACGGTACACGGGACTGTTCAAAATCCTTGAGAGGATTGGGAAAGTTGTGTATAAACTCGCCCTACCGTCGGAGTTAGTGTCAATGCATAACGTTTTTCATGTCTCGATGCTCAAGAAGTACGTTCCAGACCCTTCCCACGTACTCAGTCAAGAACCGGAAGAGGTCCAAACTGACCTAACTTACAAGAAGAGACCCGTTAGAATTCTCGATAGGGAAGATAAAGTTTTGAGAAATAGAACTATTCCCATGATTAAGGTCTTATGGCGAAATCATAAGATCGAGGAAGCAACCTGGGAACTGGAGGATGAGATGAGAAAGAACTACCCCGAGTTGTTCTGATTTTCGAGGACGAAAATTTTTAAGGAGGGTAGATTGTAATACCTAATTTTCTATATTACTATTTCCTTTTTAAAGGAATTAAATGTATGCCGTAAAAGCATTTACGAAAAAATTCGATTTAGGACTTTACTATGTGTTATGAGTTCTTATAGCTTTATAAGACTCAAATATGCTTGTTTTGATAAGCAAATGGCCTTTTCGGATGAAAAGAGGCGAAATTTGCATGATTTTAAGAAAGTCAAAGGGTTGACAGAAAAAGTCAACTTTGACCCGAAAAAGTCAAAGTTTGACCAAAATGGTCAAAATAATAACTGTGTAATTTTGTGACATGCAGTATGGAAGAAATACTGTGAAAACCCATTTTTCAGGTAAGATAGCATAAATAAGATTTAAAACCACCGTAGAAAAATCAAGCACACTAAGTTAGGGCACAGGGCAAAATGACTCAAAAAAATAAGAAAAAATTTTTCCAATCCGATTTTACACAGATAAAATTTTTACTGCAGTATGAAATATGAGTACTGTGTATTAGTAAAACACAGTATTGGATTTATCTGTGTTAAGTTTAAAATTAGATTGCTTTCAAAAAGTTAGCCAAACAAGGCTTTATATTTATGACATCACCTACTTTTTAATTATGACATCATAAATATTTTGTGAACCAAGCCATGCAAGACATGTGGCTTGTTCTAGAAAATTTTTTCCTTCTCCACCAAGCAATGGCCGACCACCTAGCATGTTTTTCATGCAAATTTTTAAAATTTTGGAGGTCAAAGTCTAATTTTCAAAAGATTTCCTTTGTCTATAAATAGGGGAGAGCCCTATTCATTTTTATTGAAAAACTTAGCAAAACTCTTGCCAATTTTCTGCCCACAAATCCGAGAGAGAGAGAGAAAGGGGAGAGTGAAGAAAACCAAAAATTTCTACAAGCCAATCTTAGAGTTAGGTTCGGTTTTGTCAAGATATCAAGAGGGAAAGCTTGAAAAATTTTTCCAGCCCTTTCTAGGCTTGCTGTCGTGTGTGGGAGTGCAGGGGAAACAAGAGAGGAAATCCAAAATTTTAAGGGAAACCTTAGGGGAGAATTTGGGTTTCAACCAAGCAACCAAAACCAAGCTTGGAACAAATTTTTGGAGCCATTTACTTCCTTGGGGCAGCCACGGATTTGGTGCAGGAAAGGCAGTGGCAAGGCTGAAATTTTTGGTGTCTAGGGGCTGTGTGGCCGAGCCATAGGTGGAGGACAGATTTGAGGTCAAAAAGAAAAATTTTGATGTCACTTTGGGTGAGGAAAACCGATTGTAGAGCTAGGGGCCAAGAGTGAGAATTTGGCTCAAACCCTAACCTAACTCAAGGTATTTTTCAAAACCCTAACCCTATTTTCATTCAAGCTTTTAAATTGAAATTTCAATGTATTTCAAGCAAAGTTTGTAAGAGCATAAGCTCACAATTTTATTTGGTGCCCTTAGTTAGTTTATGGTGCTTGATTAGATTTTTTTAGGGGTGGTTGGTTCATTTATGCAATTTAATATGCTTATGGTTTGTTGTATGTTAGGATTGCATGCTAGACTATTTGCATGAGGTTATATGTCCCCAATTAAGTTTGTAAGAATGTGAATGTATGTTAGGGTATGAAATGTGATTGAATGGAATGGTATGACTAGGTGTAGGCAAGTTAGAAAACCATGCAGCCAAGGTTAGGGCAGTCGGCTTTTTAGGGCTGCATGGGCACATTGGGTTAGCATGGTTGTAAGTATGGGACGTTAGAAATGCTGCATGTTTGTTAAGTAAGCTCCCGAAGTGGTCAGTCGAGATAGAATCCGTGAATTAGGATGTAAACCGGATTAAATAACCAAAGCTGCCAGTTCGGATCTAAAACTGGTCAGTTTTGGAAAAGTGGAAATTTCAGGCCTTTAGAGGCCGAATTGGGTAAAATGTAAAACACAAAAGTTGTAGAACAGGGTTTTTCCTAGGGGGCATTGTGAACTGTTTCCCAAAATGAGGCTCCAATGGCCTCCGTTTTTATGAAAAACCGAGGCTGGTCTGCCCAGACCTCGTTTTCACGACCAGCCATTTTCAAATTAAAACTGACACGAATATAAACAGAATTAGATTTTTCATAAAACACAAAAGTTTTAGAACTCTTCGAGAGCTAGAACTTTCATGAAGACAACATTTTCTAATTCCAAAAGGATTTTTAAATATAATCTGATTTCTAAAAACTGTGCAGGGCGCAAGAAATTCCTGCACAGGATTTTCTAGAACCAGTTTAGGAAAAATTGTTTTCCTTCTAAAAACACTGTTTTGATTACGAAAACTGTTCCAAAGACAGTTTTCAACCCCCAAACATTTTATAGACTTATTTCCAAGTATCAAGAAATTTTAGAGGAAATTAAAGAAGTTTTGGGCTTAATTGCCAAACTTTTCTCTAGAACAAGAAACCAAGATTTTCAAGTCTAAAGTTATAAACGATCAACGTCGATTGGTAACCGGGAAATACACTCGAGTTACCGGGTTTAGCTCCAAAGCCCAAGGTTGACCCAAAGACGGTTGACTTTAGTAATCTTAGAGGTTAACATTGGTTAACCTAGTAGGACTTAAGATAAATTATCCAATGGGTTAGTATAACCCATTAGGTTACGAGATAAGGGTTTAGCATAAAAGGTTATCCAACGTAACCTACTAAGTTATGGTACACGATTTAAGGGGGTTATGAAGTATAACCCAAAGTGATAAGGTTACTTAATGTAACCACACATAACATGATTTATGATAGGGGGACATATAACCAAAGCATTGCATGAATGTTGGTGGAGAACCAACATATTATGGTCATAGGTTAGAAATCTTACTTAAGTCCTTCGATTAAGTAGGAAGTACCCTGTAGCTGAGCCCCGAAGTGGAACAGCGTAACATCAGACATAGACAAGGTAAGTACAACGACGCTTACAGCATAGGCTATTAGTTGTATACTTACCTAGATATAGTTGATGTGTTATGTGCTATATGCTATGATTGAATACTATGTTATATGTAGTATGATAAGCTTATGCTATGAAATATGCTAAGTAAGTAATGCATGCCAAGTTAAGAGTATGGTATGACTATGAAGCATGATTAGGTGACATCAAGTTGTATGCTCACTAATTGTAATAAGAATAATAAGTTTAAGAATGACAAGACAGAAAGAAGAGAAAGGCGACAAGTCGCCCGTGTCGTACCACCCGTCTAAGGTCGGGTTGGACTATGGATTGAGTTGGACTTGGACTGGCTGCCCCAACCAATCCATAGTTACGCGCGGGTACGAACACTCACGTTAAGGGCCCCTAAGTAAAATAAGAAATGACGAAATAAGAAAGCATAATATGAACATAATTGGTTTATGCATACTATATGCAATGACGTGTTACGCAATGAAATGAATTGTATGTCATGGATAGGATAAGAAGTATAGTTATGTGTCGCGGTATAGGAGTTGTGCTTGCTCAACGAAAGCTCATTGTTTTAAGTTTATGCTGTAGGTAAACAACCTGCCAGCAGTTGATGGTACAAGGTGGAGTCGCGTGGCCGGGCACTGTGAAATGTGGGAAACGGAAGCCGCTACACGTTTCGAAAATTATATGAAAAAAGTAAGGGATGTTTAATAACTGCTATTTAGTTATGTTAATGCTTGTATGCATAAATACTATTATCTGTTCTTACTTTATGTTCTGTAGTTTTCTTTATGCACTGTATAAAAAAAAAATTTCCGCTGTATTTCGCATAATAAGTAAGTAAGTTTTGTACAAGTTATCTCACGATTGTATGTACGTAAGTATGGTAACGGCCTGTGCTAGGCGGGTCGTTACCTTAGATTTCAAAGGAAATTTGGATCAGAAGCTGCCATTGATCGAATTTTCATATAACAATAGTTATTATGCTTCAATTGGAATGACCCCATTTGAAGCATTATATGGAAGGAAATGTCGATCTCCTATCCATTGGCTGGAAGTTGGGCAGAAACAGCTACAAACAATGGACTTCATCAAGAAGTCCTCTAAAGATATCAAGAAGATTAAGCATAGGCTCGACATAGCTTTTAGCCAACAACAAAGTTATGCCGATAAGCGAAAAAGACCTTTGGAATTTCAAGTCGGAGATGCTGTATTCATCAAGATTGCTCCTATGAAAGGAGTAATGCGATTTGGCAAAAAGGGGAAGCTTAGTCCGAGGTATACAGGACCGTTCGAAATCCTCGAGAGGATTGGGAAAGTAGCTTACAAGCTTGCCCTACTACCAGAGTTAGCATCAATGCACAACGTTTTTCACGTTTCGATGCTAAAGAAGTACGTACCAGACCCTTCCCATGTACTTAGTCAAGAACCGGTGGAGGTTCAAATTGACTTGACTTACGAGGAGAAACCAGTTCGAATTATGGATCGGGAAGAAAAGGTCTTAAGAAATAGAACTATTCCCATGGTTAAGGTGTTATGGCGAAACCATAAGGTTGAAGAGGCAACATGGGAATTAGAAAATGTGATGAGAAAGAACTACTCCGAGTTGTTCTGATTTTTTAGGATGAAAATTTTTAAGGGGGGTAGATTGTAATACCTAGTTTTTCAATACTACTGTTTCCTTTCAAAGGAATTAAATGTGTGCCATGAAGGTATTTATAAAAAAGCTCGATTTAGAGTTTTTGTTAAGTTTTGTGAGTTCTTATGGTTTTATAAGATTCAAAAATGATTGCTTAGACAAGCAAGTAACCTTTTGAGCCAAAAGGGATGAAAAATTCTATGATTTCATGTTAGTCAAAGTTTGACCGAAAAAGTCAACGTCGACCAAGAAAGTCAAAGTTTGACTAGCATGGTCAAAGAGATGACCGTACCGTTATGTGACAGAGCAGTATAGAAAATATACTGCGAAAACCATCTTTACGGGTAAGATAGCATGAATAGAATGTAAAACCACCATAGGAAATCAAGCACACCAAGTAGGAATCAAGGGCAAAAAGGGCTTTGAAAAATAAGAAAAACTTTATACTGTCTATTTTTACACAGATAAATTTTAGATTGTAGTACAGTATAAAAATGCTGTGTATTAGTGAACACGGTATTGGAAATATCTGTGTTAACTTAAAAATGGACTGCTTATTGAAGAAAGAGCCAAACAAGCCTTAATGAGGATTACATCACCTAATCCCACAATTATGACATCATAATTAATTAAACAAAAAATTTGGAAAGCATTATGGAGTGTTCTAGACAACTCTTGGCCGGCCACGTATGCCCCCCTTTGTGCAGTTTTTTGTTTTTTCAAGGGCTTTTTAGCAAATTTAAAGAGTTCTCCCACACCTATAGATAGGTGAGATGGGTGGTCATTTTTATTCTCAAAATTTGGAAAATCTAGCAAAACTTTGCCAAATTTTTCTCTAAAAAAGCCGAGCATTAGGAAGGGAAGAGAGAAGAGAGAAAAATTAAAAACTCAAGGGGGAAAGCATAGGGGGTGGTCGGATTTCACCTAGAGCCAAGAAAAAAGTTTGAAAAATTTTTGGAACCCATTTAGGCTAAGTGGCCGGTTGTGGGAAAGCAAGAAAGGGGAAGAGAAAAGTGAAGAGGGAAAGGTGTGGAGAGTGGTTGAATTTGTGTTGGAACAACCACCAAGTGCCACAAAAATTTTTGGTACCCATTGGAGGGAGGAAGGCCGGTTGTTGGAGGACCAAGGAGGGAGAGAATTTTCAGACCCAAACCATAGCCTAGCCTTGCCTTGATCAAGGTAACTCTTCCATAGCCCTAAACTCTTCAGTTAAGTTTCAATTTGAAATTTATATGTATTTTAAGTTGAAAATTGTAAGAACATAAGCTCAAGTTATTTCATTGCCCTAGATTAGATTAGGTATGGTGCTTGATTAGGTATTAAGGGTGGTTTGATTTATAAACTTTGATTGGTTATGCTTATGCTTGTTTGATTATTAGGGTTGCATGCTAGATGTTTGATGAGTTGTATGTCCCCTAAATATGTTCAAACATGATTTAGAATGGCATGTTAGGTTGCTAGAATAAGACTTGAATGAAAGGAATGGTGTGATGCAACCTAGAACCATGCAAACCCTAGGTTAAGGCAATTTGGTTAATGGTTTGCATGGGCATGATTAGGTCGCATGAATGTTGAATTGGGACGTTAGAAAATGCTGCATGTCTGCTTTCTAGGCTCCCACGTGTTCAGTTGAGTTAAATTGCGCGAAATAGGACGTAAAATGAAATTAAGAACGAAAACTGCCAGTTCGGGTATAAACTGGTCAGTTTTATGGAAAGTGGAATTTGAGGCCTTTAGAGGCTGAATTGGTAAAAACGTAAAACATAAAAGTTGTAGAAAAAGGTTTTTCCTAGGGGGCGATGAGGACAGTTTTCCAAAATAAGACTCCAACGGCCTCGGTTTTTATGAAAATCCGAGCCTGACCGTGCCTAGGTCTCATGCACAGCCAGGTGAGTTCAACAGAGAATAAGAGTAAGCTAGAGCCCGAACTGGGTTTCCTTCAAAACACAAAAGTTGTAGGATTTTTTGAAAGCTAAAACTTTGATGAAGAAAACTTTTTCAAATTCAATTCAGATTTTTAAATAGAAACTGATTTCCAAAAACTATGCAGGGAACAGGAAATTCCTGCACAGGATTTTCTAAAACAATGCAGGAAAACTGTATTTTTCACCAAAACTCAATGTTTTGACTGTGAAAACTGTTCCAATGGCAGTTTTTAGCCCTTAACGATTTTTATAAGACCCCACTTCAAGAGCCACAAATTTTTATAAGATTGGTTGAAAGATTTTGGATTTAAACTAATCAAATTTTCTAAGGTAATGGAAATGAGATTTTTAAAGCCAAAATTGGTAACAAGATGATAACGGATGGTAACCCGGAAAGGATACCCGAGTTACTGGGCTTGGCCCCAAAGCCCAAGTTTGACCCATAGAGTGTTGACCTTAGTTGACCAAAATGTTGACTTTGGTTGATCAAGTTTGACTTAGGTTGATTACCTCATGGGTTACCTAATATAACCCTATAGGATACCAAGTTTGAAAATGGGCTAAGACCTAGGGTTATTGATAATAACTTAATGGGTTATGGACCAAGGAAAAATAAGACATAAGCCCAAGGTTAGGAAAGTAACCTAACCCTACCGGTATGTATGTGAGCTTAGCACATAGGGTTACCCAATGTAACCTACTAAGTTATGATCCATGTTCGGTTAGTCTTGAACAATAGGGTTACTTATTGTAACCAAATAAGATATCTTATATAGGGGATATATAACTAAGACTATGTATGCATGTTGGTTAGGTCACCAACATTTTACGGTAATGACCATAGACCCTTACCTATGTCCTTCATCCAAGCAGGAGGTAGCCTGCAGCTATATCCGGACGTAGAGCAGCATAACCCAGGACATAGTAGACGAGATAAGTACAACTCCGCTTACAGCATAGGCTTTGTTGTGATACTTGCCGAAATATGTTAGATGTATGCTAGGAATATCTGATCGATGTATGCTATGTTGTATGCTATGTTGTATGTTATGTTATATGTTAAGTTATGATGTGGTTATGTTACGATGTATGATAAGTTAAGCTCATGATGCATGCTATGACAAACTATGTTATGATTAAGACATGATTTATGTAAGAGTGACATCATGAGGCATGTTCACTAATTTATATGATAAGAACAAGATCAAGAATGACAAGATGAAATGAAAGTAAGATGGCAAGCAAGTTGCCTGTGTCGTACCGACCCGCTCGTAGGTCGGGTTGGACTATGGTTTGAGTTGGAAATGGACTGGCCACCCCAACCACTCCATAGTTGCGCGCCCAGTACGTACACCCATGTAAGGGGCCCATAAGCAAGATAAGTTATGAAAGTAAGTTAAGGATAAATAAAAAAACATAATAAGAGCATAATCGGTTCATGCATATATTATGTGATGCTATGTTAAGTTATGACGTGATATGTTATGTACGATGAGTTAAGTAATGCCATGATGAGTTAAGTCAAGATGTGTTATGATAGGTTATGTTTGTATTGTATCGCGGTATAGTAGTTGTACTTGTTGAGCGAAAGCTCATTGTCTTACGTTTATGCTGTAGGTAAGCAACCTACGAGCAACTGTTGATATAAGATGGAGGAGCGTGGCAGGGCGAACTGTGAAATGTGGGAAATGAAGCCGCTACGCATTTTTTCTTTTTATGTATTTATTTCCTGTTCGAATATATTTATTTAAGATATGTTTATACGTTTGCTCGCTCATACGCGCCGTATAAAAAAAATTTTCCGCTATTCTCGCCAAATAAGTAAATATGATTCGTATAAGTACGTTATCGATATGTATGTATGTACAGTAGCGGATGGAAAAGCAATGCATGATGATGAAATCCACACGTAACATGGTACATGTTTGTCATAGGCTCATGGTTTTGACCGTTTGAGGTAGAGTGTGCGTAATTTTATGTAAAAATCAACCAAAGTTAAAAACTGCCAGTTTCGAATTAAACTGGGTAGCAATCTGGAAATCAAATTTTGAGCCCTTCAGAGGTCGAATTTGGAAATGTTTAAAACTACAAAGTTGTAGAAAATTGAAAACCCTATGGGTAACGTGAACAAATTTTGAAAAATAAGCTCCAAAGGCTGCCATTTGTATGAAAATCTGAACCTGGTCTGTCCAAATCCTCTGCACAACCAGGTAGTTTCAATAGGGAAAAAGGTTAGGTTAAAGGTAGAATTAAGATTTGAGGCAAACATGAAAGTTGTAGGAATCATAGAGATCTACAACTTTCATGAAGGAAACTTTTTCAAATTCAAAAAAAATTTTAAAATAAAACTTGATCTTAAAAACTGAGCAGGAAACAGGAAATTCCTGTACAGGATTTTCAAAACAGTGCATGAACAGGCAATTTCTGCATATGCACTAGAACTATTTTCAATGATTTCTTACAGACTTTGACGGTTTTTGTTTAAAAGTTATAGTATTACAAAAATACGGTTTTAAGATATTAAAGTTTTACAAAAGACTCTTAAAAGAAAAATAAATACATTGGCCAAAATTATTTTGAAAACATAATAACATAACCATTAGTAACCGGATAGGATACCAAGCTATTGGATTGGGCCTAAAATCCATGGTTACTAATAGTAACCTAATAGGGTATTACTTTAAAAGTAATTGGGCCTTAGTAACCTAATAGTGTTTTAATCTAAATATGATTGGGCTTATACCCAGGGTTACTAATATTAACCTAATAAAATGCTATTTACTATTTAACTATGATCGGGCCTTATACCCAAGGTTTCATTTAAGTAATCAAACAAGATATTGTATGATTTTAATTGGATCATGTTCCCTAGGGTTATATTTAGTAACCGAATAAGATAGCATTGTAGTGTTTGGGAGACATGGAACTAGGGTTAACTAGTGAATGCTGATTAAGGATACCAACATTGAATGTAATGATTTATGATAAGATAGGATGATCCTTATCTTACGACCTTTTTGAAAACAGGGAAGTAACCTCTTGTTGCAACCTATTGGAGCAACAAATCCAGGACGTAACAAAACCTGTAAGTACAACTCTGCCTACAACATAGGCAAATTATTTTACTGCTTGCATGTTTTCAAAGCTCATGCATTTATGTGATGCAAATGAATTATGATTTATTTTTGTGGCATCATAAAGCATGCTTACTAATGATAATTCATATGGTAAGAATAAGATCAAGTTTCAAATAAGAAACTGTTTACAAGTATGAAATGATTTTTCAAATATATTTCAAAACAAGAACAAGTTGTTAAGGATTTTAAATAAGTTTTCAATTATGATGGCAAGCAAGTTACCTTGTGTCGTACTGACCCGCTCTAGGTCGGGTTTGATCCATGGTTTGAGTTGGATTGGGCTGGCTGCTCCAACCACTCTATAGCTGTACGCCACGGTACGTACAGCTATGTCATGTAAGGGCCCAAAAATATGCTAACCTAAGAAAGTATAATAAAGCATAATTGGTTCATGCATGGTTTTATTATGAATTGTTTTGCGGGTTAATAGTTATACTTACTGGGCGAAAGCTCACAATTAACGTCTATACTGTAGGTAAGCTACCTATTGGCAATGCTTAATACAAGACGGTGCGGCATGGCATGGCTATCTGTGAAACTTTAGGATGGAGACCGCTACGCGTTTTGAATTATAATACTTGTATTTGTTATGCTGTATATATATTGAAATAAGTTTGGTACTCAAGTACTCAACTAAGAAAATGTACATATATATATTTGTATATATATATATATGTAAATATGTGATGAGTTAGATTTTCAGTTGTCAAGTTGTATCAAAAAAATATATATATTCCTTATTTCCGCTTGTTAAGATAAGTAATTATATAAGATAAGTATGGTAACGGCCTACGTAAGGTGAGTCGTTATAAAAACGGTCATAGTAAATTAACATAACATGACGGTTTTTAGAAAAAACCATCATGTTATGTTAATATTCCATGACAATTTTCAATAAAAACCATCGTGGAATCTCCCTTTGTCATGAATAATTTATATATTCATACAAAAAATGGTCATGGTAAACTGACATAACTTGACGGTTTTTAGAGAAAACCGCATGCTATGTTAATAATCCGTAATGGTTTTTAGTAAAAACAGTCGTGGAATATCCCTCTTACCCTATATTTTGCGTTAGTTTCATCTATTTCACGACGGTTAGAAAAACCATCATGGAATATAAATAGATTCCACAACGGTTAAAAAACCGTCGTCGTATCTTTCCATGACGACTAAAAACTGTAGTGGCATCCACTTTTGGTACTAGTGATTCTCTTACTCAGGATGTTGTGAAGAATATAATACCTGCCATTGCTTCCACCAATGCAATTATTTCAGCTGCGTGCGCACCGGAAACATTGAAGATCGCATCTGGATGTAGCAAAACATTGTCAAACTACCTAACGTACAATGGTGCGGCAGGTCAACACACTAAAGTGACTGAATTTTTTAAGGATAAGGACTGTCTTGTATGTGGCCCAGGAGTTCTAGTTGAGCTAGAGTGTGATACCTAGAATTTCATGTTGCCATTTTCCTTCTAAAAGAGGAATTATGAGCATATGTTGAGATGTTTACAGAAAAACTCAGTTAAGAGTTTTTCACATGTTTTACGAAGTCTTATGGCTCAATAAGACTCAGAATAGATTTTTAAGGATAGAAAACGCCCTTTCAGGTCGAAAAAGACGAATTAGGACGCAGTTCCGAAAAAGTCAAAGTTTGACCGAAAAAGTCAAAGTTTGACCAAAAAAGTCAACTTTGACCAAGAAAGTCAAAGTTCGACCAAGAGTGGTCAACGGTTGACTCGACAGTGAAAAATGATGCAGTATGAGAAAATACTGCAAAATAAGTCAGTATGGGCGGGATAGCCCAAGTAGACAGTAGAGCCACCCTAGAAATCAAGCATCTCTAGCATTAGTCGAGGGCCAGAGGGCCAGATTTAGTCAACAAGTCACCCAAAAGGACCCGGTCAAAGTCAAAGGGCAAAAATGTCAAAATTTTCACTTTTGGGGTAAAAGTGTAAATTTTAAAAAATATGTGAAGTAAGCAAAGTGACACCGTTAGATGATGTCACAATAAGGTAATGACTTGTCTTACAAGAAGAAATTAAGGACCGGCCACTTTTGGGGGTGAAAATGCAAGGATTTTGTCTTTCAGGGCAAAAACGTGAATTTAGAAAATATGTGATTCAAGTATGAGAGAATCACATAAAATCATGAAAAGAATGATATTTGCTTGAAAAGCAAGCATTATGGCCAATTATGAAGTTTAAGGGCATAAATGCAAAAATTTTCACTTTTGGGGTAAAAGTGTAAATTTTAGAAATTTGACGATATGAGCGTATGAAGTCACCGAGATGATGACATCATAAAATAAGTTGGGTGTGTTGATTTATAAGACAATCAGACACCTAGAGGGCATTTTTACAATAATTTCCATTTTTGGGGGCAAACGTGTAATTTTAGAAAATGTGAGGTAAGCCATGAGCTAAGCAAAGTGACATCAGCCATGACATCACCCATGCATAGCTGTTGCTGAGCTAAAGACAGCCGGCCACCTTGGGGAACAAGTCAAAAGTTTGGAAAGTTTAGGGGTCAAAATGTAATTTTTCAAGAGTTGAAAAATGCCTATAAAAGACCCATTTGGACAGATTTTTGGTGCAGAAAAATTGAAGAAAAGCAGCCAAATTATGGCCAAAAATCTTCAGAAAAATCCGAGACTCAAAGGGGAGAGAAAAGGTAAGCAAAAAAATTGGAAAACCCATGTGTGATCCACCCTTGGAGTGCACGGGTTTGGTGCATGGAAACCAAGCCAAAATCTGGAATTTTTTCTCCAGAAATCTGGGCAGCAGCCGTGGGAAGAAAGGAGAGAAAAGTGAAGAAAAATTTCGGGACCAAACCCAAGGTGTGGCCGAGCATGGAGAAGAAGAAATCAACCATGAGCCATGAGAAATTTTGTGCTTAGGATGGGAGCAAGGTTTCGGCCTTGGTGTGCAGAAATTTGGTAAAGAAATTTCATGGGTCTTAAGGGCAGCAAGGGTGTCGGTTTTGGCTGCAAGGAGTCACCAAAGATGGTGAAAAATTTTGGTGTCTTGGGTGACCCAAAATCGTGTGCAATGGCAGCCAAAGGGGGGACAGGATTTTCAGTCCACAAATCCTAGCCAAACCCATGGGTAAGTCAAGGTAAACCCTTGAATTTTTAGTAGAATTTCCATGCAAAGTTGATGGATAATTATGTGCATGATTGTATGTTGCATGGCTGGAAATTGGAACCCATTTGGTGGGAGGATTTCGGCTGCAAGGGGGCAGCTAAGGCAGCCAAGGAGTTCGGCTTCCAATAGGTGAACCAACTTCCGGATTTTTGAGGTAAAAGACCCTAAACCTAAAGCTTTGGTTCAAGCTTTAAATTTGAGAATTTATGATGTATTTCAAGCAAGAAATGTAAGGGCATAAGCTCTGAATTTTTGGTTAATGCCTAGGCTAGGAATGTGATGCTTGATTAGGGTGATTAGCAAGTTAGATTAGCTATGCATGGTTTATGTTTATGTGCTATGGTTTTATGCTTGCATGAATGCATGGTTTGCATGGTTGTATGGTTAGTATAGTCCCTGCCCTAAGTGCAGCCGTGTATGGCTTATGTGCTAGGAGGTTAGACCTAGCTTCGGTTTGGTTTAATTTGATTCAATCCATGTTATGCAACCTTAGAACACATGCAAACCTAGGGTTTAGTAGTTCCGAATTTGGTTTGCATGGCCACGAGGGGATGACATGTCAACACATGTGGGACGTTAGTTAACATGCATGTTGTTCATTTAGGCTCCCGAGTGATCGGTTGAGTTAGTTTCCGAAGTAGGAGACGTAAAATCAAGTAACACGAAAAACTGGCAGGTTCGGACTAAGTCTGTCCAGTTTTCGTAAACAAAAAATAACAGGCCTTTAGAGGCCGAATTTGGGAAAACGTAAAACACGAAAGTTGTCCAGAACAACTTTTCCTAGGGGGCTTCGCGGGTCGTTTTCCAAAATAAGACTCCAATGGCCTTCAAAAATGTCAAAACCCGTGACTAAATCTTTTAAGTCCCCAGACCCAGTTTCAGGGGTCAGCCAGTTTCAACTCAAAACTGGTACGATTCTAGGCCGAATTAGGAGTTTTGTAAAACACAAAAGTTTTAGCATTTTTCGAGAGCTAGAACGAAAATTGTTTTACGAAGGATGCTCAAGGAATCCAAAATTCCTGCACCACAAGTTTTACAAGTGTTGTTAGAAAAATGGTTTTTCAACCTTAAACGAGTGTTTTGACTCGGAAAATCGTTCCAAGGACGGTTTTCAACCTAAAATGATTTTACGAAGCATAAATCCATGAGTTTGGATTTTATGAATTAAGTTAAGAATTTTTACACGAAAAGTGAAATTTTGGGATTATTTCCCTAAGTGTTTTCCAAGAAAGGAAATTATAGTTTTCAAGCAAGTTTATAGCCAACGTTTAGTTCACGAATGGTAATCGGGAGCTATACCTGAGTTACCGGGTCAAGCCCGAGACCCAAAAGGTTGACCATAGAGGGTTGACCATAGTTGACCGTAGTTGATCAAAGTTGACCATGGTTGACTTTTGGTTGACTAATAGTATGGAGTTAGTTTATCCTTACGGGTTATCCAAAGTAACCCTAAGAGTTACCGTTAAGCTCAGCTAAAGGGTTGTCAGATATAACCCGATAGTGCAAATTTAGATAAGCAACCCTTAGAGGTTTAGTTTGGCTTAGCACGCCAGGTTACCGTTGGTAACCAAGTTAGACGCTTTGCACTTAAGGGACATACAACCAAGATCATGTAAACATGTTGGTTAGATTACCAGCATTTTCACGAGTTTAAGTAGAGCATGTCCTTGTTAAGCAGGCAGAACCTGCAGCTGAATCAGGAGTGGAACAGCATTAGATGGGACAATCAGTCAAGAACGTAGGACGGAAGGTAAGTACAATTCCGCCTACAGCATGAACACATGTTTGTTTGTATATGATGTGTTTAAGAAATTATGAATGGGATTTCATGATTTATGATATTCAGTATGCAGTACGTTTATGTGTTAAGTCATGCAGTATATTTCATGATAAGTATGCAGTATGTTTCATGTTAAGCTATGCAGTATGTTTCATGATAAGTATGTAGTATGTTATATGTTATGTTATGCAGTAAGTATGCCATGTAAGTTCATGTTCAGTATGTAGTATGTTTCATGTTAAGCTATGCAGTATGTATGTTAAGTTATGCAGTAAGTTCATGTTATGCAGTATGTTGATATGTTAAGATTCAGTATGTCATCCACGTTAAGTGATAAGTTAGTATGGATAGCATGTTATGTTTTATGTTAGAATTGTGGCATCACGAAGCATGTCCACTATTAATAAGTCACATGGTAAGGTATGAGATAAGTACAATAGGACATGTTGTGTTGTACTAGCTTACCTTCGTGGTAAGTTCCAAACGGCATGTTACATGGTTTGACTTGATATGGAAGGGCTGCCTCCACTACTCCATGTTAAACTGTGTGTTTCATGGTTTAAGTTGGTTTGGACGGACCGCCTTCAATCACTCCATGGTTACGTATCTAAGTACATACACACATGTTATAGTAGTAAGATAAGATCAGTAAAGAGACCATAATTGATTTTATAATAAATCATAATTGGTTCACGTTTTCGTGCATCTAGTTGCATGCGGATAGGATGTTGTGCTTACTGAGCTTTTTAGCTCATTACTTACGTTCATGTTGTAGGTAAGCTACCTACCAGCGATACATGATACAAGCTGTGGAGAGATGGCGCAGCAGATTGTGAAACGTGGGAATGGACTACTACGGGCTTTCCGAAATTAGTTTAAAACAAAAATGTATTTTCGTTATGTTTTCAGTATGTATGTTCAGTTTCAGTTTAGTAAGTATGGCACGCAAGTTGCCACGTGTTGTACCGGTCCGCTGTAGGTCGGGTCTGGTCCACGATTCAGATTATGTATGTATGTATGGAGCTTTCCTCATAGGTGAAAGCTCAGTACTCAAGTGAGTACATCAGAAAAAGTTAGAGTTTTATAAAAGAAAAGCAGTTTTGAGTTATGCTTTAATTGAGTTTAAAGTTTTATGATTTCCGCAAAAGAAGTTTTCTAGTCACGATTTTAGAAAAGAAAGAATGAAAAAAAAAATTGACTCTAGAAATTGGGTAAAATGGATTTTCAGGCAAGCAAGTAAGTAGTAATGTGACGAACCCAACCCCAAGTACGCGTGGTCAGTCACCGCGTGGGCTTTAGGGAGGCTAGTGGGGTCGTGACTGAGGTGGTATCAGAGCAAAGGGTTTTCGTATTAGAGTGAAAAGGTTTTCTGCCATCCAGTTTCACAATTCTGTCGCCAGCACCACAGTCTTGTAAGTTGTTTTCTTACTTTGTGTAGTTGTAAGATTAGCATAAAGACATGTACCTGGTTTTAAACCCAGGTTAGATTTATTAGGATCGAAAGGAGCAGCAAGGCTTCGTCGGCATTCCAAGGAATGGAGGAGCAGCTCCGCATCTTCGACAACACCCAGAGCAATAGTTTCACATAATGGAGAGTTTTCTCCGATTACGCGCTACAAGGACGCATGTTCCAATTACGTTACGTTGCCAGTCAACGACCAGACGAGGTGACTCCTCAAATCAGTCAGATCAGATATGTGGCAGTTGATATGCTTACCCAGAGGATTTCATGGATCAGTACTGCCAACAGATCAGAGTTGCGCAGCAAGAGCGTGGTAGAGACGCTATGTTATGATATGATATGAAGAGATTGCGAGAAATCTCTAGTAAGATATGTTAAGATAAGAAAGAGTATAAGTGATAGAAGTAGAAGCTAGAAATTGGTTTGTTGTGGGTACGACGGAACCAAATTTCGTAGGAGTCTATCTTGCAACTGTTATGCCCAAGTTGCAAAGATAAGTGCTAGAATAGCAATAAGAGATAAGATTGATTCCCGGTTAGGGGAGATTATGAGATTATGAGGAGTATAAATATTCCTAAGAATTAAGATTATGCCCTTGTGTTATGAGGAAAAAGTTTGAAGCGAACAGAAAAGCTTCTTTTATCCAAGTAGTAGTTGGATATGTTAGTAGACCTTCCAACGCATCACTCGAACGATATTATGAATTTTCCATAATAAACTTTGAAAAGTTTCAAAGACAGTATTTTTAGCAGAAATGATTAAGCTATGATCTTATGTTAATGGAACCCCTTCACGTTAGGAAGACGACCAAATCCTTAAGGAAGAAATTCCAAGATGGGGGTTGTCACACGTATGAAGTTCCGAGTTAGGAAACTGATTACGAAAGGTCGTAAACCTTGAGGACGAGTCCAAGAAAGGGGGGCCTTTACGCAGAGTAAAAGGGTTCTAGTAGCATAGGATCAAGTTTCAAGAGAGAAACTATATTCCAAAAAGAGTATTAAAGTATAATACGATATGTTTTCCAAGAGTGGAAACGATTTTTCAGTAAGTTTTTCAAGCAAGAACAAGCAGTATGAGTTATGTTTTCAAAGTATGACGAGTTATTTGGTATACTTGTCCAACTTTTTATGTAAACAGTTCCTGTGATGCAGTAGGAAAGGAAAGTATGTTAGTATGACAGTATGCAGTAAGATAAGGATGATCAATATGATAAGTAAGCAAATTCAGCAGTATGTAAGTATGTATGTTAAGCATGATAGTATGTAAGCCAGTAAGCATGATAAGTATGATAAGTATGAAGATATGAAAGTAAGATTATGGTTCAGTATAAGAGATAGGATCCCATTAAATGATAAAATGGGAACATGAACGAACCATCATGGATTTTCTGGTGTATTTTTGAAGAAAAGTCACCTAGAAGTATCAGAATTTTCGAGGACGAAAATTTTATAAGAAGGGTAGAATGTGATACCTAGAATTTCATGTTGCCATTTTCCTTCTAAAAGAGGAATTATGAGCATATGTTGAGATGTTTACGGAAAAACTCAGTTAAGAGTTTTTCACACGTTTTACGAAGTCTTATGCCTCAATAAGACTCAGAATAGATTTTTAAGGATAGAAAACGCCCTTTCAGGTCGAAAAGGACGAATTAGGACGCAGTTCCGAAAAAGTTAAAGTTTGACCGAAAAAGTCAACTTTGACCAAGAAAGTTAAAGTTTGACTAAGAGTGGTCAACGGTTGACTCGACAGTGAAAAATGATGCAGTATGAGAAAATACTGCAAAATAAGTCAGTATGGGCGGGATAGCCCAAGTAGACAGTAGAGCCACCCTAGAAATCAAGCATCCCTAGCATTAGTCGAGGGCCAGAGGGCCAGATTTAGTCAACAAGTCACCCAAAAGGACCCGGTCAAAGTCAAAGGGCAAAAATGTCAAAATTTTCACTTTTGGGGTAAAAGTGTAAATCTTGAAAAATATGTGAAGTAAGCAAAGTGACGTCGTTAGATGATGTCACAATAAGGTAATGACTTGCCTTGCAAGAAGAAATTAAGGACTGGCCACTTTTGGGGGTGAAAATGCAAGGATTTTGTCTTTCAGGGCAAAAACGTGAATTTAGAAAATATGTGATTCAAGTATAAGAGAATCACATAAAATCATGAAAAGAATGATATTTGCTTGAAAAGCAAGCATTATGGCCAATTATGAAGTTTAAGGGCATAAATGCAAAAATTTTCACTTTTAGGACAAAAGTGTAAATTTTAGAAATTTGACGATATGAGCTTATGAAGTCACCGAGATGATGACATCATAAAATAAGTTGGGTGTGTTGATTTATAGGACAATCAGACACCTAGAGGGCATTTTTGCAAGAATTTTCATTTTTGGGGGCAAAAGTGTAATTTTAGAAAATGTGAGGTAAGCCATGAGCTAAGCAAAGTGACATCAGTCATGACATCACCCATGCATAGCTGTTGCTGAGCTAAAGACAGCCGGCCACCTTGGGGAACAAGTCAAAAGTTTGGAAAGTTTAGGGGTCAAAATGCAATTTTTCAAGAGTTGAAAAATGCCTATAAATAGACCCATTTGGACAGATTTTTGGTGCAGAAAAATTGAAGAAAAACAGCCAAATTATGGCCAAAAATCTTCAGAAAAATCCGAGACTCAAAGGGGAGAGAAAAGGTAAGCAAAAAAATTGGAAAACCCATGTGTGATCCACCCTTGGAATGCACGGGTTTAGTGCATGAAAACCAAGCCAAAATCTGGAATTTTTTCTCCAGAAATCTGGGCAGCAGCCGTGGGAAGAAAGGAGAGAAAAGTGAAGAAAAATTTCGGGACCAAACCCAAGGTGTGGCCGAGCACGGAGAAGAAGAAATCAACCATGAGCCATGAGAAATTTTGTGCTTAGGATAGGAGCAAGGTTTCAGCCTTGGTGTGCAGAAATTTGGTGAAGAAATTTCATGGGTCTTTGGGGCAGCAAGGGTGTCGGTTTTGGCTGCAAGGAGTCACCAAAGATGGTGAAAAATTTTGGTGTCTTGGGTGACCCAAAACCGTGTGAAGTGGCAGCCAAAGGGGGGACAGGATTTTCAGTCCACAAATCCTAGCCAAACCCATGGGTAAGTCAAGGTAAACCCTTGAATTTTTAGTAGAATTTCCATGCAAAGTTGATGGATAATTATGTACATGATTGTATGTTGCATGGCTGGAAATTGGAACCCATTTGGTGGGAGGATTTCGGCTGCAAAGGGGCAGCTAAGGCAGCCAAGGAGTTCGGCTTCCAATAGGTGAACCAACTTCCGGATTTTTGAGGTAAAAGGCCCTAACCCTAAAGCTTTGGTTCAAGCTTTAAATTTGAGAATTTATGATGTATTTCAAGCAAAAAATGTAAGGGCATAAGCTCTGAATTTTTGGTTAATGCCTAGGCTAGAAATGTGATGCTTGATTAGGGTGATTAGCAAGTTAGATTAGCTATGCATGGTTTATGTTTATGTGCTATGGTTTTATGCTTGCATGAATGCATGGTTTGCATGGTTGTATGGTTAGTATAGTCCCTGCCCTAGGTGCGCCGTGTATGGCTTATGTGTTAGGAGGTTAGACCTAGCTTCGGTTTGGTTTAATTTGATTCAATCCATGTTATGCAACCTTAGAACACATGCAAACCTAGGGTTTAGTAGTTCCGGATTTGGTTTGCATGGCCACGAGGGGATGACATGTCAACACATGTGGGACGTTAGTTAACATGCATGTTGGTCATTTAGGCTCCCGAGTGATCGGTTGAGTTAGTTTCCGAATTAGGAGACGTAAAATCAAGTAACACGAAAAACTGGCAGGTTCGGATTAAGTCTGTCCAGTTTTCGTAAACAAAAAATAACAGGCCTTTAGAGCCCGAATTTGGGAAAACGTAAAACACAAAAGTTGTCCAGAACAACTTTTCCTAGGGGGCTACGCGGGTCGTTTTCCAAAATAAGACTCCAATGGCCTTCAAAATTGCCAAAACCCGTGACTAAATCTTTTAAGTCCCCAGACCCAGTTTCAGGGGTTAGCCAGTTTTAACTCAAAACTGGTACGATTCTAGGCCGAATTAGGAGTTTTGTAAAACATGAAAGTTTTAGCATTTTTCGAGAGCTAGAAGTTTCATGAAGAAAACTTTTTCAGATTACGCACCGATTTTAAAACGAAAATTGTTTTATGAAGGGTGCTCAAGGAATCCGAAATTCCTGCACCACAAGTTTTACAAGTGTTGTTAGAAAAATGGTTTTTCAACCTTAAACGAGTGTTTTGACTCGGAAAATCTTTCCAAGGACGGTTTTCAACCTAAAATGATTTTACGAAGCATAAATCCATGAGTTTGGATTTTATGAATTAAGTTAAGAATTTTTACACGAAAAGTGAAATTTTGGGATTATTTCCCTAAGTATTTTCCAAGAAAGGAAATTATAGTTTTCAAGCAAGTTTATAGCCAACGTTTAGTTCACGAATGGTAATCGGGAGCTATACCCGAGTTACCGGGTCAAGCCCGAGACCCAAAAGGTTGACCATAGAGGGTTGACCATAGTTGACCGTAGTTGATCAAAGTTGACCATGGTTGACTTTTGGTTGACTAATAGTATGGAGTTAGTTTATCCTTACGGGTTATCCAAAGTAACCCTAAGAGTTACCGTTAAGCTCAGCTAAAGGGTTGTCAGATATAACCCAATAGTTCAGATTTAGATAAGCAACCCTTAGAGGTTTAGTTTGGCTTAGCACGCCAGGTTACCGTTGGTAACAAAGTTAGACGCTTTGCACATAAGGGACATACAACCAAGATCATGTAAACATGTTGGTTAGATTACCAGCATTTTCACGAGTTTAAGTAGAGCATGTCCTTGTTAAGCAGGCAGAACCTGCAGCTGAACCAAGAGTGGAACAGCATTAGATGGGACAATCAGTCAAGAACGTAGGACGGAAGGTAAGTACAATTCCGCCTACAACATGAACACATGTTTGTTTGCATATGATGTGTTTAAGAAATCATGAATGGGATTTCATGATTTATGATGTTCAGTATGCAGTACGTTTATGTGTTAAGTCATGCAGTATGTTTCATGATAAGTATGCAGTATGTTTCATGTTAAGCTATGCAGTATGTTTCATGATAAGTATGTAGTATGTTATATGTTATGTTATGCAGTAAGTATGCCATGTAAGTTCATGTTCAGTATGTAGTATGTTTCATGTTAAGATATGCAGTATGTATGTTAAGTTATGCAGTAAGTTCATGTTATGCAGTATGTTGATATGTTAAGATTCAGTATGTCATCCACGTTAAGTGATAAGTTAGTATGTATAGCATATTATGTTTTATGTTAGAATTGTGGCATCACGAAGCATGTCCACTATTAATAAGTCACATGGTAAGGTATGAGATAAGTACAGTAGAACATGTTGTGTTGTACTAGCTTGCCTTCGTGGTAAGTTCCAAACGGCATGTTACATGGTTTGACTTGATATGGAAGGGCTGCCTCCACTACTCCATGTTAAACTGTGTGTTTCATGGTTTAAGTTGGTTTGGACGGACCGCCTTCAATCACTCCATGGTTACGTATCTAAGTACATACACACATGTTATAGTAGCAAGATAAGATCAGTAAAGAGACCATAATTGATTTTATAACAAATCATAATTGGTTCACGTTTTTGTGCATCTAGTTGCATGCGGATAGGATGTTGTGCTTACTGAGCTTTTTAGCTCATTACTTATGTTCATGCTGTAGGTAAGCTACCTACCGGCGATACATGTTACAAGCTGTGGAGAGATGGCGCAGCAGATTGTGAAACGTGGGAATGGACTACTACAAGCTTTCCGAAATTAGTTTAAAATGAAAATGTATTTTCATTATGTTTTCAGTATGTATGTTCAGTTTCAGTTCAGTAAGTATGGCACGCAAGTTGCCACGTGTTGTACCGGTCCGCTGTAGGTCGGGTCTGGTCCAGGATTCAGATTATGTATATATGTATGGAGCTTTCCTCATAGGTGAAAGCTCAGTACTCAAGTGAGTACATCAGAAAAAGTTAGAGTTTTATAAAAATAAAAAATAAAAAGCAGTTTTGAGTTATGCTTTAATTGAGTTTAAAGTTTTATGATTTCCGCAAAAGAAGTTTTCTAGTCACAATTTTAGAAAAGAAAGAAAGAAAAAAAAAATTTGCTCTAGAAATTGGGTAAAAAGGATTTTCAAGCAAGCAAGTAAGTAGTAATGTGACGAACCCAACCCCAAGTACGCATGGTCAGTCACCGCGTGGGCTTTAGGGAGGCTAGTGGGGTCGTGACATAGAGACTTCAGTAACATTAGTGAAGTTCATCAGTTTACTCGAGGAACACCCAAAGCTGCAGCTGTCGAAGGCGAGCATCTTACATCAAGGCAAGAATCGGTACATGCAGGCACCTCCGGTATTTGAGGAGATGACCAGATAAAACCTAAGCTTACCACTTTTTGACCTGATGGGTAAAATTTCCAAGGATGTAGTCCATGCAACCGCTTTGATCGTTAAGAGTGACAAAAAGACCTCCTGTTTGAGAAAATTACGAGTCGTTTTCAAGGGAGTTGATGAAGTTGCCGATATGGATACAGCCAGTGGGGCATAAATTTTTCTTTTTTTCCAGGTCCTCGATCTAGGTCTGATTAGGAACCCAGAACTCGGATAGACTTAAAAGACATTTTATCTCCCTCTCTGTCTCTGTCTCTTTACAATTATTGCAGCTTGAGAGGGGATAAAATGGTGGGGCATGGTTAAATAGCTTTCTTTTTTTGTAAAGTTTTTCTTCGCTTATCTCCTTAAATTATTAAAGCCACGAACTGATCACTCGAGGAAAAAAAATTAATATATAAAAAACAAAAAAAGGGTAAGTTTTAGTGAGGGCTATATGGAGGTTTTAATTTTTCTGTGGGGACTATATGGAGATTTTTTTATTTTTAATGGGAAAAGGTAGAAAAATCATAAATTTTTTGGGTAAATCTAAAAGGAAACTAATTTGGCAGGGGACTATAGCCCCCACCTGCCCCCACCTACGTCTGTCCCTGCTTGGAGTCTGATCCAAACCTGTACACAGTGGTAATTTTTTGTTTTACCTGATTAAAGTCAAGAACTCAGCATTGAAGTCTGAGAATACCTGATTTTAGATTGCGCCTTATATAATTGTAATTCATCAAGTTGATGATAAAATACATAATCGTTGCAATGGAGATTATGCGCTTATTATACAACAACCCCTTAAAGGAAGGGCCCAGCAAGGGGGACTGATAAGAATACATCAAAATAAGGTACATAACAGTGGATCTTATAACAAGACATGAATGATGTTCTATGTTGGAGTACTGACAAATTCAATATAATATGTAATCACTTTACACTATACTTAATTACCAAATGCCAATTAAAATTGCTCTTATAAATTGAGATCAATGGCGAGTTCCTTGGGCGAAAAAGTCACTATCACCGTCCTACCAACTCGGAAATTGTTGCATCATTGACTGAGGATGAGTGATCTTCTGCAAGTGTAGCTTCATTTTCTTGGTGAACTTCCTTCTTGCTGTAGAAAGCGGGCATTTTGGGAGATTCTATAGAAACATTTTCATTCCTTAGCATGGAAGAAACTTCCAACATAGATGGCCTTTCGTTCGCATTTTCTTGAACACACAACAGAGCAATTTGCATGCATTTCACTAACTTGCATGTTGAGAGCGTGTCATCAAGTGAACTGTCCATAAAATCCATTCCTTTGCCCTCTTTCCACAACTCAAATGCCTGAAAATTGTTAAATTTATATTATCTATTCTTATCGTGAACAATTAGATAAGTTATTTTTTTGTGACAAATAAGATCTATTTTGATTCATAGACAAGAAAAAAGTAATACAAGAGTTCAGGAAATATACTTACATATTCTAGGAGGTTTAAATCTTCATTTGAACCATAAAAATAACTATTTCTCCGGCCACTTATGATCTGGAGAAGGAGAACACCAAAGCTGTAGACATCTAACTTGGTGGAATATAAACCGTGCTTAGCGTATTCAGGAGGAATGTAGCCACTGCAATTCATGGTTGAACAGATTAATGATAGTAAAATTTCAACAATTAGTTTGAAACTAACTAGAAGCAGTCTTAATTGGTTGCTAGGATTTTACTTACTATGTCCCTACAATCCGGCTCGTGTTTGCTTCAAGTACATCTTTGCTAAAAATTCTAGCCATACCAAAATCCGATATCTTAGGCTTCATGTCATTGTCAAGTAATATGTTGCTAGCTTTCAAATCTCGATGTATTATTGTCAATCTTGAGTATTCTTGAAGATAAAGAAGCCCTTGAGTTACCCCTTCAATGATGTCAACTTGTTTTTTCCAATCCAAAATATACCGTCTAACAGGATCTACAAATATTTAGTTAATTAGGATAAGAAAATTCACATTTTTTTCATCATCATGTCATAACGTTAAGAAAACGAGCAGGGTTAATAAAATGTAAAACATAAAAGTGCATTAGAATTCATAGCCATTTCTTAATTAAAGCATGTTCACTTAAGTCATAATTTCCGTAGAGTAGTAAAAGCTTTTGAATGTTTTATCACTAATGTTGTGTTACTTTAGATGCAAACACTAGTAGAAAAACTGGATTCGAATGGTTAAAAATCCATCGTCAAATCCAATGTCATAATATGTCATAGACAATCACAGACGATTTTAAAATGTCCTTCGAAGTCAGTGGTGCCGTGCCTTTTTGAGTTCACGTGGCACCTTCAACGACAATTTAATAGGATTTAAAATGGTTCTTTATAGTTTTCCTAAAACCTATGGTGGATTTTAAAGTCTTTGTGCTTTCGTTTTTATCAGTAAAATTTGGCAATGATTGTTTCAAGAAATTTCATCAATTCTCGTTCTTTTAATCAGCATCTTCTTGTAGTGAAATTAGATCAATTACTATTATCGAACAAGATCGGGAAAATTCTGTACCAAAGAGATACAAGTCCAAGCTTTTGTTTGGCATGAATTCATATATCAGCATCTGTTCTTCTCTTTCAATGCAGCATCCCAATATCCTGACAAGATTGACATGCTGGAGTTTGGCCGTCAATACGACCTCGTTCTTGAATTCCTCGAACCCTTGCGTAGAAGAAGCTGACAACTTTTTCACCGCTATTTCCTGTCCATCTGGCATTATACCCTAGCAAAATAGACTCAAAAGAAACAGTATTTGTAATTTTTTTTTTTTTTAAGACAATCTAATCAAATTTTTATGATTGTATTTAAAACTAGCTAGTAGATGCTTAATTACCTTATAAACAGGACCATATCCACCTTCTCCGAGCTTATTTTTAATCGAAAAGTTATTTGTGGTTGCTTTGATGTTGTCAAGGCTAAAGATTTGCAGATCAGGAACATTGTTAGTAAAATCTCCCGCACCTGCTGCGTAGTTTTCATTAGATGCTTTAGCTGTTATATGTCGTTTGTAGAAGCAGAGGAAAAAGCAAAATATGTTAGATCTGGATAGCTAGAATATTTTCATTTCGTAGTAGTAAGCAGCGAAGAATTGAATATTCTAAAGAATGAAAACTAGTCCATCTATCTTTATAAGAAAATACCTTTTGACACGCGTTTCCTCTTCCGGAAGTAAAACAGCAGGCTGACTACAAAGAAAGTAGACGTAGCTGTTGGTGGCAAAATTATAACTACCAATTTCCACTTGTATTTTTTCTTGCCTCCACCTTCTTGAGCTATGAAGATCGTTAATTTAATCATACAAGTTAGATAAAGAACGGAAATAATAATCTGCACGAACTTATTTTTTTCTAGGTTTCTCCAACCTCTTTATTTTAGATAGAAAAGTTTTAACCAAACTCTTTGTTCACAAATTATGCCACAATAATTTGCAGGAACTAGTAGCTTTCTATGTTTTTTCAACCTCTATATTTTAAACAAACAAGTTGGTGAATATTATTTGTTCAAATACCGGTTGTATCAACTTAATTTTTCTTAGGAGATTGTTTGGTAGGAGGGAAACAAAATAGAGTACATTTGAAAGTTTCTTACCTGCAAGGGAAAGAACCCAATTGTCGTCATTGGCCAAATGCCAGGCATTGTAGCCAAGCAAGTTGTTCTGCTTCGCATAAGAAACCTTAACTTTAACAGCTTCAACGTCATCAAAACCGATCCAAGTAGATCCAATAACGCAGTAGTTTACGACATAAGTAGCATTATATTGCACTACAACATTATTGGTTTCAATGTATCGTTTAATGAGCTTGTACCTCATGACTCCACCTTCTTCAATAGATCCGTCTTCGGAAGTAGCTGGACCTGTTGTTGGCGCTCCAATATTGTTTTTATCGAGGTATGCCAGCGTCCAAGCATAGCCGTGGTATGGGAGTCCTAAAACCAATTTGGAAGCAGATAGTCCCCTACCAATCCATGCCTTAATACCAGAATCCGTGTTAGCCCCACCCGATGGATCAAATAGAGCAGCATGAGCACCAGTGAAGTTCTCCCACTTTGGCATATGGTAGTCGTAGTTCAAGAGATTTACCCAATCCAAGTAGCGTTGTATTGAGTCAACAGGATAAGAAACATCTTCAACTTCCGGCGAATACAGAACTGCAGCGGTCAATATCAGTTCTGGCTTACTGGAATTTGCAGCCTCGGAAATTGCAGCAGCTCGCCATTCCTTGAATAAGGTTCCCATGTTTGCCATGTCAGAGCTTGTGTTTGGTGAACCCCAACCGAAGTCAAGGCCTTGATAATCATTGAGCCTGGCCAGTTCTATGGAAGAGTCGATGAAAGACTTCCTGTTCGACGAACTGCTGAGCATGTTTGAGATAACTGAGTATTCTTCATTTCCGCCGATGGACAGAAGTGTCGTGACTGACGGATTCTTTAGTTTGACATTGTTTGCAAAAGTCGAGAATTTTCGCTCATGTGGGAAGTGGAGCTCATATGAAGAAGAGTTTAGACTAGCAAAAGCACAAATGAGGTGAGTAAAGAGTGCGGAATTTATGTCCGCACTAGAGAGATCAGTGTCATAGTACCAGTACCCTACTCTGATCCAAGGCTCTGCTCTTGAAGGTTGAAATTTCGAAAAATGAAAAATGTGGACAAGAATGATTATAACAATCTTGATTACCATGGAAATAATTTGTTATGTTCTTTTTGGTGTGATCTTGAAAAAGAAAAAAATAAAATAAAAAATAAAAAGGTTCAACACATGAGTCGATAGAACAAATTATCGATAAAATTGACGAACAAGGACATGCCAAAATTCAAGAGATGCATATCGTATTTAACTTGTGAACTTCAAACGATATGTCTTAAACGACTCTCGTATGAAATTCATAGTTTATTGGTAAGTTGCAGTAAAGAATATTTTCCATCACTATCATCCCTTATGCAAAATAACTTGGTCTAGGAAGGATCAAAGAAACTTTCAATGGATTGTGTTTCTACGACTTATCATTAACGACACGTATAATGAAATATCTATAGACTTGCGGGAGAACAAGGATTGTGACAAGAAATAAAAAGAAATTCAATTTCTCTAGTGGAAAAAAAAAAAATATATATATATATATATATCAATTAGTAGGGTCCCAAAAAGAGTCAAACAAAAAAAGTTATTTTTTTGATAACAAAAATCCAAATATGAGCACCAACTACCTCAATGTTAACAAACATTACAAAATATATATATATATATATATATATATATATATTAATCTATTTGTCGCGTCCAAGAAAATGCAAAAATCTTTGCATTTAAAGCCGAACAAACTTCAACATTTCGACCAAGCAATTGGGGCATTTACTAAAAAAAAAAATTCTCATTGGGTAAAGTTCTCATATCTGAAATTTGTGATTATTTGGAAAGCTTAAAAGTTTTTTTTCCCCTGAAAGGGAAAATATCATTCAAATTAAAATGAGATCAAGTATCAATAGTAAAAACAAAACAATTATGTAGTATAAGAGACATAACTCTCGACTAAGCACCAATTCAATCAATAAAATTTGATAAACCTCAGTGAGCAGGACACAAGCCAAGACCCAATGATGAGAAAATTTCTCGAATGCCTCAATAATTCTATAATCTAACATGTACATAGCTCTTTAAAAAAAAAAAAAAAAACTATGATCGATCGAGAGACAATCACTTGTAGCATAGAGATTGCAACAAATTCCGTCCATCCCTAAAACCAATATAACTAACAGATAGATAGTATTAAGAATAACAAAAGCGAAACATACACACAAATACAAACTAGAAGTGAGAAAAACTACCTCCTTTATTACAGAATTAAAGCAAAAACACAAAAATGAAGCACAAATATAAAATAAAATCGACCACAAAATTCTTGCTCCACCCCCTTCGCCATGTATGCAACTTAGAGGAAATGGATTGGGCTTGATTGAAGGTAAGAGATTGCTACACCAACAAGTGGATGACCAACTTCTCATGGGATCCCAAACCGATGGAAGCTCATTGTGCTATATTTGATCAAGGATAAAAACATCCATGACATCATCGACATTTGTATAACATTATTTATATTTTAAAGTCTCGACATGAATAACGACCCGAGGGGGGTGTAACGCCCTAAACGCTAACTAACAATAATATTAGGAAATTAACATTTGAATTAGAATGGGTAATGTGATGAGATAGCAACTTCTTAATTCTAATGTTATGTTGAGTTATTTTCACATGTGATACGACGAGGACTGGATGTACTAGAACAAAGTTCATGTCAAATTGATAAATTTTCCTTATGATGATTTGATGAATTTATGTGACAAATTTTTTTTTAGTATATATATAATATGATATGTTATTAAGTGGATATGAATATATCTATATAATATGTTATGATTATATTCAGCTAGCTATACATATATTTATGTATAATTTGTTGTATATATATATATATGAAGGTTATATATATATGGTATGTAATATTTGTGATGAAGTTAACGTTTAAAAAAGGGGGGGGGGAAGTATGCTATCCGAAAAAAACTTATTTTTTTATGATGTTAATTTCCAACTCAATTATGAATATTTAAATATCAAAAATTATTCTGTAATTTAGATAAACTTATAGAACTTTTCATAAGCTTTCCAACTCCCACTCATTTGTACAAATCTGATATTAGAGTAAGAAGTTATGACTAGTATACTATCCAGATACCTGCTAGTCACCAACCAGTTTACTATGTGCAATTTGAGGTGCGAAAATTCTAAAAGTTAACTTAGTTGTTTCCTTTTCCTCCCATACGTTTTCATACCCTAATGACAACCATTCCACAGCTATTAAGAGATAATTAAACCAAAGAATTCAATCCTAATTAATTCCAAAATTTATTTGGGATTAAATTACAAATTACTTTATAATTTTCAAAGTTTCTCTTTTTACATGCGCCCTTTCTCTCTCTCACTTCCCTAGCCTCCCTTTCCCTTTATTTCCCATTCTCTTTGTCTGCTCTCTTTGCCCCTCTCTCATGCTCCAATAGAAGAAAAAAAAAATCCGCCAAACCTCCAAATTCTTTCAAGCCGAAAATCAAAGGATTTCAAGGTATGTTTCGGTATTATTTGATGATGAGGATGATTTTATTATTTGTTTTAGTTTGGGATTCTTTGAGGGGTTGGATGATTTTCCTGATGAGTGTCTTCATATGAGTTTAAGGAGATGATGAGAAATATTTATCGAATGATGATCGAAAGAATGGCGATTTAGTTGATTTTGTGAACAAGATGAAATTAGGGTTTTTGATTTATTGATTTATGATTTCATTGGTATGGTGATTGAATAATTTTATGTGTTAGAAACATGTCTTAGGGCTGTTTCATGTGTGTGTGTGTTTGAATCATATACATTATGATGATAATTTTTTTTTTATTTTTAATGATTTTCGGATTTGGCCACTACTACTGGAATTTCCAGATTTTATGACAAGTATTTGAAGGTACTTTTAAGGATGCAAAAAGCCTTCATTTTTAACGAATTTAGTATTGTTGGAAAGCCCTGGATGTCTATTTTCATTTGAAATTAGTTTATGTCGTTTGGAGATATATATATATATATATATGAATTTTTATTATTTTTCAAAAAAGCAGAGGTACGGCAGCCAGATTCTATACAATTTTAGCGGTCCATTTTCGAAACTATTTTTAAGGATCCAAACGGTCTTCGTTTTTAATAAATTTGATATTTAGAAAACTCTATATGTCTATTTTCATTTGTAATCAGTTTTAGATCATTTGGAGATATATGTGAATTTTTTTGATTTTTCAAATAGGCAGAGGTCCAGCTGTCAATTTCTGTAAAATTTTAGAAATCAAACTGAAAACTATTTTTGAAGGTACAAACGGTCTTCATTTTTTTTTTTTGAATTAGGTACCATTAGAAAGATCTGGATGTCTAATTTTGTTTAAAACTAGTTTCAGATTATTTGGAGCCTTATATGAATTTTTATGAATTTTTGAAGGGACAAGGGTTTGATTGGCAGATTCTGTCAAGATTTGAAATTTCATGAAATTGTTCACTTTTTGTATTGTGATGTTATTGAATGATCAAATAGGCCTTTTAGGCACTGCTATAATATGATGGATGTGTTTAATGAATTATTATGAGTTTTTATTGATTTTATTATATTTATTATTCATGGCCTAAATAGTTCTAAAGGCGAGCATCCGAGACCTCAATCGCACGTTACCATCAGAAAATTTGAAAAGGTTAAGTAAGGCGTTTAAGTACACTCTCACCTATAACATGAATAAAAATTTGAGAAGTATATATTTTGATGGTGATGATGATGCTCTGATGTTCTTAAATAATACTTCTCCTATAATAACGTTTTGATGAAAAGTATATATATGGAATGTATATGTATTTTATGTTTTAAAATGGCATTGTACACGCTTGATGATGATGATGATGATGTTGTTCGGTGAGTGGACTTTTGTCACCGTTGGTTTAGGATTTGCTATCCCAACCTTTTTGTGACTAGCACGCTATGATGGTACAACGCCGGACCCAATATACGACGGTTTTTAAAAGTTCAAAGTTTTTAATGATGTTTATATTTATTATGATAAAAGAAAAATGTTTATTTACATTTGTAAGATTTAAGTGTCCTACTAAGCCCTTGCTTATATAAGTTAATTCATGTTACAAATAAAGCAAAGGGTAAGATATAATATTGGAGGAGCTTGGAGCGGATAGCGGGACGAAATATGATAGGAAAACGGGAGGAATGATCATGAGATGGATATTTTTAATTTCAAATAAAGTTATGAGACTTTAGTTTATTATTATTTGATTGGATGTTTCATATGGACTTAAATTTTATTTAATGAATTGGGTTTTAAATAAATATATATATATATATATATATAAATTATGAAGTTTAATTCTGATATAGCTTTAAAAAAAATTTTTTTCTAGAGTTTTCTAAAATTATCTAAGTTTTTCGTTATGTGAAAATTTTTATTTCAAGTTTAATATTTTCCGCAATTTTATAAAAGATGAATTGTAAAATAAGAAATCAACTGTAACAGTCTGTGAGAGATCGTTACAGATATAGTATCAGAGCAGTTTCCTATTTCCTATCATGCTTCGCCATGCATCCACTTCAAACTTCTTCAACTAAGGAATTAACTAATTTCCTTAAATAGAAATGTAAGAATTGTGAGGTGATGTTCTATTTATGGAAAGTTTGAATCCTGACTCAATATCGAAAAAAAAAAAAAAAAAAAGAAGAAGAAGAAGAAGAAGAAGAAGCAGGTCTCTTATTGACAATTTTGCTACTAACAAACAACTAAGATAAGATGGTATGCGGACGAGGACGTGCAGTTCGAGGACGTGGTAACAGCCGAGTGCAAGCTGAAGATGAGGTTGCTGCGGAACCTAACTTGGCAGAAGTTATGGCGCATTGCGTCAAGACCAACGAAGGGGTCGTGGACGAGTTGAAAATGAAGCGATGGCAGAGCCTAATTTAGTAGAAATGATGGTTCAACTTCAGAGGCAAGTTCAGGAATAACAAGCTCTCATTAACAATTTGCAAGCTAATGCCAACAGAGTAGAAGTCCCCATTAATCTACCGACTGCATAACCAGTGCAAGATACATGAGTTCATGTAGCAACAAATCATGAGCCCCTGTATCTGCGATTCAAGAGGATGAAGCCTAAGGAATTCAATGTTTCAACTTGTAACACCCGGAATTTTTATGGACTCATGTTTAGAAGAAATTGGAGTCCATCTTAAGTGTTCACGTGATATTTCATGGAAAATTATGAATAGCAATGTGGAATTCATAATTTTATTAGCTAATGTTAGAGTTCTCATTAAATCGGCTATAAGACTCAAAATAGAATGCCAAGGTTAGCAAATTGCTTTTTGAGTCGAAAAGAACGAAAAAGGATGTGATTTTACAAAAGTCGACCTTGACTAAGAAAAGTCAAAGAATTGACTTTACAGTATGATGAAAGGCAGTGTAGAAAGAAACTGCGAGCACATTCTTTTTGATCAAGATAGCAAGAATAAGCCTTAAAACCACTCTAGAAAATCAAGCACACAAAGATAGGATTAAAGGCAAAAAGGTCTCCGAAAAATAAGAAAGAAATTTTTGCGGTCCGATTTTACACAGAAAAATTTTGGATCAAAGTACAGTATGAAAATACTGAGCACAGTATTAGAAATATCTGTGTGGCACAAAAAAAATGGATTATTTTGGATAATAGCCAAGAGCCAAACAAGGCCCTTGTTTTTTAAGGGTGATGTCATCTTGCTCTTAAGTTATGACATCATAAGTGTGAGCTAAGCTTGGAAAAGAAAATTCTAGAGCCTTCTAGGGGAAGGACCCCCCCCCCCCCATTGGTCGCCACATACACCCCCCCTCCTCTATAAATAGTTGAACCCAAAACCCATTTTAATTCACAAAACCAAGGGAAACTCTTGTCATTTTTCTACACAAAAATCCGTGGGTAAGGAGGTGAGAAACAGAAGAGAAAAACCAAATCTTCCATGGGGCTTTTGCTTGGGAGAGTTAGATCTTGCTCTAGAGAAACTAAGGAAAAAGTTTGAGAAGTTTTGAGACCCATTTTGGCTGAAAAATCTGTGGGTTTGGGAGGAGAAAAAGGGGAAGAAAGTTGGAAAAATTTGAGGGGAAAAGCTTGTGGAGTGTTCGGCTTTTGAGAGGAACCAAAAGAAAAAAAATTGGGTGCTCTAGTGAGGTCAAACCGTGAGCAAGGATGAAGCCAAGGGACCAAAGGAGATTTGGGATTTCAAACCCTAACTTGGGTCTAAGGTAAAATCTTGAGCCAATCTTTCGATTAAGTTCAATTCTAGCATTTTTATTTGTGGTTCAAGTTGGATTTGTAAGGACATAAGTCCAATTTAATTTTCAGCCCTAGATTTGTTAGTGTGTGCTTGGTTAGGGATTAGGGTGTGGTTGGCTTATTTATGGTGTTTGCTTGCATGATTTGTGCTTGAAAAATTGTTAGGATGCATGCTAGATGTGATTGGTATGTCCCCTGATTTTTGGTCACAAAATCTGCCCTAGGCAGTACTTGTGTGGCTTCTTGTTTAAGGATGAATGTGATGGTGTGTGCTTGATCATGGTGCTAGGCTAGAAACCATGCAGCCCAAGGATAGGGCTTTCAGCCAAGGGCTGCATGAGCACATGGGATTCGCTTGATTGAATTTATGGGACATTAGAAACGCTACTTGATTAATGTATAAGCTCCCAATGTGATCGGTCGAGATAGATTCCGCGAAATAGGACGTAAACCGGACTAAGTAACTGGAACTGCCAGTTCGGATTCAAAACTGGTCAGTTTCGGGAAAGTGAAAATTTAAGGCCTTTAGAAGACGAACTGGGTAAAACTCAAAGCACGAAAGTTGTTCGGAAGGGTTTTTCCTAGGGGACATTGCAGGCAGAATCTCAAAATGAGGCTCTAAAAGCCTCCGTTTTTACGAAAACCCGTGGCTGATCTGCCCAGACCCAGTTTTCAGGATCAGCTGGTTTCAAATAAAAACTGGCACTAATACAAGCCGAACTGGATTTTTCGTAAAACATAAAAGTTTTAGAATTTTTCGAGAGCTACAACTTTTGTGAAGACAAGTTTTTGGGACTTATTCACCCAAAACTTTACAAGTTAAGGAAAAATGAGCTTTAAACCAAAAGTATGGTAATCAAGCCGACTACGGATAGTAACCAGAAGTTATATCCGAGTTACCGGGCTAAGCCCAAAGCCCAAAGTTTGACCCAAAGAGGGTTGACCTTAGTTGACCAAATGTTAACTTTGGTTGACCAAGAATTTAACCTTAAGAGTTACCCAAGATAACCCTAAAGGATACCAAGGTTAATGAATTGGGCTAAGACTTAGGGTTATTGATAATAACCCAATGGATTACGGATCAAGTAAAAGTAAGACATAAGCCCAAGGATAAAGAAAAGAAAGTGACCAAACAAGTTAGCATGAGGTATTAGAGGGGACATACAACTAGGATTGCTCATAGATGTTGGTTAGGATACCAACCTCAAATGTAATGATTTATGGTAAGATAAGATAACCTTATCTTACACCTGGATTGAAACAGGAATGGGAACCTGTTGATATATCACGAGGAACGACAAGTCAAAAGCATAGGACCTCAGGTAAGTACAAACCTCACCTGCGGTATGGAAATAATAAAATATTTTCAAATATGCTATGTATCATGCTATGTTATGTTATGCCACGTTCTTAAGATATCATGTTTTAAAGATGCCATGTTTTCAGGTATGCTATATTTTAAAGATGTCATATGTTAAAGATGTATTAAAAAGTTTTAAAGATGTCTAGTTTTAAAGGATGTTGAGTTTTTAAAGAATGCTATGTTTTCAAAGGTGCCATGTTTTCAAAAAGTAACATGTTTTGAGAAGATCATGTTGCAAAAATGCCATGATTTATGTATGTAAAGTATGCCATATGTATGATTTTGTGATGTCATGAGTTATGTTCACTAATGATAAATCACTTGGTAAAAATACACAAATAAAGTGTCGTACCAACCTCCCAAAGGTGGAGGATTTTTCATGTTCAAGTTTATGTTTTCCCAGAACTGTTAGGGACCTTACAACCCCTAACTTTATCTGGAGGCGCGCTATATCTTATGGTACGTACGTAAGGGGCCCACATGTTAAAGAAAGATAATAAGTTCAAGTTAAAAATGGATTGCATAAATGAACATAAATGGTTCATGCATATGTATATGATGATTAGTATGTTTTCAAGATGTTTAAAAGAAAAATGTTTTGCGAGATAAAGTTTGTACTTGCTGAGTGAAAGCTCATCAGATACATTCCACACTGCAGGTAAAGATAAAAAGGCTTGTAGCTTTACTTGGTGGGCTTGGAGACGATGCAGCAAGTGAAGGGCGGTGTGGGATACCACTACACAATATTTTCCACAAAATAATTAAGTTATAAGGTTTTACATGTATGTTTAAGAAACATGTTATGGGTTATGTATGTACTATTTTCAAGTCACGATTTTAAAAGGAAGTTTAAGTTTTCAAGTTTTAAAAGAAAGAAAAAAAAATTTTATTCTGAAATTTTCTTCAAGTTTAAGTATTTAAGAGCAAGGTTTATGTGAAGTAAGTAAGGTGACGACCCCCATCCGCGTGGTCGGCCCTACGTGGGTGGTCGGGGCGTCACACAACTGACCCTTTGGTAGCTCAAGGATGGTTGAAGTTGATCGAGTTAGTCCTTAATTTCATGGGTTTAATCGAGAATGAGAAGGTGAAGTGTGCTTCCTACTGTTTGATGGATGATGCTAGAATCTGGTGGGAAGGAATAGAGCTGAGCAGGGATATAAGTCAGATGACATGGGAAGACTTTATCCAAGAAATTAATGAGCAGTATTTCAACATGCCTGTGACCAGGAAACACTATGACGAGTTTAATAACTGGATTTCAAGGAAATCTATTGATGACAGAAGCTGTTAAACGGTTCAACCAACTAGCACACCTTTGTCCCCACATGGTGCCAAATGAAAAAGAACGGTTGAGGAGAATGATTGGGATGCTGAGACTCGAGATTGCAGTGATTATTGATATCGGGACTGCTCCACCAACCACCACTGTTGAATGCGTCAAGTATGCCCTTTCTGCTGAATATCATCTGAATAAGCAAAGAGAAAGCCAGTCTCATTAGAACGAAGTCCCTAAGAACAACAACAACAACCATAACCATGGAAACTTCAGAAATCAAGGCAGGTCTGAAGGAGGTCAATGGAACAATAACAAGAGGAAGGGTAACTTTTCCAATCAGAGGAATCATAACAATCGTCAAGGAGGGGGCCAACCAGCTAAGCAAGCCAAGAACATTCCACCTTATTCTAAAGGTGGGAAGCTACATTTGGGGGCCGGGACTGCCATATGGGCACAAATCTATGTTATGGTTACGAACATGAAGGTCACCTGTCTAAGGATTGTCCGAACAAGACGTACCAGCCCTTCCAGCAAAGACAACAGAGAAACCCACCAACTCAGCTTCACAGTATGCAGGCCGCTCTTGATGGACCTTACATTTCCCAAGTATGACTTAAGGCTCCTCCACTTACCACTAATGCCAGAATTTTCACTTTGACCAAATAAGAAGCAGTGGCTAAGACTTCTACTATTGTTACAGGTCAGATACTTGTTCATAACCCTTAGAAATCCTCTTGAGTTCTTATCAAACTAATACAAACATCAATCAAGATTCGCGAATGACAATCAATCCAAGCTTACCAATGGTTTTCAAAAATTTCTACAAAAATTTTGTTGGCATTTGGGATAAGGTGATTTTGGCTTATTGGGACCTAAATTGATGAAAACAAACAAAATGTTTTTTTTTTTTTTTTTGTCGTGTCTTTATGTACTTTTTTTTTGTTGACAAATTCGGCCAGACAAGTTTGGTCACAAAGGGAAACAAGGTTAAAAGGGAATAGGCAAACCTGAGGCTAGAACCGAAGCTCTGGTACCAAATGATGTGAACCATGCTACATTGTGACGAAACCCGTAATCTAAGAAGTCTCCAAGATCGTCTCTATGTAGAGGTTCAAATGGGATGGAGACCGTGACCCATTGCTTGAATCATGACACGAACCTTGGTATAGATGACCGTGCCCCAATGTCAACCCGCAAACAAGAACCTAGGTATTGTCATAGACGCCGCAAACAGTAGTGGAGAACTATTTGATAAGTCAAATTTGAACGCCACAAGACAAAATCTTGATAAGTTCGATTAGTTCAACAAGAACTTAAAGATAAATTACAAGAGTGAATAGAATGCCAAAAAGTTCTCTATTGATCTAAAAATAAGGCCTATTTATAAGTTGAGAATTACAATAATATTCCTAGAATATGCTAAGCTAAAGAAAAGGAAACTATCCTAATAATTTTAGCCTAAAAATAAAAAAAGGAACTAACTTAATTGTTTGGCTTTATTTTCCAACCATTTACACCCATTATAAGGAAAAGGAAACACTAACTAATTCTTGACCAATTAACCCAAAAAAAATGTAGACAACTAACTAGGAAATCAAACAGCTTGGTTCAAACTAATCAAATCCTCCAAAAAGCACGCCCATTTGCATGGATTGCATGGCTGACATGGCTTCTTCAATTACATGGTTGAACTTGAATTAAATTGACTATTTGAGCTCTATTTGTTGATTCCACGCATGTAGCCTTGCCATCCTCTATCACAAGGTGTTGCGTTAAAGTATTTAAAACCTCCTTAAATCTCTTTGCCCGTACTCTTGTAATTGGACCAACAGGAACTAGAACCAGATCCTTGGCCTTATCACATGTCAAAAGGTAAATTCTTATAATAATAGGTTCATTAGTCTTCTTCCTTTAAAGTATTCAATTATTCAATACTACTTAGTAGTACGACAAAATCAAAGGAACTTACTATTTGTCAGCTGACTCATGTAGTGAAATCACAAAAAGACTTTGCAGAAAACAAGGATTTTGACGAGAAATAAAATAAAATTTCATTTATCTAGTATTAAAAAAATAATTCAATTAGTAGGGTCACAAAAAGAGTCAAACAAAAAAAGTTCTTTTTCTAATAACAAAAATCCAAATATAAATAACCACTATCTCAATGATTAAATTATAACCCAAAAAAAAAAAAAAAAAACAATATGTCGTGTCAAGGAAAATGCAAACCAAAAACCTTAGCATATTTAAAGCCGAACAAATATTTCAACACTTTGACCAATCAATTGGCGTATTTAATGTTTCAAGTTTTGCGTCGACGATATGGACTAAGATTTCTAGTGGTAGGAAAATTAGACTTAACTAGTTAAGGCATATTTGGTAAACTGAAAATTATTAGCGTCACAAATTATATGTTGATTATGAAATTGATATTTGTACATTCAAATATATAACTTTAGGCTATCTGGAGTGGAGAAGCTACGCCCTTCGCAGAAATTATTAAAAGAAAAAACACAAAATAGAGAAAATTAGAATCCAGTCTCAATGACAAACCAAATAAATCAATTAAATAAAAAAGAAACAAACCTTCACATAAGTCAACTAAAGTCAAGCTAAGATTAGATTAATCTATACACCTGGAAACCCTTTTACTTTCACACCCGCAGTTTATAGGCTTTTTTTTTTTTTTCTTTCCGGGTCAGCTATTATGTTTCATTGCATGTTATTGAGTTCTTCCAATTTATTCAAGAATCTTACAATCAAAATCTCCATTTTTTTTTTGCGAGTGTATAATTATCATGTTTCTCTCCCGACTTGTCATTCATGGTATTGAAATCCTCTTCAACATCTATGGCTCTATTTAAAGATGATGTAGAGTTACTTTGATGTGCTTGTTGTTACTTTGTTTTCTTGATTTGACAGGCATGAATGCTCCTATTGTTTTCTCAACTTGACTCACCCAAAAAATCTGGCCACGAGATTGACTTCCTCCGTAACTTGATTGGCTAATTGAATAGTCTCAACAAAAAGGTAGCATGATTGAAATGAAACATGATTGATTGTCAATTTTTTTGTGATTAATTTCTTGAGTCCATTTTGGAAGTGGTGCTTTGAGACGGTTCCACGTATTCACTTGGATGAAACTGCCTAGAAATCGGAGATCCATGTGCATAAAAGACCGAAAGCTCATTCTCGGACGGGAGGATGTAGCACTCTTGTTGTTAGTATTTTCTGTAGGCGCCAAAAGAATGCAACTGAGAGACAGCAACTATATCATTTTTTGATGTGTTGACCTCCACAACTCCCAATTCGTGAGAGCCGAGGATAGCATTCACGCAATGCATGCTTTCATCTTTATAAGTATTTGCAATATTTTGATCACGCGAAGATTTGTTGGATGGAACACTAGGGATTTTTCTCCATCAAACGATCTTTAGCTTGTTGGAATCCAACTTAGAATACCCAACTTCTAGAAATTTTATATGCTTGAGGAAAATCGTTACACAGAACGAATCTAATCAAACAATTCTAGAAGATATGTTATCTAATGAACCAAAATTTTAGATTTAATAAATTAATTTGTACATCTACTAATTATTTTCACCATCATTTATAATCTTATATATAAAAAAAGAATAGTTCTAGGGAGACTAACTCTAATCCAAACTTTTTGACTATCAACTTATGTATCATATTTTCATTAGTAGATACAATCAATTGATGTGAGAATACTTTAAACACTTATGAATAAAAGAATGACAACTCATATGCCACATAGGTTGTACTCAAAAATTGATATTAGAGCTGCTATTCCTAGCTTTTTTCAAAAGAAAAAAAAATTAAATTCCATAATGTGAACAAAGAATTTAACCAACTTTTCTATTTAAAATAGAGATGTTGGAAAAACATAGTAAAGAATTATCATTTTGGAAGGTGGGAGAAATAAAAAAACACAAGTGGAAATTGGTAGTTATCATTTTGGCACCAACAGCTACGTATACTTTCTTTTAGTCGCCCTATTGTATTACTTCCAGAAGAGGAAGAACATGTCAAAAGGTATACTATTATAATGATATATTCATTAGTTTTCACTCTTTAAAATATTCAAATATTCAAATATTAAGTGCTAAGTATTACTATGAAATGAATGGATCATAGAAAGGGACATTTAACTTTTTACGGATTGTGTTTTCGTAACTTATCATTTGTCAACTGAGTCAGGTGAAATCACTAAAAGGCTTTGGAGGATATAGGGATGAGTGGATGACATTTACCCACCCCTATTGGGGCAGCTATGCGGATATTATATAGGTTTGAAGATGGTATATGATTTAAAGTTAACCTCCATGCTGGTGACGACCGGTGTGGTGCAGGAAACTTTCCCGCACCCGCACCGACATTCATCCTGCTTATATTCACCTTAATATATATATTTAGATTTGAATTTTTGATTGGACTGCAAAAGGTAACTTCCATAAAGAAGAAAAGAAACCTCCCACGAAGGTGCAGGATGTGGTGGTGGAAGCTCCCCTCGCGCCCATCCCAATTACCCTTATAATATAAATACATATATATTTCTAAATGAAAATTTCAAATTTTGATTGTAATATAGAGAGAGAGAGAGAGAGGGGGGGGGGGGGGTAAGAACCATCCCTAAACTTAGACTTTTTTTTTTTTTTTTAAATAATTTTATACATTTCCGCGTTTTAACCTGTAGAATTCATGAATTAAGTGTTTATCATTATAGAACCTTTTGTATTTTTCTTTTTAACTTAAAACTTAGATAATAAGTTACTAACTATCTTTAATGCTCACTTGTTTCTTTGTTCAATAGATTCAACAACATCGCCAGTTTATTCTAGGAATGAAGAAACTCAAATTATGGACAAAAATGAGGTAAATGGAGCATGTGTTTACTAATATTCCTTATTCATTTTTTTTATCAAACAAAGGGGTCTAGAATAGCCAAAGAAGAAGGAGAATAAAATTTTTGGTGTTTTAATGTTGTAACGACCCGCCCAGCACAGACCGTTACCTTAACATACATACTTACTTATCTTAGTGAACTTACTTATTTACTTGTCGAAAAGCAGAGGAAATTTTTTTTTTTTTTTTTATACTAGCTTATATACGTCTAAACGTAATAAGCATATCGTGAATAAAATTTTAACAAACAAAAATACATATTGAATGAAACGCGTAGCGGCATCATATTCCCACAATTTCACGGTGTGCCCCGCCTCGCACTTCCATCTTGCATCATCCATTGCTGTCAGGTAGCTTACCTACAGCATAGACGTCAAACTATGAGCTAACGCTCAGTAAGCACAACTATCTAATCCGCGACATAACAACTTAACCTAGCATCACATAACATCTCATAACGTCATACATCATAACATATCACTTCATGGCATAACATAGTATATGCATGGTCCAGTTATGCTCGTTTTAACTTTCTTCATTCTTACTTATTTACTTATTTTGTTTAGGGCCCTTAACTTAAGTGTCTGTACCCGACACGCAACTATGGAGTGGTTGGGGCGGCCAGCCCAGTCCAACTCAAACCATAGTCCAACTCGACCTCGGACGGGTGGTACGACACAGGCAAGCTTGCTTGCCATCTTACTTTCTTTTCTTTAATCTCATCTTGTATTTAGTGAACATACATCGTGATGTCACTTTTGCATAAAACATAATATACATTGCATCTTACCTTTTTCATACATAGCATATTATCATGTCATATTACACATAATAACTTAACATGGCATTGAGTCTAACATACCACAGACATACAATAAGCACACCATAGCAACAATCAACATATATTCCTAGCATGTATCTAACATACTCGGGCAAGTATCAACTAAAGCCTATGCTGCAGGCGGAGTTGTACTTACCTCTTTTTAATATGTCCTTCTTGATGTTGTTATTCCATTGGCACAACTGCAGGTTTGCTCCTGCTTGAGTAAGGACATAGGTGAGATTCTAACTCTTGTTGTGGAATGTTAGCGCCCTAACCAACATACCTACTAAAACCTAGTTGTATGTCCCCTTCACCTAGTATCTGACTTGGTCACCATTTGTCATCTTACTGATTGGGAACAATCATACTTTGATTATTCTATATGAGGCTACGTTTGATAACCTCTTGGGCTAGGCCTTTAACATACTGCTTGGTTTTCTTAAAAACTTGGGCTAACTCTTATATCATGGCTTATTGGGTTAATCTCCTTAACCCACTTTTCTTGATCTATTACTAGACTATTGGTATCCCTTAGGGTTATGTTGGATAACCCTTAAGGTTAGCTTTAACCAATTGTTGGGTCAACAAAAGCTAACATTTGGTCAACTATTGGTCAACCCTTGGTCAACTCTGGGCTTCGGGGCTAAGCCCAGTAACTTGGGTACTATTCCCGGTTACGGCCCGTAATTGGCTTGATTACCCATTTTACTATAAAAAATCCATTTTCTTATCCAAAATTTCCATTTCCTTATCTTTTGGAAGTCTTAAACACTTAACTTCCAAATTTCCTTAAAAACTCCTTTTTTTTTTCTTTTGTTCTTTGAACAATTAAACTATAAAAATCCTTAAAACTCTTTACAAAAAATTTTGATCTTTGAAACAATTCTTTATAAAGGTCGTTTAGGGTCGAAAACTGCCTTTGGAACAGTTTTCGTAGTTAAAATAATGGTTTAAAAACATTTTACAGTTTTTCGAAAATATTTTGTAGAACTAAGATGCAGGAATTTTCGGATTCTCTGTACACCCTTCGTAAAACAGTCTCAGTTTAAAAATCCGTTCGAAATCTGAAAAACTTATCTTCATAAAAGTTGTAGCTCTCAAAAAATGCTAAAACTTTTGTGTTTTGCAAAAAATTCATTTCTGCCTATTTTCGTATCAGTTTTTGTTTGAAACTGGCTGACCCTGAAAAACTGGGTCTAGGGAGTCAGCCACGGGTTTTGATAAAAACAGAGGCCATTGGAGCCTCATTTGGAGATTCTGTCCACTGAGCTCTCTAGGAAAAATCATTCCGAGAAACTTTCGTGCTTTGAGTTTTATCCCGTTCGGCCTCTAAAGGCCTTAAAATTTCACTTTCCCTAAACTGGCCAGTTTCGAATCCGAATTGGCAGTTTCGGTTGGTTAATCCGTTTTACGTCCTATTTCATAAATCTAACTCGACCGACCACTTCGGAAGCCTACATATCAAACACACAGTGCTTTTAACATCCCACATGAACCCATGAACTGCTCCATTGGATCCATGCAAGCCGAACCCAAATTGCACAAAACCTAGTGCTTGCATGGTTCTAGAATTATGTATACATTCAACAAGCATTCATCATTCAACCACATGCTAGCAGCCACACTTACCTACTGCCTAGGGTAGATTTTTTGGCACCAAATCAGGGGATACACAACCTAAGTCTTCTAGCATGAAAAAATCAATCACAAACAAGCATAACCCAAGCAAGATTTCAAGCCATTTAAACCCTAGATCTAACAAATCAAGCACACACCAAGCTAGGGCATAAAACCATAAATGGACTTAAGTCCTTACAACCATATCGAATCCTCAAATTAAGCTTCAAATTTGAACTTAAATAGGGGAGTTAGGGTTCTAGAAATTACCTTGAACCAAAGCTAAGTTGGGTCACCCAAAAATCCTCCTCCCCCTAGCTTTCCTTCGCCACACGGCCACACCTCAAATGGAGCTCCAAAATTTTTCGGTTGGCTCTTGGATTTCTCCCCTCCAAAGCCGAGCACTCCACAAGTAATAGCGCTAAGAAAATTTCAACTTTTTCTCCCTTTTTCCTCTCCTCTCTTCTTCGGCCACCACCCAAGGAAAACCCACAAGATTTCCAAACTTGCTCTAGCTTTTTCCCAACTCAAATCCGACCCTCTAGGAACAAAAGTCCTCAACCAATTCTTGGTTCTCACTCCTCTCTCTCACTCTCCTATGGCTGCCGAAATTTCTAGGGTAAAATGGCAAGAGGTTGCCTACAATTTTCAATAAAAATGAATAGGATTTATGGGAAGGTATTTATAGGCCTTCGGGAAGTTTGGGTTAATTGTATTTTTGACCCCAAAAATTTTGCTTTTTCTTGTTTTCCCCATGAGGTGGCCGGCCACTTGTGTGGTGGAGAAGCTTCCACATCTCTCCAAGCTTCTTAGTGGTTTATGATGTCATGAGGGAGAAATTGGATGACATCACCCTTGCTAAGCCTTGTTTGGTTGGCTTTGTCTCCAAAATCCCATTTTTTTGTGCTACACAGATAATTCTAATATTGTGCTTCACAATCTCGCAGTATTTTTGTATTGTATCGAAGAACAAACATTTATCTGTGTGAATTTTGGGACCGTAACATTTTTTCCTCAATTTCTGAGTCCTTTTTGCCCTTAATCTTAACTTGGTATGCTTGATTTTCTAGGGACATTTTTAAGGCCTATTCTTGCTATCTATTTCACAAAACATTTTTCTCCGCACTCTTCCTTACTACGTTTCATCATCTCGTAAGGTCAACCCTTTGACTTTTCTTGGTCAAACTTTGACTTTATCGATCAAAGTTAACTTTCGTAAAATCATTTACTTTTTCGGCCCTTTCGACTTGAAAGGTCCGTTTTTTTGAGCTTAACAATCAATTTTGAGTCTTCTCGACCCATTAAAATTCACAAAATCTTTCAAAAGCCATAAATCGAGCTTTTCATGAATCTCAGCATATCGTGAAACTAATTCCTTAAGAGGAAAATAAGAACATGAAAGTTCTAGGTATTACAAATGTTTTAATTTGTTTTATGATTTTAGTTTGTGAAATCTTGAAGTTTGGATTTGTTTTTAAAATTTTAACACATTGGTGATTATGTAAATTTTATGAAAATTTTAATATAATTTATTTCGATTTTTTTTTAATTCTTAATGGATAAATAGATAGGATATGGATATAGTAATCCAATTGAGGATTACCCGTTTCCATATCTGTCTTAAATTAGACAAATATGGGGTTAGGTATGGGGATAAAAGGGCGAAGCATGCCCATCCTACCCCACTCCATTGATCGGTGAAAATCAAGATTGTGACAAGAAATAAAAGAAAAAATCAACAACAAAAAAAAGTCAAACAAATAATGTAATTTTTCTAGTAACAAAAATCCAAACATGAACAACTGCCTCAATCATTAAATTATAACACAAAAAAACAAATATGTCGTGTCCAAGGAAAGTGCCAACCAAAAACCTTTTCGTTTAAACCAAACAAATCTTTCAACATTTTGACCTTACACCAAAACGGGGAATTCCCCTAGCATCAGCATGTCACAAAAATCATCGCCTTCCATCCACGTAGCCAAGCTCAACCCTCTAGGGTCAATTGGACTGCCACACCAAATTCTGACCCTAGGACGAGAGAGAAGGGCGGACGTACGGACGGATGGAGAGAGGGAAGGAGAGGAATATTCTCAGAAAATTTGTGCCCATGCGCAAACCTGAAATAACATTTGCAACACTAGGAAAATTAGACTTAATTAATTAAGGCGTATTGGGAAAACTAAGAATTATTATTTTGTCAAAATAAAATTTGATTATGCAATTGATACTTTTACACATAAAACATAATTTTGAGTTATTATGACGATTTTCGAAAATTTTCATTTCTACATTGTAATTAATTAAGGCATATTGGGTAAACTAAGAACTAAAAATGTCTGTAATAACAGACATAACTTAACGATAATTCCACACCTTATTTTACTAATAATTTGGGTAAATTGCTAGCTAGGGCGGATCCTAAACTTTTAACTTTGTGCAACTTTGGTCTGTGAATTTTTTTTCGTAGCTGGAATGTCCTTAAACTTTTAAAATATTGCTACAATAGTCATTTATATCAATTTTGGATAGAATCAATCAGTTAGCATCACTTTTTTACCAAATTACAAACGGATTCCATTTAAAAATTAATAAAAATGATTACTGTAGCAATATTTTAATAGTTTAGAGGCATTTCCTGTTCTTTTTTTTTTTTTTTTTTTTTATACGGGACTGACCATAAACTATTCAAAATGTTGTTACATTAGTTACTTTCACTAATTTTTGAACGGAATCTGTAGTTAGCATCACTTTTTGATCAAGTTACTATCCGATTCTTAAAAAAAAAATTGACGGAAATGACTACTGTAGCAACATTTTAAAAGTTAAAGGGCATTCCAATTATGACAAAAAGTTCAAGAACCAAAGTTGCATAAAGTTAAAAGTTTAGGGTTTGAATGAGCAATTTATCAAAAAAAGTATAGACTTTAGATTCCCCAATCTAATTTAAAAATAAAAATACGAATAATGTCTCAAATTAAAATTTGATTATGAAATTGATACTTTTAAATGTAAAACATATTAAAGTTATTTCGGTATTTTTGGAAATTTTCATTTTTACCCTATGACATTTAAAATTTGTTGTTTTACCCAATTTTGACATAGCTGTGTTGCAATTTGAATTCGTTGATGTGCTTTAAAGTATCTGATCATTATCAGATGCAAATGAACTAACAAGCTACGTTTGTTTTGAAGTTTAAATTTGGAATCACAGGCATTGTCAACTACAATGTGCACACGTTTCTTGCAAAAGCTTCAGGAAGTTTGAAATGTGTGTGGTTGATGAATAAATCTTATTTGTTTCTGAGCAAAGATTCTTTGCAAATCACATCCTAGGATTAGAAGGATGTATTTAGACGTTTTGTTGTACCTAGGATTTTCTTATTTAAGGATTCTCTTATGAGAATCACGTTTTTGGAGCTTTAGTTGTTAGACAAAAATCTAAGTATTCAGGAAACTCAAAGTATTGGCTGTCAAACCATTTTGGTATTCAACTGATCTGGAGTACGTCAAGGAGGACTGAAGACGGATTAGAGCTCGGAGCATGTCGAAGACCAAAGGTGAGCAACCTAGCTTGGAGTAGGTTAGTTGGACTGAAGGCAAGCCAAAGGCGAGCAAACCTAGCTTGGGGTAGGTTAATTGGACCAAAGGCAAGATGTAGACACCTAGCTTGGAGTAGGTTAGTTGGACCGGAGGCCAGTTGTAGACTTGGAGTAGGACGGGAGTTCCGAAGGCAAGTTGTGGAGGAGAAGATGGTGTGGGTTCTACATTGGTGGAGTTTCATAACAAACTTATAGTTCCAATCTCTTGTAAACGTAATTCATTGTTAATAAAATTCTCCTATTTAAGCTGGTGTGCTTATCACTTGTGGTTCTTTTCCCTTAGGGGTTTTTGGCCACATTAAATAACCATACATTGTGTCGTTTATTTGCTTTGTGGTTATTTATTTTTTCTAAATTCGGTTGACTGCATAACATGCCTTTGACATATTTCCATCCCCTAGGTCCTAAGTGGTATAAGAGCGGGTCATTGCAACAGTAGTGAGATCTTGGGAAACGACCTAGATGTATGGACTTCGTGATGAAGGATCGACTTTCAAACCACCTCTCCTTGATGGGACAAATTATGCCTATTGGAAAGTCGGAATTAGAGTGTATCTTGGCTCTATTGAGAACATGTGTGGAAAATCGTAGAAGATGGATGGAGTTCTCCAAGCCCAAAAATGGATGGAAGTGTGATGCCTAAACCATGGAATAAATGGGCTCAAAATGAAATTAATTATGCTACTTGGAATTTTATGGATTTAAATGCTATTTTTAATTCCATTGATGCTAATTGTCGAAGATTGTGGGTCCAAGATTGTAGAATCCCTAGACTTTAGGGATCGGTTAGTTGGCTGATCTGTTAGCTGGTTGATTAGCTAATAATTTGTTTCCTTATTTCTCTCTTAAGAATATGTAATTTGTTCCCTAAAGATCAGTAAATCCTCCTGTATATATACCTCTTGTAATCTTTGAAATAAAAATATGGAAAAGGATTATTTTTTCCTTCACTAAAACCACATGGTATCAAAGCCCAAAAAAAAAACCTCCCATGGATTTTAGGGCAGCAATGACTGGCTCTCAGAAAAAAACCTCCCAAACCGATATCAATTTCACCTCGTCCTTAGAAACACGCCAACCTCAACCAACCCGTCAACCCCAAGCAACCAACACACCCAGCCGACCGACACCTCCCAGATCAGTAGCATGTAACATTCCAACCCAAACCTGTCCCTGCAATTGACTATTCATAAACTGAATGGAAGCAATTACCTCAAGTGGGCTCAATCGGTTAGACTTGCGATTGATAGCAAGGAAAGCTTGGACATTTAACCGGAGAAATCCAACAACCTGCCGCTGATGACCCGAGTTTAAAGGTATGGTGCTCAGAAAACTCTCTCATAATTGCATGGCTCATCAATTCTATGGAACCTACCATAGGAAAGCCCCACTTATTCCTACCGACAGCGAGAGATGTATGGGAAGCAGTTCGGGATATGTACTCGGATGTGGATAACTCGTCCCAGATTTTCGACCTGAAAATGAGGTTTTGGAAGGCGAAACAAGGAGATCGAGAGGTGATGTCATATTACAATGAACTTGTAATGTTATGGCAGGAGTTGGTCCTCTGTTATAAGGATGAATGGGATTGCCAGAAGGACAATGTTCATCATAAAAAGAGGGAAGAGAATAACTGTGTGTATGTCTTCCTAGCGGGCTCAATCAAGAACTGGATGAAGTGAGAGGCAGGATACTCAGCCGAAAGCCTTTACCATCAATCAGAGAAGTTTTTTCCGAAGTTAGCAGGGAGGAGTCAAGGCAGAGAGTAATGCTCAAAACGCAAGAACCAAAGAATAGTCCTGACATTGAGAATTAAGCCCTAGTTTCTCGAGGGCCAGATTGGGAAGAGAACCGGAAGAAAAAACCTTGGTGTGATCATTGTAAGAAATATTGGCATACTAGGGAAATCTACTGGAAACTCCATGGGAGGCCACCGAATCAGAAGAAGAAGATCGGAGGGGAAGGCAGAGTGATCACTCTATAAAATAGAGTTATTTTAACATGCTCTTAAGCTTAATAATTGTTGATATTTCAAGATAATATGCCTTAGTTTTTAGTATTTTATATATTACTAAATAGTTAATTTAGTTAAAGAAAGGTTTAAGAGTTCTAGATGATTTTGGCCTCTAACATATTTTTAAGTCTAATTTTGTGTTCTATCTTACAGCTGGAGCACACGGTGACAAAAAGAATGAGGCCCATTGGACCAGAAAAGATGATGGAATAGACAACTGGAGTGCATCTGGTTGCTGTAGAAATGCTATAGCAATGTCACAGCAATGTTGCAGCAGTGAAGAATTAACTTAAAAGCACTTGCGGACCCACTTTTTGCTCTACAGCTGGTAGTAGTTATTTTGCCCATTTTGTCTAAACACGACAGCTATAAGAAGGCCACCAATATTAGCTATCAAAAGGGCACATTCAACTAGTGCATTTGGGGGGAGTATTGATATAAAAGGGAAAGTTAAGGAGAAAGAGAAGGGGAGCTGTTCTGGGAGAGAAAGAGAGAGCCGAAAAAAGCACACCATTTGTGGAAAAAAGGAGCAGCCGGTTCTGGAAAAGAAGAAAAGGGCAGAGGAAGGAATAGGAGAAGAAAAACACGAAGACAAAGAGGAGGAGAAATCAAGAAAGTCAGAAGGAAAAGAGCGGTACGGCCTTGGACCCTTGGCTGGAAAAAGAGATTTTGCTTGCGCTGAAGATCTCTAGTTTTTTCAGTTCCTTCTAATCCTTTTTGATCTTTTAATTTTCTTTAGAACTATGAATATGTGGATTGTGATTTATATTTTTAATTTCTTTGAATTGAACATGAACTAATTTCTTTAGCTAGGATTATTGATGGAAACAAGGTTGCAATGAAGGTTTAGATGTTGATTTGATTATTTGGTGATTTTTATCTGGATTATTCAAGTGTTTTGCATTGCTCAATTTCTGTTGATTGACTGGCCATCAATTGGTAGAATATAAAAACTAGAATTAATTCTAGGAAGGTTAATTTTGGTTGGATTTAGCTTGAATAATATAAGTGTATGATATAGGAATATATTAATATCTTGTACAACCTGTTAAAATTGGTGCTTAATCTTATGTTTGGAAAACTGAGATGCATAGGAATATGTTGATTTTGGTTTAAAGAATTGAAGGCATAAATCTTTCGGAAGAGGATTGTGTAGAATTTTTAGTTGACTGGATAACTTTGCTACAGCATTCCTACAACATTTGAGGTTAGATTTGCAACTAAGGGGAAATTAGTAATTCTAGCCATTACACATCATTGATTCACAGCTTAAGCTTTAGATACTGTCACATTTTACTTTTTGTTTGCATTTTTAATTATGCCCTTTCATCTATATTCATTTTCTATAATTTTAGTGCTCAATTTATTCTCAAATTTGTTTTAAAACAATTGGTTTCTGTAATTAGTTTTTGGTAATTCAATCCCTGTGGAGACGATTCTTTACTCACTACTGTATTACTTGTTCAATTATGTGCACTTGCGTAGTATTTTCGCATACATATTTTTGGCGAACAAGTTTTTGACGCCGTTGCCGAGGATTGATATTATTGAAAATTAATATTATAGGAACCAATTTTTTTCATTTATTTTACTTTTCTCAACTTTAATCAAATCTGGTTGTTCTTTGTAGGTGTGGTTTTCTTGCATGAATAGGCCGAGGGACACAGATTTAGTTCCTTTAGATCCAGAAATTGAGAGAACTTTCAGAGCAAGAAGAAGAGATCAATATGGAGCTACAAGAATGGACGAAAGGGCTGAAGGAGCAATAGTAAATAATAATGTCAACAATGCTACAGCAATCGCAGATGATAGAGACAGGGCAATAAGGGATTATGCTGTATCTATGTTGCACGAGCTGCATCCTAGCATTGTTAGACCTGAAATTCAAGCCCAGCAATTTGAGCTGAAGCCCGTTATGTTTCAGATGCTCCAAACGGTGAGACAATTCAATGGGATGCCGACTGAAGACCCCCATCTTCACCTTAGATTATTTATTGAAGTGAGTGATTCTTTCAAACTGCTGGGTGTAACTGAAGAAGCTCTTCGCCTCAAATTATTCCCATATTCTCTACGGGATAGAGCTAGAGCATGGTTGAATTCTCTACCACCAAATTCGGTAACAACGTGGAATGATTTGGCTGAGATGTTCCTAGTGAAATATTTTTCACCAAATAAAAATGCCAAACTCATAAATGATATCACATCATTCCAGTAGTTAGAGGGAGAAGCTTTTATGTGAAGCATGGGAAAGTTTTAAAGAGTTGCTCCGGAAGTGTCCATACCACGGACTTCCCCATTGGATACAAATGGAGACTTTCTATAATGGACTCAACGCTCATACCCGTTGTATTGTGGATGCATTAGCTAATTGAGCTCTTCTTGTGAAATCTTACAACAAGGCCTATGAGATCTTGGAGAGAGTGTCCAATAATAACTACCAATGGCCTACGGAGAGAGCTGATACAGGGAAGCGTGTGGCTGGAGTTCATGAAGTAGATGCTATGACAGCATTGACAGCTCAAGTTGCTTCATTGTCCAACATATTAAAGTCCATGAACACGGTAGCAGGAGTAGGTTCGGTGCAGGCTGTAGATGTTGTATGTGTTTATTGTGGTGAGGGCCATTTATTTGAAAACTTCCCAGCCAACCCAGGCCTCGGTGTGCTATGCGAATAATTTTAGTAGGAACAATAATCCATATTCCAACACCTACAACCCAGGGTGGAGGCAGCATCCAAAATTTTCTTGGGCAAATCAGGAAATTAGTTCTTCAGCAGGGCCAAGCAAACCAACACACCCACCAGGTTTTCAACAGCATCAATACCAAAGGCAACAACCTTAAGAGCAATCAAATTCCATTGAAGTGCTACTCAAGGAGTACATGGCAAAGAACGACGCTATCATTCAGAATCAATAAGCCATTATTCAGAGTCAAGCTACATCATTGAGGACTTTGGAGAATCAGGTAGGGCAGCTAGCTAATGATTTGAACAATAAGCCCCAAGGATCGCTTCTTAACGATACGGAGAACCCCAGAAGAGATGGCAAGGAGCATTGCAAGGCTATTACACTTCAGAATGGCAGACAAGTTGATCAACCAATCCGACAACCTACTCAAGATACAGAACCCTCTTTAATCCAAAATCAGCCCAGTCCACAATTAGAAACAGAAGTAGATCAGAATGCTGCAGTAGAGCAAAATGCTACAGCAAAGCTATAGCAGAGCAAATCAGGAAGAGCAAAATGCTACAGCAAAGCTACAACAAAGAAGATCAAGATGATGTAGTAGAGCGAAATGCTACAGCAAAGTAGATCAGAGAGACCTCCACCACCATTTCCGCAATGATTTCAGAATCAAAAGCAGAATAAGTAGTTCATAAGGTTCTTAGACATGTTGAAGCATCTACATATCAACATTCCACTCGTAGAAACTTTGGAGCAGATGCCAAGCTACGTCAAATTCATGAAAGACATCTTTTCGAAGAAGTGGAGGTTAGGAGAATTTAAGAAGTAGCACTGACGAAAGAGTGCAGCGCAATACTAAAGAACAAACTACCGCCCAAGTTGAAGGACCCTGGTAATTTCACGATACCGTGCTCCATCAGGAATTAGTACTTTGAAAAGGCACTATGTGATTTGGGAGCAAGTATAAATTTGATGTCCATGTCTATCTTCAAAAAGCTGGGAATTAGGGAAGCAAGACCTACTATAGTCACTTTGCAATTGGCGGACAGGTCCTTGGCTCATCCGGAAGGAAAAATTGAAGATGTGCTAGTGCAAGTGGACAAATTCATTTTTCCAGCAGATTTTATTGTGCTAGATTATGAGGCAGATAAGGACGTGCCGATTATACAGGGAAGACCATTTTTGACTACTGGCAGGACCTTGATAGATGTACAGAAGGGTGAATTGACCATGAGAGTTCACGATCAATAGGTTACCTTCAACGTCTTCAAGGCTATGCGTTTTGCTGATGATGTTGAGGAGTGTTCGGCCATTAATGTTCTCGATTCATTAGTGGCTGTTGAGTTTGAGAAGAAATGCTATCCAAAGATGATAAATGAAGATGATTTGGGTGTGTCAGATGAAGATGAGGAAGCTAGTGATAATCAAGTGTCTTGGATGGAGAGCAGACATACGGTAGTTAGAGAAGGGAAGCACTTCGAATCACTGGAGTTGTCAAAAATGGACTTTAAATCCCACAAACCATCTGTTGATGAACCACCAGTTTTGGAACTAAAACCGCACCTACACACTTGAGGGATAGTGGTAACAGAAAGAAAAAGTGAAAAAAAAAAAAGAAAAAAAAAACTAGATTCACAGGACATCGGCTACACTTTGGAGGTTTTGCTGTAGAAAAAATTAGTTGTCAGAAAGAAATGTTGCAGAAAACTCAGGGAGAACTTTCAAAGTTAATAGACAGCGACTTAAGCATTATTGGGGTGATGGTTTCAGCCATCAGAAAACCTCCATCTCACTACAGGATGCCTGAAATACCACATAGTCAGGCTGAAGACTCTAAAACAAGCGCTTAAGGGAGGCAACCCTATATTTTCAATTTCTTAAATTACATTTAATTTGTTGTTTTTGTTGATTTTCGGTTTATTTCTTGTTCCGCTCTGTTTTTTAGAGTTATTTTTATTTTTCTTTCTTTGGTGCAAGGTTTGTAATAGATTCTGGTGATTTTGCTACAACATTTCTTTATGATGAATCAGTTTGCTACAGCAAAGTCGGGTAGCAATGGGGAGCAATCTGTATTAAAATGCTGCAGGATTGCTGCTGCAGCAAAGTCAGGCAGAAGTGGGGAGCAATCTGTATTAAATTACTGCAAAAATGCTGCAGCAATTCAAAAAAAAGATTTCAAGGTTTTATTTCTTTATTTATATATATAGATATATATAGTCAAATAATAAGAAACCCTACAAGACCCCATTTTTCTTTTTGTTTTCTTCTTCTGTGCTGTCAACAAAGCCACAAATCCACCATTGCCGCCGACTCCACCGTTTCAGCCCAGCATGTCCAGCCCACACCAACCCAGTCCATTAGCCACCGACTAGGCTCACCATCACCAGCCACCGACCCAGCCCAAGCATTGATCAGGGAGTTCCTACCTTTGCTCTTTTTATTTTACTTGTGGTATTTTGTTCTGTTTTGTTTTGTTTATTTGTGTTTTGTTCCCCAAGCAGTGAAGACACTATTTATTTCAAGTTTGGGGGTGTCAAGGTTTGCTTAGGGATTGTGCTTGTTAGATTTGTTTTAGTAGGCGTTGGCTTGTTTTGTTCTTCTCAGTTTGTTTTGTTTGGCTTGTTTTGTTGGTTTTTTCTGTGTTTTGTGTTGTTTTGTTTAAGCAGTGAGGACACTGCTGATTTTAAGTTTGGGGGTAGGGAGTTTGATTTGTTTTATTTGGTTTGATTATTTTTAGTATGTTTTGTTTGCTCTGGTTTTGCTATAGCAAAGTTGGTTTGAGGAAATTCTATGAAGAGTAGTGGTGTTTTGAAATTCTCAGAGTATGGAATGAATTGGCATGAGTTGAATATTGTTGATGTTTATGATTGGTTTGCTCCTTAAATGAGATTGCTTGAATGATGCACAGTATACTATAGTTTTGTGTTTCTTTTGAAAAGCTTAGGAAATTTTAAATCACTGTGAGAGCTTGGGATTTGAGAATTGATTGTATGAAACCTTCAAGGCGAAACGTTAGGAGGCTAAACATCTTGAGATGAGCTGATATGCATTTAAAATATTGGTATTTCAAAAAGGGTTGTTATTTTAGGGTGTTAATTAAAAAAAAAAAAGAACAAATATTTATGAACAAAGAACTCCGCTGTTTAGAATCGCCTAGTAACCAGGAGTAACATGAGCCCCATGTGTACTTTTGCGTCAAAAAGTGGTTCTGAATATGAGTATGCTACAGTAAATCTGAATGGTGACGTTGCTGAGTAACCGGGTGTCTTCATCACCAATGTTGACATTCGCATAAAAGGTAACAGTGACATGAAGAATCAAAAAAACAAAAAAACAAAAAAAAAAGAGAAAAAAGAGTACCCTGTTCAATACCTTAAGCATTATTTAGTGGAGCATGTCTAGTCCATTAACTAGATGTAAAGAATGCCTTTTTGAATAGAGACCTGGAAGAATAGGTTTACATGGACTCACCTTCAGGATTCGATGAGAGATTCAACTCAAAGGTCTACAAGCTAAAGAAGTCACTATATGGACTCAAGCAATCTCCTAGGACGTGGTTTGATAAGTTTACTCGGTTTGATAAGTTTACTCACTCCATGAAGAATCAAAGATATGTTCAGGCTCAGAGTGATCATACCATGTTTATAAAAGGGTCTAAGAAAGGTAAGATTGTTGTCTTAATAGTATATGTGGATGATATTATTCTTACCGATGATGATTTGGTAGAAATAGAATGGCTTAAGAAAACTTTAGCTCTGGAGTTCGAGATTAAAAACTTGGGAGCATTGAGATATTTCCTAGGGATGGAAGTAGCACGTTCAAGGAAAGGGCTGGTTGTCTCTCAGAGGAAATATGTCTTGGATCTCCTTAAGGAAACTGGCATGAGTGGATGCCGACTTGCAGATACTCCTATGGAACTTAACCAGAAGCTTGGAGATGTTACAGATGGGGCACCAGTTGACAAGGCAAGGTACCAAAAACTTGTGGGTAAGTTAACCTACTTATCCCATACTAGACCGGATATAGCTTTTGCAGTGAGTGTTGTGAGCCAATTTATGCACTTTTCCTATGAAGAGCATCTTGAAGCTATATATCAGATTCTGAGATACCTAAAAAGCACTCCAGGGAAGGGGCTTTTATTCAAGAAAGGGGAGTAAAGGACTATTGAAGCCTATATAGATGCTGACTAGGCAGGCTCAGTTGCTGATAAAAGATCTACGTCAGGGTACTGCACGTTTGTATGGGTTAATCTTGTCACATGGAAGAGTAAGAAGCAGAACGTTGTAGCCTGAAGTAACGCCGAAGCAGAGTACCGGGCCAGGGCACACGGTGTTTGTGAGATGCTATGGTTAAAACAGATTCTTGATGAGCTTGGTAAACCAACAGAAGGTCCAATAAAGTTGTACTACGACAACAAGGCTGCTATTAGCATAGCTCATAACCCAGAACAGCATGATAAGACAAAGCATGTTGAGATTGATCGACACTTCATAAAGGAAAAATTGGAAAGAGGAGTTATTTGTTTGCCATTTGTTCCTACAATGCAGCAGATAGCCGACATTTTTACTAAAGGATTGTTCAGGCCTAACTTTGAGCTTCTCACTAGCAAGTTAGGTATGACAAACATTTACAAACCAACCTGAGGGGGGTTGTCGAAGATTATGGGTCAAAGATTATGGAATCCCTAGACTTTAAGGATCGGTTAGCTAGCTGATTAGCTAATAATTTATTCCTTATTTGTCTCCTAAGAATATGTAATTTGTTCCCTAAGGATTAGTCAATCCTCTTGTATATATACCTCTTGTAATCTTTGAAATAAAAATATGGAAAAGGATTATTTTTTCCTTCACCAAAACTGCACTAATCAATTTCAACTCGTGTCTTCTTGTACAGAATCAGAATCAAAGATTGCATGGGAAAAGCTTAAAATTGCACATGAAGGAACTCCTAAAGTGAAGCAATCTAGACTTCAACTTCTTGCCTCTCAATTTGACAATTTCATGATGAAAAAAGATGAAGATTTTGTTGATTTTTATTCAAAGTTATCTAACATTGTGATCTTCTCTTGCTCTAGGTGAAAAATACTCGGATGACAAGACTATTGAAAAGATTCTGAGATCTCTACCTAGTCGGTTTCATGCCAAAGTGACATCAATTGAAGAAACCAAAGACCTTGATAACATGAGTGATGAAGAACTTGTGGGATCTCTACAAGCCTACAAGTTAAAGCTGAAAACAAAAAGAACAACATCAACACTACATTAAAGGTAGAAAAAGAAGAAGTGGAAAATTGTGAAGATAGTCTCAGTAACGATGAAATGGATATGATCACTCATATGTTTCGTTAATACTTGGAAGATAATCTATGTAAGGGGAATAATCAGATGGTTTCATTGTCATAGAAGAAAGGTCAAAATGGTCAGCACAGCTCTGGAAACCAATATTGTTCGGATTGTGGGCATTATGCAGACAGTGGACGTTGTTTAGACAACAAAAATAGCATAAAATATGCTAAATGCGAAGGATTCGATCATATTGTTTTCAATGTGAAAACAACAGAAACAAAGCACATTGTAGAAGCAAAAATAATGAGAATGACCATGATAGAGATGAGTTTGAAAATAAGAGCACGTAAACAACTTTATGTCCTTGACTACACAGGCGGATGAAGCTCAAGAGGAGGAAGACAACAAAGATGGAACTTATGGCATGGAAGAGCTACAAGAAGCCTATGAAGAACTCTACTCATCTTGGGAAAAAATGGTGTCAAAGAACAAAGTGATTGAAGACAAGATTTCAAGGCTACAAGAGGAGAAAAAGACTTTGAACATTGATCAGAGTTAGAGAACTCGAAAGAAGCAGTGAGCAAATTGACCATTGGTGTGGTCAAGCTTGACCAAGTTCTGAGCCTAGGAAGGCCAAATGGTGACAAACATGGATTACGATTTACTGAAGATATTGCCAGCATAAGTAAAGGAAATTTCGTGTTTGTAAAGGCTGGACACTCTGAAGATTCAATGGAGAATGATGAATCTGAAATTCAATTCAAGGCATAGCAACTATCACAAGCATTCAGACCATTGTCTGCGCAGGGCCAGCCTCCCAACCCTAAGGCTGTACAAAGGCAACCACAACAGATGTCCGCATAGAGCCAGTATAGACCAACGTCTAGACAGAGGCAATCTCAGCTATTGTCTGCACACAAGCAGAGAACGCCCCTTCCACAAAAACAAGTAAAAAGATCAGGCAAGTCTCGAAATTCTACTCCTGTTTATCATAATTGTGGAGTCAATGGGGTACACTCATCCAAACTGTTTTCAATTGCTAAAATTATTTTATCAGAATAGAAGTCACAGTTTGGAAAAAGAAAGAAAACTAAAATCAACAAGCAAGATGAAAAGAATAAATCTGTAAAAATGAAAAGGATTTGGGTTAGGAAAGATGAATTAAAGTCTCCCAGTGCTCATATTACTTTGAAAGATTTTTCATGTGAAAATTGGCTTTTTGATGATGGTCGTTCAAGGGATATAACAGGTGATCCTTTTGGTCGAAGCAATAAAGGAAAAACTTGCACTGTAAACTGATAGAGTTTTGAAAAAGGAAGCATTGATCTGCTATTTCAAATTCATAAGCTATGTTTTTGTAACGACCCGCCTAGCACAGGCCGTTACCTTAGTTACATACTTACTACTTTACTTATATACTTGGCCAAAACACAGCGGAATTTTTTTTTATACACGAATTAAAAACGTGCAACTTACAAACATGTCTTAAATAGAAATATATTTACAGAACATAAGTACTTAAAGTTTCAAAACGCGTAGCGGCTAACTTCCCACGATTTCACAGTGCGCCCCGCCCGCCTCTGCCACCTTGCATCAAGCATTACTTGCAGGCTGCTTACCTACAGCATAGACGTAAGACAGTGAGCTTTCGCTCAGCAAGTACAACTGTCTCGTCCGCGACATACATATATCCATACAAAGCATCACATAAAAATTCATAACATCATTCATAATGGCATAACCTAACAATGCCTAACATATGCATGATTCAGTTATGCTCATTTTTACTCTACTTTCTTTACTCATGCTTTTCTTACTTATCTTTCTTATCTTTCTCTTAGGGCCCTTACTTTAGTGTTCGTACCCGGCGCGCAACTACGGAGTGGTTGGGGCGGTCAGTCCATGTCCAACTCAAACCATAGTCCTACCCGACCTCGGACGGGTGGTACGACACTGGCAAGTTTGCTTGTCTTATTTCTTTCGTTTCTTTTCTTTAACTCAATCTTGAGTTCATTAGTCTTATAGGGATTAGTGAACATGCATCGTGATGTCACACAATCCTATTTCATACTAGCGTCAATCTCATGCTCAATATGCTTTCTACTTTGCATCGCTTATTCATATCACTATTAAACATACAACATGGCATACTAACATAGATAGCATGGCAAATAGCATATCATAAAGCATCACATAGCATACAATTGCATACACCCTTAGCATATATCTAGCATACTTTGGCAAGTATCAACTAAAGCCTATGCTGTAGGCGGAGTTGTACTTACCTCTCTTACTATGTCCAACCGGCCGCTGTCCTTCCTCGGAGCGCAGCTGTGGGCCTTCTCCTACTTGAGAAAGGACATAGGTGAGATTCTGCTTATTGTTGTAGAATGTTGGTGCCCTAACCAACATACCTACTAAAACCTAGTTGTATGTCCCCGACTGACATCTGACTTGGTCCAATTAGGCCTTTTACTGTTTGGGAATAATTTAAACTTTGATTATCCCCTTAAGAGGCTACGTTGGATAACCTCTTGGGTAAATCCTTGATCTACTGTTGGATTTTCTTGAAAACCTTGGGCCTTATTCTTACATTATAGCTTATTGGGTTAATCTCCTTAACCCACTTTTCTTGGCCCATTATCAGACTATTGGTCTACCTTAGGGTTACGTTGGATAACCCTTAAGGTTACCTTTTTACCAATTATTGGGTCAACCAAAGTCAACATTTGGTCAACTGCTGGTCAACCCTTGTCAATTCTGGGCTTTTGGGACTGAACCTGGTAACTCGGGTGCTATTCCCGGTTACGGCCCGTAATCGGCTTGATTACCAATTTTACCTTAAAATCCATTTTCTTATTTTAAATTTCCATTTTCTTACCTTTTTACACTTTTAAAATATTTAACTTTAAAATTCTTTAAACTCTTCATAAAAATTCCGATCTTTGAAACTAATCTTAATAAAGGTCGTTTTGGGTCGGAAACTGCCTTTAGAACAGTTTTCGTAGTTAAAACAACGGTTTAAAAACAATTTTACAGTTTTTAGAAAGCATTTGTAAAATTAAGGTGCAGGAATTTTTGGATTCCCTGCGCACCCTTCGTAAAACAGTCTCAGTTTAAAAATCCATTCGGAATCTGAAAAACTTGTCTTCACGAAAGTTGTAGCTCTCAAAAAATGCTAAAACTTTTGTGTTTTGTAAAAAATCCAGTTCTGTCTGCATTAGTACCAGTTTTTATTTGAAACTGGCTGACCCTGGAAAACTGGGTCTGGGGGATCAGCCACGGGTTTTGGTGAAAATGGAGGCCGTTGGAGCCTCATTCTGTGATTCTGTCAACACTGCCTCTAGGAAAAATCATTCCAAGCAACTTTCATGTTTTAAGTTTTACTCATTTCGGCCTCTAAGGGCATTAAATTTTCACTTTTCTGAAACTGGCCAGATTCGAATCTGAATTGGCAGTTTTTGTGCTTACGTCCAGTTTACGTCCTATTTCGCGAATCTACCTCAACCGACCACTTTGGGAGCCTACTAGCCAAACACACAACATTTCTAACATCCCATTTGAACCCATTAGCCGTCCCCTATTGTCCATGCAAACCAATTTCTAAAGCCATGAACCTAGGCTTGCACTTGGTTCTAACATAGCATACATCACATCCAAGCATCCAAAATTCATCCCTAAACTAACATGCATCAAAGGTTGCCTAAGGCAGATTTTTGGCCACAATTGGGGGACATACAACCTTAGTCTTCTAGCATGAAAAATCAATCACAAACAAGCACAAACCAAGTAAGATTTCAAGCCATACACACCCTAGATCTATCAATCAAGCACACACCAAAACTAGGGCATAAAACCATAAATGGACTTAAGTCCTTACAACCCAATTGAATCCTCAAATTAAACTTCAAATTTGAACTCAAATGGAGGAGTTAGGGTTCTAAAAATTACCTTAAACCAAAGCTAAGTTTGGTCACCTAAAAATCCTCCTCCCCCTAGCTTTCCTTCACCACACGGCCACACCTCCAAAAGGGCTCCAAAATTTTTCGGTTGGCTCTTGGATTTCTCCCCTCCAAAGCCGAGCACTCCACAAGCAATAGCCCTAAGAAAATTTCAACTTTCTCTCCCTTTTTCCTCTCCTTCCTCTTTCGGCCACTTACCCTAGAAACCCACAAAGTTTTGCAACTTTTTCCTAGCTTCCTCCTAGTTCAAATCCGACCCTCTATGAGCAAAAGCCCCAAGGAAATTTTTGGTTTTCACTCCTCCCTCTCTCACTCCTTGGCTGCCAAAATTTCTAGAGAGAAATGGCAAGAGGTTGCCCACATTTTCTAATTAAAATGAATAGCCAAAGGGGGGTATTTATAGACTTGTGAAACTTTGGGTTAATTATGCTTTTTGCCCTAAATTTTTTTGATTTTTCTTTGCTTCCCCATGAGGTGGCCGAGTGTTTGTGTGGTGGAGAAGCTTCTACATATCTCCAAGCTTCATAGTGGTTTATGATGTCATTGAGAGGAAGCTCTATGAGGTCATCTTCCACTACCTCTAATAAGACCTTGTTTGGCTTTCTTGTCTCCAAAGAAACCCTTTTTTTTCTTTTTGTGCTACACAGATAATTCTAATACTGTGCTTCACAATCTCACAGTATTTTTATATTGTATCGAAGTACAAATATTTATCTGCGTGAATTTTGGGCCGAAAAATATTTTTCTCAATTTTTCGAACGCTTTTTGCCCTTAATTTTTCTCCTGGTGTGCTTGATTTTCTATGGACATTTTAAGGCCGATTCTTGCTATCTAGTTCACAAAACATTTTTCTCAGCATATTTCCACACTGCTTTTCAACATCTCGTAAAGTCAACCCTTTGACTTTCGTCAGTCAAACTTTGACCTTTTTCGGTCAAAGTTGACTTTCGTAAAATCGTGCACTGTTTCGACCTTTTCGACTTGAAAGGTCCATTTTCGAGCTTAGAAATTATTTTTGAGTCTTCTCGACCCATTAAAACTCACAAAATCTTTCAAAAGCCCTAAATTGAGCTTTTTCACAAATAGTTTAATTACATGAAATTTAATTCCATAGAAGGAAAACATGAACATAGAAAAATCGAATATTACAGTTTTCCTAATCAAATGAGTTTTGTGCAGACAGTGCCAACTATCTGAAATGTTCATATAATGTGAACATGATTCAATTTAGTCTGCTGGTTTCTTTTCTTACACCTAAATTACTAATATTGTTGATAGTTGTTTTTCCTGAAAAATGTAACGACCCAACTTTTTAGACTATTAACTAGCTTATTTATTCTCATGAAAAATTTACGATTTCCTTTTTAAGGAATCAAAGATTGTACTATGTATGTTTACGTGAAATGCATGATCTGATTTATCAGAATATATTTGAGTTCTTATAATATTATAAGACTCAACAATAGTTTACTTAGTCAAGTGTGAGGTCTTCTGATGAAAAAGGCAGAATAAGAATTTATGATTTTATTCCGGTCAACATTTGACCAGGATAATTTAGGATATAATTCAAACGGTAATGCAGTATAATAAGCAGTATGGAAATTATACTGCGATAAACCATCATTACAGATGAAGAAATAAGAATAAGGCACGTGACCACTCTAGAAAAATCAGGTATAATATTTAGAGTAATAAGGACTTAGTAGCTTCAAGTCTTAAGAAAAACCTACACACAGTTCAGTTAAGTACAGATAAATTATGGACTGCAGTTTAGTATTGCAGTACTGTTAATAGTTGAAAACAGTATTTGTAATATCTGCATTAGTAAGGAAATATACTGCATATTAAGAGGAAATGCCAAACAGAGCCCTAATTGGAAGACACCTCATCATGGATAAATATGTGAATTTTGGGATTTTTGGAAAAATTGGAAAGAATTAGGTGGATGATTATGAAGAGATTTCTTAACCTACAAGGGTCCCACATGGCCGGCCGCTTAAGGGAGTTTATGAGCAAATATTTTTTCTTTTGGGGACAAATATGCAATTTAAAGAATAAAAATAATTGTTGGAAATTCAAGAATTTTCACCTATAAATAGGTGACGTGGGGTCGCATGTGAACCACTTAGCTGAACCTCAAAATTTCTAGTTCTTTTCCAACTCTCCTCTAGCCCTTAGGAACCGAAAAGAGAGAGAGAGCAAAAGAGTCGCCGATTGTGTGAAGAGAAGTGAGGAGGAAAATTTTCTCATCTCAAAGCCTAGATCCACCCCTCAAGCTTTAGAAGTAATCCTCTTAATCCCTTTAAGCATTTCCTTAAGTTTAATTAGAGATTTACATGTATCTCAAGCTTGAGATGTAAGAGCATAAGCACATTCTTTTTATTTTTCCAACTATGGTTCATGTGTGATTAGCATATGCTTGATCTAGGTTTAGATGATCTCAAGTTTAAGCATGAATGTAATGATATGCCTTAGAAAGAATGAGGAAATTGTGTATGCATATCTTATGTTTGTTGAAATGTCATCACATGTTTAAATAGAAATATTTTATGAATGATGGTGATGGTGATGGTGATGATATTTGATGTATAAGGGTTAAGGAATTAACCTATAACCTAATTTGATAAGCTAAGTAAGGTTACCTATTTGGTTTTTGTAAGTAAGATGAACAAGTGCATGAATGATGAATATGCACGTAACGTGCTGCATGATAAATGTAGGCTCACGATTTCGACCGTTTGAGGTAGGGTGTGCAGATTTTTAAGTAAAATCCAACAAAATACAAAACTGCCCATATTCGGAGTAAACTTGACAGTAATCTGAAAACGTAATTTTGAGGCCTTTAGAGGTCGAATCTGGGCAAAGTCAAAATTACAAAGTTCTAGAAAATGGAAAACCCTAGGGGGAAGTGTAGATAGTTTTTAAAAACAAGCTCCAAAGGCTTCCATTTTTATAAATTCCCGAACCTGGTTGGCCCAGACATTATGCACGGCTAGGATGTTTCAAAAAGGAAAATGGATAGGTTAAAGGCAAAATCAAGTTTTGAGCAAACAACAAAAGTTGTAGGATTCATTGAGGTCTACAACTTTCATGAAGAAGACCTTTTCAAATTCCAAACTAATTTAAAGATAAAACTGAATTTCTTTTAAAACAATGCATGAATAGGAAATTCCTGCACATGCACTAACAACTAAAGTTATGGAACTGTTTTCAAAAACAGTTTTCAGAATTTTACAATTTTACTATCTTTGTTCAAAGAAGAACTACAGGTTTACAAAAATGGTTTTAAAAAGATTGAAAGTTTGCAAATGAATTTAAAAGACAATATCATAAGGTGTTGTGAAAAAATAAAATAAAAGAATAAAATGGGCCAAGTTATTTTTAAAAAAATGGTAACAAGGTTATGACGACTAGTAATCAGATAGAATACCAAAATCTCTTTGTATCTGTAATAACCAAAAATTTTGCATGGACTCATGATTTCCTTGTATATAAGAAAATTAAGTTTATACTATATGCCTATACAATGTTTCATGAAAAATTATGAGTATCAAGGTGAAATTCATGTTTACAATGTCCAAAACTCTCATAATGGCTTTCATAAATTATTACATTTCTAAACACAATCAAATAGAAGTATTACATTTAAGCCCCTATATGTCATTTAAGGTTGTATGTTTGACTATAACATAAACAATATTATTTCTTGTATTCATTTAGCTTAATATATTGCTTTAAGGGTGACAAAAATGCTGTCTAATTATAGTCTAAGCAGATTTTATAATTTGACCAGTTATTTATTTATTTTTGAATTTTTGTCCTTATTTAGCCCCAATTAGTTCCCTATACCCTTTAGTTCACATTTTTATACTTAACATCCTTATAAAGTGTTCTCACAGGATCATGACTCATTTTTAACAAGTTTTATTATTTATGTTTTTTACCATGAATTTTTCTATATTTACGTTTTGACCCCAAAATGACATTTTGGTAATTTCTTATTCATTTATCACCAAAATTTAATACAAGGTCTATTTTTAGTCTCTAGTCAAAGACTGAAAAGTTTCGAATTCAAATAAAGTCTTGAGGATGGTAAAATTAAGATTTACCCCTTGAGGGCAAAATCGTTATTTTTGACATTTTTAGTTCTAATCAAACTTGAGCTCTTCTTATGGATTATGTCAAGAGTAATATTTTATCCTTCAACATGATTATGAAAATCCCACTCAAAATACCATTTTCCAATTTATTAACATTTATGTTAAAAATATTGTTTTTGGTACTTTATGGTCATTAATTATTATTCTAACATATTTGTAATGTCACAATATTTTCCTCATCATTCATGCTTCTGTTAAACAGAGGGGATAACATATCAATAAGTCATAATCTCCTATTCTCATACACCAATACTCATTTCATGTCAGATAACCATAAAAATCATACAAACATATTTTTCTTCATATTACATACACAAATCATGTTTTCTAGCCACCTTAAATCATAGCAAGCACATATATTATCTCATTAGGTAGCAAAACCACATTTTAACCATTTACCATGCCAAGATTTTCATATTTTTAAGAATAAATTTTGAAAGGAAATTTATTAAGAACTTGATAAACTACTAGTTTACAAATCATATACCTCTTAGAAAAGTAGTGGGTTCTTAGCTCCTCTTGAGGACTTTGAACCACTCTTAGATCCATGAGGTAGGGGGCTAGTATTGAAATAAAACATCACTTTAAAAACATTTTTAAAACATCATTTTTCTTTCTAGAAAACAAGTGGAAAAAGTATAGGTTTGTATCTTAGAAAACACTTAGAATGGCTCTTTCTCCTTGTGAAAAAATGATCTTGGGAGTCGATGAAAGGAGATGAAGAATATTTTTGGCTTCCTTTAGCTACAAATTTCGTCCACAATGAAGGGAGGAAGAAAATAAACTTTTTTTTTTTACTTGTATGGTTTTTATGAAAGAGAAAAACATGGTTTTTGGTTTACCTTAAAACCATTTTATAACCAAATCTTATTGTATGTTAAAAATTGAAATTTTTAGATTTTAAACTCTCCAAAAACATGCTCAGCTGAAAAGGACAAGTTGGGAGGTTGTTTTGGTGGTTTTTCATATATTTCTAAGTGGTTTTAGTGAGTAGTCATTCAAGTAGTCCATCATCTTATATTGTAATCAATTTTTTTTTTCTTATTTTGTCATCTTTATTTTGCTTGTTTAGGGGTTAGATTTTGGATTTTCAAAAAGCCCCCTCTAGTTCAACCTATTTTTTGAAAAAAAAAAATTTTTTTTCTATGCTAGTTTACTGGTAGCAGGAAGGCAGCTTACTGCCTGCCTGCCTGCCTGTAAGGCTCAGTGGGCCGTTGCCCACTAAGCAAGGGGAGGGGTGCACTACACCCCTTCCCCTTAACTTTTTTTTTTTTTCTAGCCCACTGCCTTGCCCAGTGGGTAATTACCCACTGGATAGGGGGTGCACGAGCACTCCCCCTAAAGTCCTTTTTTTTTATTTTTTTATTTTTATTTTTTGAGATGACAGTAGAATTATTAAATTTAATTTAATAGGTAAATCTTGGCATGGCATTAAATTCACTTCTTTAATTTACAAAATTATGATTATTCATTCATTTATATATAATGAATTTTTACACATAATAATTTCACAAAATCTCAATTAAAAAAGAAGATGCAAGAAACAATATATATATATATATTCTATTTAAATAGAGAAGCTCAACGTTGTTAAATTATCGACATCATCACATTGATGATACTTATACAATCATTCATGATCTTGAAATTTGGTATTTATCAAAATACTTCATTAGATGTTTATTGATGAAAGAAATCCATTATAATAATCAATGAATCGAGTTTATGAATTTCTAGGACATCACAAAAAATGTATTTGAAATTCAGGAGTGTTGAAAAACAGTGCTTGTTTTGTAGACCCAAAGCTTGTATCTAGACAGAGGATGATTCTCTTGCTGAGGACACAAAGCAATTCACCAACCAAGAAGGGCTACCACTGCAAATCGAGTCTAGCCATCCTAGTAAACATGGTATTTTTTGTTTTTTTTTTTTTAATATAATTGCTAGTTACATTCATGGTTAGTCCAAACGAATATCATGACCTAATAGAAAACTTACAAAAGAGTTCGAGTGCTTACCAGTAAACATCAGAAGTTCCTATGCTAACTAAAATAACAGAAGGGTCTAAGGATATCCTTGGTATTGGGATTGTCAAATTCAACCGATTTCCACCATTCTTCATCTGCTTTGATTTTTCTAAGCGAATCGGGAGGATGCAGAGGGAATCTTCTCAGCTTGGGACACTTCGTTACGTAAACATCTTCAAGAGAATCTGAAACCATTTTTCTACTGCTGCAGAAGCTATTCAGTTCTGGTAGATCAGCCAATGTAATTGTCTTCAACTTGGGGAAAGTAGTAAATATGATGGTACTAGCAGTGGCTTCCTCCTCCA
>CM046376.1:20207483-20250927 GCA_025413485.1 Ficus microcarpa
GGTTATTTTCTTGTTGTTGCTCTTGCAACTGACGCCGTAGGGAAGCTACTTCATCTGCGAGGCCAGGCTTTTGTCGACGGCTACCGGATCTAGAGCGTGATCTCGACATCTTTTAACGTTTTCTAATTACAAGAAAGATATTGTTATTCTTTAAGTATCTCTTCTTTCTTTCATAATTACTATTATATCTTAACTTAACATATTATCATCCCATACTATGCAAGAATTTTTTCATACTTCCATACTTATAGCCTTACCATAAATTCTTGCATTTCTTCATAACATCATAACTTAGAAGCATACTTATAACAACTTGATTCATATGGCATATCATTCTTAACACATAACACGCATGTATCTTGTAATTAATAAGATGATTTCATAACAACTTAAGAGAACATGTTTCATCACTTATCTCTTACAATTGAAAATCCTAAGTTACCAAATCACTAGCCCCATCAGGAAAAACATCTAAATCTTCTTCATCTAGAGGAAATTCCTCCGGATCTTCTTCAAACTCTTCTTCCTCCTCCTCGTCCCATATATCCTCCTCGTCATCTTCCTCGAGAGGATCTTGGTTGATCGGGGGATCCATTTGTTCTTCCTCCTGTGCTTCCATACCCACACCATTTTCAGGTGGAGGAATCAGGGCCTCCACTTGTTGCATATGATTCGTAACTTCTGCCTCCATGATCCTATCGATCATTTCCTCTAAGGTCATTCCTACTATGGGCGGTGGTACATGGGCCCTAATCCCCGACGGTACACCATCTCTAATTATTTGCAAGGCCCTAAATTCTGGATCTCCTATACTTGGAATATGGGGCAGCATTGCTTCCTGGAAGCGTCGACAGTAATGACTCATCGACTCATCTTGATACGCATGCCAATCTACGACGAAGTTCAGATAGCGTTCGAAGTTCATGTTGTCGTAGATTGTCTCATTCCGATAAGGCATCGTGGCATCCGCATCGGGTATCGGTCCATATCGTCCGATGATCAATACTCGGAATTCCTCCCACGAGCCTCCAAGTAGTGCCGGCTCCCCTATCGATCTCCACCAGGATCTCGCATCCCTTGCTAGGCACCTAGCAGCTAGGGGAACCTGTAAGTGATTTTCAATATGGCAGATTCTAAATATGGCTTCCATGTCATGAAGCCAGGCTGATAATGTCACTGTCCGTGCCGTTCCATCAAAAATCAGTGGCATCATCTCATAGAAGGCATGAGCAGCGGCTCGATCTCCGTCCATAGCTTACAAATCTACATAATATATTTTAATGAATAAAATACATACACAAAGTGCTATTTAACTTACAATGACTGTGGCTCTGGCAGGCAAATTGTGAAACGGAAGACAGGAAACCGCTCTGATACCAAATCTGTAACGCCCCACCTAGCTAGACCGTTACCGTACTTAAAACTTACATTTCATATAATCATTTCTTATCTTATATTAGCGGAAGTGCGGAATAATTTTTTTTTTTTTTATCAACATAGGAAAATATACTTAGTAGCTTAGTTACTTAATTACTTACATATATAATATCCTTTATTTCCACCCTTGAGTTAGATGTCTCATACTTCTAAAAATATTTACATACCAAATAAATAAGAAAATTAAAATGAGCAATACACATTTAAAACTAATGGCTCCATTCCCACAATTTCACAACGTGCCCTGCCGAGTCCACCGTCTTGCATCAAAGCTTACCGATAGGTTGTTTACCTACAGCATAGATGTAAGTTGTGAGCTTTTGGCTCAGCAAGTACAACATATATACCACAAAACATTTTACAAACCATAATGCATGAACCACTTATGCTTTTGTTATGCTTTCTTATCTTAGCTTAACTTTTAACTTTTAGGGCCCTTACATAACATATGTGTACGTACCGTGGCGCGCAGCCATGGAGTGGTTGGGGCGGCCAGCCCTGTCCAACTCAAACCATGAACCAAACCTGACCTAACGCAGGTCGATACGACACGAGAAAACTTATTTCATAAACATACTTATAAGATTTCCTTTCTTGAAACAATTTCTTATAAAAGATAGTTTCTCCTTTAAACATAGTCATCCCTTATCAGGTGAGATTAACTTAGTGAGCATGCTTTATGAAGCTTGAACATAAACATACATAAATGCAACATCAACGTGTATGCATGAAACTTGTAAACATACAAATATTGAAAAAATTTTCATCTATACCGTAGGTGGAGTTGTACTTACTCTTTTTCAGCTAAAACCTTAAGTATAGGTTCCGTCACAAAACCTCAACAGGATTACCTCCCTGTTCATAAAAATCACAGTATAAGTTTCCCATACTTGCTTTAACTAATTGACTAACTCTTAACTGACCCTAACTAACAAGTTTGGTCCTTAATGTGTGAGGTAAAAGTAACATCTTCTCTTTTCTTACAAATCTGCTCAAGGTTAAGACCACACCTTGCACGGCTTAGAGCATTCTGTGTTTACTTAAAAATTGGTTTGGAATTTTACAAAACTTTCTTCACAGAAGTTGTAGACAACATCTAGAACTACAACTTTTATTTTTGGCCAAAACCCTAATTCGGTTTCTATCCTTCTGGTTTCTTACCGGAAAAGTTTGAAATCCCATTTATGAACCCTAAAAGTTTGCTCTCGGGTTTTGATGAAAACAGAGGCTCTAGCAGCCTTATTTTTTAAAAACTGATCACGCTGTCCCCTAGGATTTTCTCTTCTGAAAAACTTTGTAGTTTTAACTTTTTACAAATTCGGCCTCTAAGACCCTCAAAATCATGTTTCCAGAAAAACTGTTTCTATTACTCCGAGAGTGGCAGATTTCCTTATCCAACCTCTTACAAAATTTTATGTGCACTCTAGATCAAAATAGTTCAAACCATGCTTCATACCTAGTTTGCAGGGTGTTTCCTTTCCCCTTTTTTTTTTTTTTAAACCTAAAGTCATTCCATCATCATAGCATTTTCATACACATAAGAATAGTGAACTAGATCAACTTAGATTCTCACTATTCTCCTATCCCTAGTTGTAACATAACTTTTTCTTTACTTCTTATTCTTTCATAAGACACATTTCTTCAACATACATAGACATGCATAATCAGATCATAGGTTTTTCTCATAACCTACTACTTTTTATTACAAACCAAAATCATACACTTACATAGATTCAAAACTAGAGACCATACAATTTACTACAACCGAAATTCATACTAGCCGAACCTTGCATGCAATCTAAGAGGCATTCTTAAGCTTACTCATAATCTCAAAGCTTAACCTAATATCTAATAGAAAGGGTATAGAGCAGCAAAGCTTACCTTGGTTCTTGAGAAAAAATCAAATAGAGCTAAGACCGAGAATCCTTTAGACACACTTTAGATGCTACCTTCGGTTTCCTTCAACTCTAAGCTCACTCTTGCTCTTTGTTTTTCTTCTTACAAGGGTTGGTTTATATAAGTGAAATAAAGATACTACAGCTCACACACAAGCTTTTCTAAAGTCTCTCTAAGGTTCAACTTTCACCTATTTATAGGTGAAACCATGAGCTTTTAGGATGTCAATGCGTCATAAAAATGGTGCATGAACTTCATGAAGTGTCCGTGCAAGCTTGGTCCTTTGACAAGTAATCCTTCAAAATTTTCTTGTGATTCTTGGAGTCTTTGAGGTGTCCTCCTAAGAGTAAGCAACGGCTAGGTGTCACCCTTGGAGCACTCGGTGGCTATGCAACCCATGGAGTGAGACATAAGTAAGCTTACTCCACCGAAATGGTTGGTGTGTATGTGGCAGTCCTTTTAGGGTGGCAGCCGACGAAGTGATTGCTCTTACATTCTAAAGCTTACATTCTTAAGGCTCCTTGGTGCTATGTGTCCCTCCTTGAATGGTTGTTTATGAGGTGCATATTACATGCATGTCTTGGCAAGAATTTAAGCTCTATGATTGGACCTCCTAAGTTATGATGCATGGTTTGTCAACTCTTGCATGTCCGGTTATGGGTGGGGGATGGTTGCATGAATTTGTTAGCCATATGCAAGCCTTATACTCTTGCTTTTACAGCTCCCCTTGAGGTGGCTACTTCCCAAAAAGCTCGGCCATGACTTGCCACTCATGAATCAATTTAGGTGCTAAGTATGCATAGCTATGTACCTATACTCCTAGCTAGTGTGAGGTGTCAAGTTCTCATAAGTCCTACACTTTTCCTTCATTTGATATAAGGTTCATAGAACCGAATTCTCACCTCCTAAATCATAAGATGAAAGGCTTCTAGGTAGCCAAGTGTCTAAACCGAATCATGCACTCTAACTCTAACTAGATGGTTCATTGATTTCTAACTAAACTAACTAATCCAACTAAGTATATGATTGATCTTCAGCTTATTTGGAATCTAGTTACTAAGTCTGGATTTCCAATAGTGATTACACCTAAAAATGAACACATAATTTTCCTAAACTTACCAAAAATTCCTTAGAGATAAAATATGTGCACCTTGGTCCACATAAGCAAAGGTTGTCACATTTTTCATCCTTATGTAACATTCGGCTTGAGTAAGGTCATGGAATACCTATTCCTTGCTTATTCACACACCTAATGACTTATTAAAATTCATAACTTAAAACTTTTCCTAAGTTTACATTTTGACCCAAAAGGTAACATTTCCTACATGTAGGCCCCTAGGAGCTAACCGGCCTCTAGTATTGACACTTGCCCTTATTCTATCTTTTGTCATTCCTTATAAAACCAATTATTATCCCATAAAGCCAAATGTGGTTCGTTATCTAATTCTAACTTACATAATGGTCTCATAGCTTTTCTACATATTATCTTAATCATAATTTAGGTCATGTTAATTCATCCTTGACCTATATAGGTTTTCAAAAACCCAACCTCACCTTCCTTCTATAAAAGGCTCGAGTCATACATTCATACTAAATTTTGAATCTTAGACTTTCAAAAATTCAAGAATGTGCAATTAATCATAACATATACCGTCACATAACTTATGCACTTAAAATTTGAATCTCCTTAAAAAGGAAAACATGTATTCATAAAATGTTGGTTATTACAACACACTTGGTCGGCTGCCACCTTAAGGGCTGCCACACGTACCAACTAGTTAGGTTAGTAGGTGAGTAGCCTTGCTTGTGTTTCAATTTAAGGGTTGCATGTCTTAACACCTAGCCACCGAGTGTCCTTAGGAAAACACCTAGCCACCGAATGCCCTTAGGAGGACACCTCAAAACCTTAACAATCATAAGCAAAATTCTAGAAAGGTTACTTGTCAAGTGATCAAGCCTAGGCCGGACACCTCATAGAGCTTCATGCACAATCATTGATGCTAGGATGACAAACTTGATGCAAATGGTTGCATCTATAAATAGGAGAGAGTTTCAACATTTGAGAGGCTCTTAGAAACCTAGATTGTGCTGTTGATTCTCTTCCTTTACTCCTAAAAACCGAGCCTAGTAAAGAGAAGAACAAGAAAAGAAAAGTAAGCTTAGTGTTAGAGGGAAATCCGGTGGTAGCATTCTAAGAGTGTGAAGAGGATTTACAACCTTAACTCTATTTGATCTTCTCCAAAGTTAAGGTAAGCTTTACTACTCTATAATCTTTTGATCAAATGTTAGGTTAAGCTTTAAAATTATGTATGAGCTTAAGTACACCTCTTAGTTTGCATGCACCAAAAGTTCGGTTAGTATGGATTTTGGTTGACATGGGTTTTGTGGTCTCTAGCTTTGAAGTTATGAAAGTTTATGATTTTTGGTTTTAAGTAGAGGTTAGTAGGGTATAAGAAAACCTATAACCTGATTGATGCATGTAAGTGTATGCTCAAGAAATATGCTCTATGAATGAATAGGAAAAAGGGATAAACTATGTTGCAACTAGCGTTGTGGAAATCTTAAGAAACCTAAGTTAGTCTAGTTTACCATTTAGGATATGCATGAAAATGTTATGATTATGAAATAAACCTAGGGTCTTAAAAAGAGTAGGAAACACCCTGCAAGCTATGAATGAATCACGGTTTTAACTATTTAATTTAGTATACACACAAATTATGTAAGAGTTTGTTTGAAGAAATCTGCCACTCTCGGTGTAAAATAAACGGTTTTTCTGGAAACATGATTTTGAGGCTCTTAGAGGCCGAATTGGTAAAAAATTAAAACTACAAAGTTTTTCAGAAGAGAAAATCCTAGGGGAAAACATGAACAGTTTTTAAAAATAAGGCTGCTAAAGCATCTGTTTTCATCAAAACCCGAGAGCAAAATTTTAGGGTTATAAATGTGATTCTAAAAGTTCAAAGTAAGAAACAAGCAGGATAGAAACCGAATTAAGGTTTTGGCCAAAAATAAAAGTTGTAGCTATAGATGTGGTCTACAACTTTTGTGAAGAAAGTTTTGTGAAATTCTAAACAGATTTTTAAGTAAACACATAATGCTCAAGACCGTGCAGGGTGTGGTCTAAACCCTAAACAGATTTTCAAGAAACGAAAAGGGGACACTTTTACCTCACAAACTCAGGACCAAACTTATTGGTTAGGGTTAGTTAAAAGCTAGTTGGTTCGTTAGAGTCAGTGTGATCCTCATACTATAATTTTTATGAAACAGGGAGGTAACCTGTTGTGGTTTTGTGGCGGAACCTATAATTAAAGATTTAGCTGAAAAAGGTAAGTACAACTCCGCCTACAGTATGGACAAAAATGTATTCAATACTTGTATGTTTTCAAGTTCCATGCATATATGTTGATGTGCATATGATGTATGTTTATGTTACAGCATCACGTAGCATGCTCACTAAGATAAATTCACCCGATGAGAATAAGACCAAGTTTTAAATGAGAAACTATTTTTTTTAGATTGTTTTCAAGAAAGAAAACGTTTTCAAGTATGTTTATGAAGTAAGTTTTTCTCGTGTCGTATCGACCTGCATTAGGTCAGGTTTGGTTCATGGTTTGAGTTGGACTGGGCTGGCCGCCCCAACCACTCCATGGCTGCGCGCCACGGTACGTACACTTATGTTATGTAAGGGCCCTAAAAGTTAAGTTAAGATAAGCAAAGCATAACGAAAGCATAAATGATTCATGCATTATGATTTATAAAATGTTTTGTGGATGATATGTTGTACTTGCTGAGCAAAAGCTTACAACTTACGTCTATGCTGTAGGTAAGCAACCTGCCGGTAAATTTTGATACAAGGCGGTGGACACGGCAGAGCAAATTGTGAAATTTTGGGGATGGAGCCTATCAGATGTTAATTGTATATTGTTAATATTAATTTTATTAGTATGTAAGTATCTATGTATGTACAAGACATCTTGACCAAAAGTGGAAACGAAGAATACTATATATGTAGATAAATAAATAAGTAAGCTACTAAGTAAACCTTTTTCAGTTTGATAAAAAAAAATAAAAAAAATTTTTATTCCACACTTCTACTACTATGAGATAAGATAAGATTATTAGATATGTAAGTTTTCTTAAGTATGGTAACGGTCTACGTTAGGTGGGGTGTTACAGATTTGGTATCAGAGCGGTTTCCTGTCTTCCGATTTCACAATCTGCCTGCCAGAGCCACAGCCATTGTAAGTTGAAAGTATTTATGTGTATATATTTTATTCATTTAAATATATTATGTAGATTTGAAAGCTATGGATGGAGATCGAGCAGCTGCCCACACATTTTACGAAATGATGCCCTTGATTTTTGATGGGACAACACGAACAGTAACATTGTCTGCATGGCTTCATGATGTGGAGGCCATTTTTAGAATTTGCCACATCGAAGCCCACTTACAAGTCCCCCTAGCTGCTAGGTGCTTAGCAAGGGATGCCAGATCCTGGTGGAGATCAATTGGAGAACTGGCACTACTTGGTGGGTCGTGGGAAGAGTTTCGAGCCCTAATTATCGGACGATATGGGCCACTACCAGATGCGGATGCTGCTATGCCATATCGAGATCAAACGATCTGCGATAAGATGAACTTTGAGCGCTACTTGAACTTTGTCGCCGACTGGCCTGCGTATCCTGATGAGTCAATGAGTCATTATTGTAAGCGCTTCCAAGAGGCTATGTTGCCTCACATCCTAAACATAGGAGATCCGGAATTTAGAGCCCTACAACTGATCAGGAATGGGGTACCGCCTGGGATTAGGGCACATGTTCAAACACCGGTAGTTGGGATGACTCTAGAAGAAATGATCAATAAGATCATGGAAGCGAAGATTATGGTTCATATGCAACAAGTAGAGGCCCTACAGTTACTTAATGAGGAGGAACCGGCTAATGGAGATCCGGTATGGCCGGAGGAACCTATCAATGCAGTACCACTTCAGATGATTCTTCCACCTGAAGATGGTTTTGGTATGGAGGCTCAGAATATAGAACAAGTGGACCCCCCGATCAACCAAGATTCTCCCGAGGATGATGAGGAAGAGGAAATAGGGGAGGAGGAGGAAGAAGAAATAGAAGACTTTGAAGAGGACCCCGAGGAATTTCCCTTGGATGAAGAAGATTTGAATGTGTTTCCTGATGTGGCAAGTGATTAGATTAACTAGGCTATTTGATTGTATGAAACAAGTAACAAAACATTTTTTTTTAAGTTGTTGTGAATCAATTCTAGTAAGTATAAGCTATATGTGTGATATGTGTTAAGAATGATATGTTAATACGAACAAAGTTTGGTATATGTATGTTAAATATTATGAAGAGTTACAAAAATTTATGATAAAGTTATGAGTATGAAAGTATGAAGGAACCATTGCATAGTATGAGATGATATTATGCTAAGTTAAGAAATAATGGTACACTAATGAAAGGAGAGGTATTTGAAGAATAACAATATCTTTCTTGTAATTAGAAAGCGCTAAGAGATGTCGCGATCACGCACTAGAGCTGGTACCAGTCAACAAGGGCCAGACTTTGCAGACTTAGTAGCTTCCCTGCAATGTCAGTTGCAAGAACAGCAACAAGAGACTAATCGGCTACGAGAACAAGTGGCTAGATTTAACCGAGAACCAAGAGTCGAAGAAGCACCCCCACAAGAGATCCCCGTACCCCCTATGGCACCTCAGGCAACACAAGTAGAACCTGAAGTACCATTAGCACCGGCAAATCTACTTGGAGATAGGGAAGATTTGTTGTACGAACGATTTAGGAGAATGAAGGCACCGGAGTTTGAAGGACTGGCAGACCCAATTGAAGCTGACAATTGGCTGATCGACATTCAGGTAACCTTGGACTTCATGGGACTTACTGAACATGAAAAAGTTCTATGTGCCTCGTTTGCCCTTAAGAAAGATGCAAGGCATTGGTGGAGAACCATTCAGATGCGTCGAGATATTGAAACTATGAGTTGGCAAGAGTTTGTCGACGAATTTAAGATGATGTATTACAACCAAGAAATTCTAGTGGCTCAGCAGGATGAGTTCAATAATATGACACAGGGTTCAATGACGGTGCTGGAAGCGGTTAAGAGATTCGAACAGTTAGCTCACCTGTGCCCAGAACTTGTTCCGAATGAAGCTGCGAAAGTAAGGCGAATAATGAAGATGTTTCGTACTGATATAGCCAAACAGGTCAGTGCAGGTAGTAGCCCGCCAACTCTAGTATCGGATTGCATCAGTCGTGCGTTAAGAGCCGAATACTGGATTAACCGAGATAAGGAGGCGAGGGCTCAGATTTTTAAGGCAAGGAAAGAGGAAAAGACTATAGGGAAACAGTTGCAGCCAAGACCAACCCAGGAAACGTACCAGAAAGGCCAGACCAACAACGTTGCCCAAGGTTCCAAACAGTCCGGGAAGAATAAGGGAAAGGAGAATGCTAGTAGCCAGGGCCAACAACGGAACTATCCCCAAAAGAGGAACAATCGGGGAAACGGGGGAAACAATGTTGACTTTCCTGTATGTGCGCAATGTGGGAAGAAACATCTGGGTATATGCAGATTGGGAACAAATGCTTGTTATATCTGTGGCAAGGAGGGTCATTATGCGAAAGGCTGTACTCAAAATCGGCAAAATCCGAACCCTCAATACCCGACTAGGAACAGTAATGGCCAGTTTCACGCAGTCCAAGCTAGGATTGAAGGCCCTTCAATCACCCAAGGTAGACTAGAGGCTCTCGAACCACAGGCCAGAATTTATGCTTATACGAAGGGAGATGCCGAAGCTGGGACTTCTCATGTGGTAACAGGTCAGATTTCTGTCTCCACTCATAATGCGATTGCCTTGTTTGATTATGGTGCCACCCATTTATTTGTATCGATGGGGTTTGCCCGGAAGTTAGGAAGAAGTGCTGATAAGTTAGAACAAACCTTCAAAACCTTTCTTCCGTCTGGAGAAATATTGTTGTCTGATTGTTGGATGCGGAATGTTTCGATAGCTATGTGCGATAGGGAATTGTATGTAGACCTGATTGCAATTAAGCTACAAGATTTCGATGTTATTCTCGGAATGGATTTTTTAAGCAAGTACAATGCTAAGATCGATTGTAGGAAGCGTTGTATTAAGTTTAGCCCCGATGGTACGGAAGAATTCAGTTTCTATAGCCAACCCCGGAGCTCAGCAACTAGGCTAGTCATGGCGATGAAAGCTTGGAAAATGTTAGCTAATGGATGCCAAGGATATTTAGCTAACGTGGTAGATAAGGATCTTGAGATGGAGATATCACCCGAAAATGTCCCCATCATAAAAGAATATGTGGATGTTTTTCCAAATGATTTGCCTGGACTTCCACCAGAGAGGGAAATTTCTTTTGAGATAGAACTATTGCCTGGAGCTGCTCCAATATCAAAAGCACCCTACCGTATGGCGCCAGCCCCATCATAAAATGAACGGTTTTTCTGGAAACATGATTTTGAGGCTCTTAGAGGCCAAATTGGTAAAAAATTAAAACTACAAAGTTTTTCAAAAGAGAAAATTCTAGGGGACAGCGCGGACAGTTTTTAAAAATAAGGCTGCTAAAGCCTTTGTTTTCATCAAAACCCGAGAGCAAAATTTTAGGGTTATAAATGTGATTCTGAACTTTCAAAGTAAGAAACAACCAGGATAGAAACCGAATTAAGGTTTTGGCAAAAAATAAAAGTTGTAGTTATAGATGTGGTCTACAACTTTTTGAAGAAAGTTTTGTGAAATTCTAAACAGATTTTTAAGTAAACACATAATGCTCAAAACCGTGTAGGGTGTAGTCTAAACCCTAAACAGATTTTCAAGAAAAGAAAAGGGGACACTTTTACCTCACAAACTCATGACCAAACTTATTGGTTAGGGTTAGTTAAAAGCTAGTTGGTTTGTTAGAGTCAGTGTGATCCTCATACTATAATTTTTATGAAACAGGGAGGTAATCTGTTGTGGTTTTGTGGCGGAACCTATAATTAAAGATTTAGTTGAAAAGGGTAAGTACAACTCCGCCTACAGTATGGACGAAAATGTTTTCAATACTTGTATGTTTTCAAGTTTCATGCATACATGTTGATGTGCATATGATGTATGTTTATGTTACAGCATCACGTAGCATGCTCACCAAGATAAATTCACCCGATGAGAATAAGACCAAGTTTTAAATGAGAAACTATTTTTTTTAGATTGTTTTCAAGAAAGAAAACGTTTTCAAGTATGTTTATGAAGTTAGTTTTTCTCGTGTCGTATTGACCTGCGTTAGGTCAGGTTTGGTTCATGGTTTGAGTTGGATTGGGCTGGTCGCCCCAACCACTCCATGGCTGCGCACCACGGTACGTACACTTATGTTATGTAAGGGCCCTAAAAGTTAAGTTAAGATAAGCAAAGCATAACGAAAGCATAAATGATTCATGCATTATGATTTATAAAATGTTTTGTGGATGATATGTTGTACTTGCTGAGCAAAAGCTCACAACTTACGTCTATGCTGTAGGTAAGCAACCTACCGGTAAATTTTGATACAAGGCGGTGGACACGGCAGAGCAAATTGTGAAATTTTGGGGATGGAGCCTATCAGCTGTTAATTGTATATTGTTAATATTAATTTTATTAGTATGTAAGTATCTATGTATGTACAAGACATCTTGACCAAAAGTGGAAACGAAGAATACTATATATGTAGATAAATAAATAAGTAAGCTACTAAGTAAACCTTTTTCAGTTTGATATAAAAAAATAAAAAATAATAAAAAAAATTTTATTCCGCACTTCCGCTACTATGAGATAAGATAAGATTATGAGATATGTAAGTTTTCTTAAGTATGGTAATGGTCTACGTTAGGTGGGGCGTTACAATAGACGCATTAACACGTTTGTCATGTGTCTGTTTGCTTTCTACTCGCAATGTTGCATTTGCAAGATTTCTTGCTCAAATAGTTCGATTAAGGGCACAAATTGCAAATTATACAATAAAGATAGTTCATCTTGACTGTAACGACCCGCCTAACACAGGCCGTTACCGTACATACATACATGCAATCACACTTAGCTTATACATCTTACTTAATTAATATCTGAAACACAGCGGAAATTTTTTTTTTTATAGGGCGTATATACATATACGAAACATAAAATATGATCAGTAGCATTACTTATGCATACCACTCAGTAGCCATAATTAAACATTCCATAACTTAACATAAATAACAAAACGCGTTGCGGTCCCCACTTCCCACTATTCACAGTGCCCGGCCACGCGATTTCACCTTACATCATCAATTGCCAGCAGGTTGTTTACCTACAGCACAAACTTAACACAATGAGTTTTCGCTCAGCAAGTACAACTCCTATACCGCGACTTATAAACTTATATCATAACATAACATCATTTTATTACATATACTTCAAGACATATAGCATGCATGAACCAATTATGTTCATATTATGCTTACTTATTTCTGTATCTATTATTCTACTTAGGGCCCTTAACATGTGTGTTCGTACCTGGCGCGTGACTATGAATTGGTTGGGGCGGCTAAACCAAATCCAACTCAACCCACAGTCCAACCCGACCTGGTGCAGGTGGCACGACACTGGCGACGTATCGCCTTTACCTAATTTTCATCTTATCATTCTTAATCGTGTCATACATGATTCCATTTCATGAACATACCGTTCGATGTCATTTTATCATTATTCATATGCATTTCATATATCTCGTAAGCATACGTTGCTTACTTAACATATTTTATAGCATAAACTTATTACATACATATAACATAGCATCACATCATAACACATAGCACAACAATATTATCTAGGCAAGTATAAAACTAATAGCCTATGCTGTAGGCGGCGTTGTACTTACCTTGTCTATGTCTGGTGATATGCTGTTCCACCTCGGGGCTCAGCTGCAGGTTATATCCTGCTTAATCGAATGACTAGTTAATGCTCTAGCCTATGACCATAATAATGTTGGTTATCCACCGACATTCATGCAATGCTTTGGTTATATGTCCCCCCTATCTTAAAATATTTTATGTGTGGTTACGTTGGATAACCTTTCATTTCTATTACATGTGAGAGCGTAAAAAGGTTAGGCTAACACCTAACCTTAAACTTATCCTTATTCTAATCCGAATTAGGTTAACCGAAGTCAACCTCTAAGTTACTAAAGTCAACCCTCCCTTTGGGTCAACTTCGGGCTTTGGGGCTAAGCCCTGTGATTCGGGTATAAATTCCCGATCACCGTTTGTCTTAACTATTTACCTTGTAAACTTTGAACTTGAATATTTTAATCTCTTTTCTTCATCTTTGAAAAAGCTTTTGGCATATGAGCCTAAAAACTGCTATAATTCCCTTTAAAAATCATTGAATCTTAAAACAGGGTTTATAAAATGTTGGAAGGTTAGAAACTGCCTTTGGAACAGTTTCTGTGTTCAAAACAATGTTTAAGACAGGAAAAACTGTTTTTCCTAACTGGTTCTATAAAATTCTGTGCAGGAATGTCTTGCTCCCTGTACAGTTTTTAGAAAACAGATCATAATTAAAAATCCTTTTGGAATTAGAAAAAGTTGTCTTCATGAAAGTTCTAGCTCTCGAAGAGATCTAAAACTTTTGTGTTTTACAAAAATTCTGATTCGGCTTAGTTCAGTACCAGTTTTTATTTGAATCCCGTTGATCATAAAAACTGCGTCCTGATGGACCATCTTCGGTTTTTCATAAAAACGGAGGCCTTTGGAACCTCATTTTGAGAAACGGTTCACATAGGCCCCTAGGAAAGACCCTGTTCTACAACTTTCATGTTTTACGTTTTTGCCCATTCGGCCTCTAAAGGCCTGCAATTACCAGTTTCCTGAGACTGACCAGTTTGGAACCCGAACTGGCAGCCTTACTTACTAGAATTGGTTTACATCCTAATTTTCGGTTTCTACCTCAACCGATCACATCGGGAGCTTAATGACAAATCATGCAGCATTTCTAACGTCTTGCATGTCCCAACATACAGCCCTAACACGTCCATGCAGCCCTTACAATCCGAACCCTATCCTAGGGTTGCATGATCTAGCATGTCACCATTCATTCCATTACATACCAAAATAAATTCAAATAATTCATTCACATGCTCATTCATACCCTAAGGGACATATAACCTCATGTAAAATCTCTAGCATGCAATCCTAGCATACCAAACCAATATAAGCATATTAATGAGCATAAAGGAACCAAACCACTCTAGCAACCTAATCAAGCACCAAATTAATGCTAAGGGCATGAAAACTAAATTAGTGAGCTTATGCTCTTACAAACATTAACTTGAACAAATACATTTAAATTTTAACTTAAAAACTTGATTGAAATAGGATTAAAGCTTTTTGAAAAATTTACCTTGAAATGGATAGGGTTTGGCTCTAGGACTTGAACCAAATCTCACACCCTTGACTCTAAGCTCCTACAACCGGTTTTGGCTCACCAAATGGACACCAACTTGGCTGTTTTTGGACTCAATTTTTGTCTCCCTCTTATGCACGGCTACTGCACCTAAATTGCACCAAAAATTTGAAAATTTTTCTCTTGGTTTTCTATGCAAACCCGTGGGCTTCTAGGAAGAGAAATGGTTCCGAAAACTTACCCCTAGCTTGCTCGAATGAAACCCGAACTCTCCCCTAGAGTTTTCCTTCAATCTTTGAACCTTTTTTCTCTCTTTCCCCTGCTTACAGCCCACGGCCACAGCCCCACACAGTGGCTAGAAAATTTTTTCCTCACTTCCCTCTTGCTTCCTCACACAAACCGAACACTACCACCAACTTGGTTCAAGAAATTTTTCAGATTTCTTTCTCCCCTTCACTCTCGGTTTTCATGCAGAAAATTGGGCATAATATGGCTGCTTTTTCTGATTTTAAATGGGTGGAGGGTAGCCCTATTTATAGGCGATGTGGGATACAAAATTTCTCACATTTTGACCCCAAAACTTTTGAATTTTTTTCACAAAAACCCCCCCTTGGCCGGCTGTCATTGAGTGGGAAATAAGCAAGAAAAAGCTAGCACAAGACACATGTCTTGTGTGGATTTGCTCTCCAAAAAGTTGGTGATGTCATAATTAAAAAAATTATGATGTCATAAATAAAAAGGTTTGTTTGTCTCCTTTTTCCAATAAACAGTATAATTTAAACTTAATATAGATAAATCTAATACTGTGTTGTACTAATACACAGTATTAATATTTTATACTGTCATAAAAATTTTATCTGTGAAAAATCGGGCTGAAAAATTTTTTCTTTATTTTCTCGAACCCTTTTGCCCTATACCCTAATTTTGCGTGCTTGATTTTTCTATAGTGGTTTTAGTTCTTATTTACGTCATCTTATCCGAAAAATGATTTTTCGCAGTATTTTTCCTATACTGCATCTCACAAAATTGTACAGTGAGGGTTTTGACCATTTTGGTCAAACTTTGACTTTTCCGGGTCAAAGTTGACTTTTTTGGTCAACCCTTTGACTTTCCTAGAATGATGTAAATTTTATCTCTTTTCATCCGAAAAGACCATTTATCATTCAAAACAAGCATACTCGAGTCTTATAAAGCTATAAGAACTTTTAACACATAATAAAGTCCTGAAGCGAACTTTTTAATAAATGCCGATACGGCATGCATTTAATTCCTTTAAAAAGGAAATAATAATATAGAAAAAGTCAGGTATTACATTGACAATGCTGGAGAATTTACTTTCCAAGCATTTAATGATTATTGTATGTCCATTGGGATTACTGTTGAGCATCCTTTATGTACACACACAGAATGGTCTAACTAAGTCATTTATTAAATGCCTCCAGTTAATTACTAGACCATTATTGATGAGAACAAAATTGTATGTTTCTACTTGGGGACATGCTATATTGCATGCTGCAACACTTATTTGCATAAGGCCTTCAGGCTATCAAAAATACTCTCTGTTACAATTTGCATTTGGTCAAGAACCAAATATTTCCCATCTAAGAATTTTCGATTGCGCATTATACGTTCCAATTGCTCTATCATAGTGCACCAAAATGGGACCTCAAAGAAAGTTGGGAATTATTTTGGGTTTGAATCCCCTTCCATCATCAAATAGCTTGAACCTTTGACGGATGATATTTTTATGATATGATTTGCCGATTGACAATTTGATGAAACAATTTTTCCAGCATTAGGAGGAGAAAAGAAAAGGCTAGAAAAACAAATTGAAATTTCATGGACTACAACATCAATTTCTCATTTTGATCATCGCACTAATCAATGTGAACTTGAGTTTAGAGAATTATTCATTTAGAATATTGCAAACCAATTGCCAGGCGCATTTGTTGATACAAAGAAAGTGCCTAAGTGACATATACTTGTTGCTAATGTTCCAGTTTGAATTGATGTACCTATAAGACAAATTGAAAATACAGCAGCAAATGAGTCTAAGGCACATCTAAAGTATGGTAGACCAATCGGTTCCAAAGATAAAAATCCCCAGAAGAGAAAAATGAAAGCTAAACGAACTGGTACTCCTGAAGAGATTGGTGCTCCTGAAGAGACCATATTGCCAGAACAAATGACTGACATAAAGGAAGATATGGCCACAGAAGTGGTCCATGTACTTGAAGATATTGAAAATGTTAAGATCTCCAAAAATTATTTCAGTATAAGAAAACAATAAAACTGTGATAAAATTTTTGTCGACAACATATTTGCATATAAAGTAGTGCTTGATGTTATCAACGAAAGTGGGGATCATGAACCAAAATTCGTCGAAGAATTTTGATGAAGACAACATTGGCCAAAATAGAAAGACGTAATCAAGGCATTATTAAGTTCACTTGCGAAACGAGAAGTATTCATATCTATAGTTCAAACACCTGAAGGTGTTAAACCTATAGGGTAAAAATGGGTTTTTGTCTGCAAACATAATGAGAAAATGAAATTATGAGATTTAAAGCACGACTTGTAACACAAGGCTTCTTGTAAAGACCAGGTATTGATTATGAGGAGACATATTCTCCTATGGTGGAAGTAATAACATTTAGATATTTCAATAACCTGGCAGTCTCTGAAGGACTTGATATATGTCAAATGGATGTGTTAACCGCATACTTATATGGATTACTTGATAGTGATATTTATATGATCCCTGAAGGATTTAAGATGCCTGAAGCATCCAGGTCAATACCCCGGGAAATGTATTCAATTAAATTACAAAGATCTTTGTATGGATTGAAATAATCCGGATGCATGTGGTATAATAGCCTTAGCGAATATCTTTTAAAGGAAGGGTTTGTAAATAATCCTATCTGTCCATGCGTTTTTATTAAGAAATCAAAATCCAAATTTGCTATCATTGTTGTATATGTAGATGGCTTGAATATTATTTGGACTTCTAAAGAGCTTGTTGAAACAATAGCGTACTTAAAAAAAAAAAAAAAGAATTCTAGATGAAAGATCTTAGAAAAACAAAATTTTGTCTCGGCCTGCATATCGAGCAATTGTTAGATGGAATATTTGTCCATCAAGTTACTTACATAGAAAAGATCCTTAACCATTTCTAAATGGAAAATGCCCATCCATTGAGTACCCCAAAGGTAGTGCGATCACTTGATGTGAAAAATGATCCTTTTTGTCCTAAAGAAGATAATGGTCAAATTCTTAGTCCAGAAGTACCATATTTGAGTGCAATTGGTGTAAGACCCGAAATTTTTGTAGACTTGTAATTTCCTTGTTCATAAGGGATTAAAATCTAATTTATGTGTTTATGATGTGTTTCATGAAAAATTATGAATAGTAATGAGAAATTCATAATTTTATTAGTCAATGTTCGAGTCCTCATTAAATTGTTATGAGACTCAATTAATGATTTATGAGCCATGTATGAGGTTTTTAAAGGAAAAAGAACGAAAAGGGATGAAATTTTACAAAAGTCCAAGGTTTGACCAAAAAGTCAAAGGTTTGACCGAGAAAGTCAAAGTTTGACCAAGACGGGTCACAACATTGACTTGACAAGTATGATGAAGGAGTATGGAAAGAATTCCGAGAATGAAGTTTTATGATCAAGATAGCACAATAAGCCATAAAACCACCCAAGAAAATCAAGCACACCGAATTAGAATTAAGGGCAAAAAGGTCTCCGAAAATATAAGAGAGGAATTTTTACAGTCCGAGTTTACATAGAAAAATTTTTGGACCAAGGTACAAAATGAGAATACTAAGCACAGTATTGGAAATAACTGTGGAGTACAAAATGAGCTGTGGAAGAACAAAATGGCCAAACAAGGCATTGTGGGAGTTAGTGGAAAATGACATCAACCCCTTGACATCACCTTCCACTAACCCAAGGCTGCACATGTGGACTCCCCCTCCCCTCATGAATTTCGGCAGCAACTAAGGAGACAAGAGAAGCATGGGAGGCATGGCAAAAAGCCAAAATTCAAGGGAAAAAGGAAGGTAAAAGCCTTGAATTAAGGGCCAAGCAACCACACCTCCCTTTGCACCTAATGGATGCCACTTGTCCCTCAAAACTTTCAGCCACAACAGCCCATACCCTCCCCCTCCTTCTACAAAATTCGGCAACCACATGAAGGCATGGGAAAAAGCCTTTTTTTAAGGAAAAAGTTGATCACCCAAAGCCTCCCCCTTTGCCTATAAATACCCCCCATAAAAACCCACTCTTTAATTCACAAAAGGCAGCCAACCTCTTGCAAATTTTCTTTAGAAAATTCAGCAAGAAAACCGTGGGAGAGAGTGAGAGAAGGAGAAGAAAAATCAGAAAATTTCTTTAGGAGTTTTCTTCCTTGGGGTGTTCGGATTGCTAGAGAGAAAGGAGGAAAATTTTTGGAGGCTTGGAGACCCATTTTGGGCAGCCAAAACCATGGGTTTGGGGTGAGGAAATCTGGAAAAATTTTGAGGGAAATCTTGAGGAGAGAGTTCGGCTCTTGAGAGGAACCAAGAGAAGAAATTTTTGGTGGCCAACCAAGGGTGCAGCCGAGTGGTGAGGAAGCCAAAAGGAAGGAAGAAGTTTTAAGGATTTCAAAACCCTAACTTGGGTTTGAGGTAAAACTCTTAAACCATCTTGAAATTAAATTCCATTTAAGCATTTTTATGGTGATTCAAGTTGGTTTGTAAGGACATAAGTCCATTTTATTTTTAGCCCCAATTTGTTGGTGTGTGTGCTTGATTAGGGATTAGGGTTTGGTTGGCTTGATTTTGATGTTTGTTTGTTTAAATTTTGTGCTTGAAAAATGGTTAAGAAGCATGCTAGATGTGGTTGATATGTCCTTTAAATTTTGATCCCAAAATCTGCCCTAGGCAGTGGCTGGTTGGCTGCTAGCCTAAGGGTGAGTTGATGAATGTTGTTGGTGTGGAATGCTAGATAGAACCCATGCAACCAAGGGTTAGGGTTTTCGGTTTGAGGTTGCATGGATCCATGGGATTTGTATGCTTGTATGAATGGAACATTAGAAACGCTGCTTGATTGATGTATAAGCTCCCGATGTGATCGGTCGAGGTAGATTCCGCGAAATAGGACGTAAACCGGATTAAGCAACCGAAACTGCCAATTCGGATTCGAATCTGGCCAGTTTCGGAAAAGTGAAATTCTAAGGCCCTTAGAGGCCGAACATGTAATGACCCGCCTAGCACAGGCCGTTACCGTGCATACATACATACATACATACATACATACATCGATAACTTATACAAACTTACTGTGACGCCCCCTTACTACGTAGGGCCGTCATTCCTTACTTACTTACTTACTTAAAAATTAGGGATATTTTTTTTTTTTTTGAAACTTACTTATAAAACATTTGTCTTTAGTAATACATCATTACTACTTAAGTAAACGTTTACTTAAGGTATTTAGTTCCAAAATACCATAAAGCATAATTTGTCTTTATCATACATGCTTATATACAAAAACTTCTTTACATCAAAAGATTTGCGGAAACTATGCGTAGTGGTATCCATACCGCCTTCGTCTGCCGCCACACCACTCCAGCAATGCCCAGCATTAAGCTGCGGGTTTCTTACCTACAGTATGAAATATAACTGAATGAGCTTTCACCCAGTAAGCACAAACATAATCTCACAAAACATTTAAAACATCATGAAAAACATACATCATCATATGCATATGCATGAACCATTTATGTTCCATTTATGCATTTCTTTTAACTTTCTTATATTTCTTATGGGCCCCATAGTGTACGTACCTTTAACATATAGCGCGCCGCCAGATACAGTTAGATGGGGTTGCAAGTCCCTAACTGCTCCAGGAAAACAGAAGTGATTACACCCTCTTACAACAACGAGAGGGCGAATCCATAACTTCATCATAAAAATTGTCCACCTTGGTGGAGGTTGGTACGACACTTTACTTGTGACTTCTTACCATGTTATTTATCTTTAGTGAACATACCCTATGATGTCACTATATGAAAACATACTTTTTATCTCATTAATAACATGGCATGGCATTCTTTTCATTCATGGCATTTGCAAACATGACATTTTCATAAACATGACATTTTGCAAATATAGCACTTTTCATAAAAACATGGCATTTCATAGATATAGCACACAACATATTGCAGCATATTTGAAAACCACATACTTGAACATAATTTACTAGTTTTCATACTGCAGGTGAGGTTTGCACTTACCTCTAGCGCCGTATCCTTAGAATCGCGTTCCTTAAATCGTCGGTAACCGCAATTCACTTTCTTGATATACCAAAAATATAGGATCAAGATCCTTTCGTAAGGTGTTGGTGACCTACCAACACTCACATTTACTTTTGGTTATATGTCCCCTATACATGTTATCCATCTTGGCCACTTTAATCCCCATTCTTTATTGAACTTCGATTAAATCCTTAAGAGGTTACATTAGGTAACCTTTTGGTTTAGAACCTTGTTCTATTAGTGGGCTTTGCTCATACATCCTTGTTATTGGGTTATTTCCATTAACCCCTTAAATCTTAGCACAATATACATGTGGGTATCCCTTAGGGTTATGTTGGGTAATCCTTAAGGTTAACCTTAATTAACCTTGGGTCAACCTTTTGTGAACCCTTGGTTATCCTTGGGTTTGTAACTCGGATATAATATCCGGTTACCGTTCGTAATCGGCTTGTTTACCAATTTTTCTATAAAATTCCTCTTCCTTCTTTTTGGAAAATCTTGTGTGATTAAGTTCCAAAAATCCTTCATTTTGCTTGTAAAAATCCTAACTCCTTTAATTAGAAAATTCATTGGCTTAAATTTCATTATTTTCTTTAACTTGGAAATGTTTGGTTGAAACCCTCTTTTTCTTTACTTTATGGGAAAATGTGAATTTCAAACCCGAGCCCTTAAAATTCATGGTTTTCGAAATAATTATTTTATAAAATCATTTGGGGTCGGAAACCATCTTTGGAACGGTTTTCGAAGCTAAAATAACCATTTAAGAACACTTCACAATTTTTCTAGAAAATATTTTTGTGAAACTCATGTTCAAGATTTCGGGCTCTCTGCGCGTCTCTCACAAAACGCGCCCAGTTTAAAAATCGGCTTGGAATCTGAAAAACTTGTCTTCACGAAAATTGTAGCTATTGAAAAATACTAAAACTTTCATGTTTTGCACAAAATCTAGTTCGGCCTAGATCAGTACCAGTTTCTATTTGAAAACGGGTTAACTCTAAAAAACTGTGTGGAGAACGTCCCAGGGTTCAGCCACGGGTTTCGGGTAAAACGGAGGCCTTTGGAGTCTTATTTTGAGATTCTGTCCACGTAGTCCTCTAGGAAAAGTTATTCCGAACAACTTTTGTGTTTTGAGTTTTACCTCATTCGGCCTCTAAGGGCCTTGAAATTACCCTTTCCCGAAACTGGCCAGATTCGAATCCGAATTGACAGTTTCGGTTCCTCTCTTCGGTTTACGTCCTATTCGCGGAATCTATCTCGACCGATCACATCGGGAGCTTAGACAACATCAAGCAACGCTTCTAACATCCCATTAAAACCCATAAATCCATCTCATCCTACTCATGCAACCCCAAATCCGAAAATTAAAAAGACTAGGGTTACATGGTTCTAACTCATGCATCATCACATACCATCAACACAAAATCCATCCCTAAGTCTAGCAAGCTCTCTTGGCTGCCAAGGGCAGATCTTTGGCCTAAACTTATGGGACATACAACCTATCTTCTAGCATGAAAAATCCATTATTTTCAAGCACAAATTTTAAAGCAATCAAGCATTAAAAATCAGCCAACCAACCCTAATCTTATCAAGCACACACACACCATAAATGAGGGCAGAAATTAAGGTGGATTTATGTCCTTACAAACCACTTGAATCAACATCAAAAACACTTAAAATAAAGCTTAGATTCAAGGTGGTTTAAGAGATTTTACCTCAACCCAAGTTAGGGTTTTGAAAATCCAAAGATTTCCGTCCTTCCTTGGCTTGCTCTTAGCCCACGGTTTCTTCCAAGAAAATGCATCCAAAATTTTTTTTGTTAGCTCTTCTTGCTTCTAACCAAAAACCAAAAATCTCATGAAGAATGACCAAGTTTTTCTTACCTCTTTCTCTTCTTCCTCTTGCTCGGATTCCTTCCCAAAAGCTCACCAAAAATTTCTCAAATCCTTCCTTGTTGGTGGCTCACGGTTTGTACAAGAAAAAGAGATCCAAGAGATTTTTTTGTTAGCTTTTTCTTGCTTCTAACCAAACCGAAAATCTCAAGAAGGAAATCCCAAAATTTGTCAAGAGTTACTCACCTCTTTTTCCTCTTTCTTTCTTGCTCTTGGTTTGGCCTCTTCTTGCTAGAATCACCAAAAATTTTCTCACTTCTCTTTAGTTTTCTCTCTAGAATCGAAACTCCAAGGAGATGGAAACCCAAAACTTTTTGAATCTCTGTCTCTCTCTTTCTCTCCCTAGCTGCCGAGTATCCAAGGGGAATGGCAAAGCTTTTGGCTGCTTTGACAAGGAAAAGAGAAAGGAAAGATGAGATGTCTTGAATGACTATAGTGGTTGCCTTCTTGTCCCTTGATTCAAGGCTTTGTGTCAAGTTATTCCCTTCCTTGTTGGCTGCCTAATCCAAGGGGGATTAGGAGAGCATGGGCTGCTGAAAATTGGAGAGAAATGAGGGACATGTGGCAGCCCTTGGTGGAGGGAAAAGTGGAGTAGTTGCTTGTCCTCATTTCATGGCTTTAGGTCTTATCTTGTTCCCATTTTTTTTTCATTTCCTTTGCTTTCCTTTGGCTGGCCGAGCATGATGGAGAGGGAGAGAGTGTTGCCGGATTTGATGGGGAGAAAAGGCATGGGTTTGACTCATTTTTGTTCAACAAAAATGACTAGTGAGTGAGGGGACTTGATGGACAAGAGTTGGTGCACTTTTCCTTGATTTATGGCTTTATGTCTAGCCTTTGCTCCCATTTTTTTTTTCTTTTCCTTGCTGTCCCTTAGCTGCTGCCGACCATAAGGGGGGAGAAATGGCTGCCACTAGCTTGCTTTGGCTAGTTAAAAGGTGAGTCATAGGCATGGTTTGGTTGTCCTTTGCTTGGTTGGACTTGAAAGGCCATCTAGTTACCAAAACTAACCAATTTCTTTTATTTTCCTTGTCTAGTTGGCCGGACTTTATGGGGGGTAGGGGGCTGCCATTTGAAGTCTTGAGTTAGTGGAGGGTGATGTCAAGAGTTGATGTCATCTTCCACTAGCTCTTCCAAGGCCTTATTTGGCCATCTCGTTCTTTCACAGTTCCTTTCACGCTTTACAGTTATATTCCGATACTGTGATGAGCATTCTTATTTTATATTTTTGTCCAAAAATTATTCCATGTAAATTTGGACCGAAACTCTCTTTCTTAAATTTTTCAGAGACCTTTTTGCCCTTAATTCTTTTTCGGTGTGCTTGATTTTTCTAGGGTGGATTTATGGCTTATAAAACTTCATTTTTGGAGTTTCTTTCCATATTCCTCCATCATACTTGTAAAGTCGACGTTGTGACCCGTTCCGGTCAAACTTTGACTTTTTAGTCAACCCTTTGACTTTTTGGTCAAATCTTTGACTTTTTCGGTCAAAGTTGACTTTCGTAAAATTTCATCATTTTTCATTTTTTTCCTTTAAAAACTTCATTCTTGGCTCGTAAATCATTAATTGAGTCTCAAAATCGTTAAATGAGGACTCGAACATCGTTTAAATAAAATTATGAATTTCTCATTGTTATTCATAATTTTTCATATAACATTTCATAAATACATAAATTAGACTCTAATTCCTTATGAATAAGGAGATTACAAGTCTACAAAATTTCGGGTCTTACACTTACTTACTAAATACATGAAACACAGCGGAATTATTATTATTATTTTTTATAAGGCGTATATACAATACGAAACATAAAATATAAACCATAGTATTAATTGTGCATACTACTAAGTAGCCATAATTAAACATTCATAATTCCATTATTAAAACGCGTAGCGGTTTCCGTTTCCCACTATTTACAGTGCCCGGCCCCACCTTGCATCATCATCAGCTGGCAGGTTGCTTACCTACAACATAAACATAAAACAATGAGCTTTCGCTCAGCAAGTACAACTCCTAATCCACGACACATAAACTTACTTCTCATTTCATTACATAACACCTTGGTACATATAGCATGCAAGAACCAATTATGTTCGTATTATGCTTTCTTATCTCTTCATCTCTAATTCTACTTAGGGGCCCTTAACATGGGTGTTCGTACCTAGAGCGCAACTATGAATTGGTTGGGGCGGCCAAACCAAATCCAACTCAATCCACAGTCCAACCCGACCTGGTGCGGGTGGTACGACACAGGCGACTTATCGCCTTATCCTATTTTCCATCTTGTCATTCTTAGACGTGTCATACATTGTAACGCCCATACATTGTAACGCCCCCAAATCCACGTAGGGCTAATTACGCAAACTTGGGTCGCTACCTTACTTGCTTAACTTAAACCTTACCCAATTTTTAGAATAAATTTTTTTTTTCTTCTTTTTTTAAAAAAAATCGTCACTTGAAAACTTCACATACGTAAAACATAAAACCTTAAACTTAAACTTAAAACTTATTTTCATTCATAAAAACTTAAACTCTTAATATGTACTCACTCGAGTACCGAGCTTTTACCCCTTGGGGAAGCTACCATACTTAAACATAGCATAAACCGTGGACCAAACCCGACCTAATGCAGATCGGTACAACAAGAGGCAACTCGTTGCCATATCTACTGAAACTGAAACTGTACCATACATACATAAAACATAATGTAAACACATTTTTCATTTCAAACATATTTTGGAAACCCGTAGCGGTATCCATTCCCACGTTTCACAGTCTGCAGCGCCATCTCTCCACAGCTTTGCATCAGGTATTGCTGATAGGTAGCTTACCTACAGCATGAACGTAAGTAGTGAGCTAAAAAGCTCAGTAAGCACAATATTCAATCCGCATGCAAATGAAAGTGCAAGAATACGTGAACCAATTATGATTTCTTATTAATCAGATTATGGTTCCCTATTTAATTCTATACCATGTGTGCACGTACTGAGGTACATAACCATGGAGTGGTTGAAGGTGGTCCGTCCGATCCAACTCAAACCATGAAACAAAATGTTTAACATGGAGTAGTGGAGACAGCCCATCCAATTCAAGTCAAACCATGGAACATACCGTTTGAACTTACCACAGAGGCAAGCCAGTACAACACAACAATCCTTACTTAACTTATCTCATAACTTAAGAACTTGTTCTTACCATATAATTCCTTATCAGTGAGCATGCTTCATGATGCCATGATATCGAACATAAAACATAACTTACTTCATCGTAACAAACTATCTCATAACTTAACATGCCATGACATACTGCATCGTAACATAACATCATACATAACATAACATAATTCATAACATATTTCATAACATACTTCATCTTAACATGAAACATGGACATACTGCATCTTAACATATCATCATGACATATCACATCTTAACATAAACGTACTACTTCATAACATCGTAAATCATGAAATGCCATTCATGATTTCATAAAACATCTTATGCAAACAAACATGTGTTCATGCTGTAGGCGGAGTTGTACTTACCTTCTGTCCTACGCTCTTGATATACTATCCCAACTAATGCTGTTCCTCTCCCGGGTACAGCTGCAGGTTCTGCTGCTCGATAAAGGACATGCTCTAATTTAAACTTATGAAATACTGGTGATCTAACCAACATGCTTACCTTACATGGTCTTGGTTGTATGTCTCTTAATGCAAAAACGTCTAACTTGGTTACATTGGATAAACTCGTGTACTAAGCTCATAACAAGCCATTAGGGTTAGATCATCTTCCAACCCTGGGCTTCATCCTTAATCCACAAATCATCGGGTTAAACCCATTAACCCTTAGCTTAGCTTAATCGGTGTCCTTTAGGGTTACATTGGATAACCCTTCAGGATAAACTAAATCAATGTTACTAGTCAACCAAAGTCAACTAGGGTTAACTCCGGTCAACTACGGTCAACTATGGTCAACCCCCCATATGGGTCAACCTTTGGGCCTCGAGCTTGACCCGGTAACTTGGGTATAACTCCCGGTTACCAATCGTAAACTAATCGCTTGCTATACTTGTGATGTCTAGTTTTTCATGTTACTAGTTTTTGTAAAGAATTGAATGTATATAGTACATGCAATTTCATGAAAAAGTTCAGTTCAGAGCTTTAATGTGTGTTATGAGTTTTTATAGCTTAATAAAACTCAAAAATGACTGTTCGAAGAAGCAAATAGCCTTTTTGAACAAAAAGGAATGAAATCTACTCGATTTTAGAAAAGTCAAAATTTTGACCAAAAAGTCAACCGTTGACCCGAAAAGTCAAAGTTTGACCAAAATGGTCAAAATTGCGACGGAGGAATTTTAAGATCTGCATTTTGTAAGAAATACTGCAGAAACTTGTTTTCTATGACAGATAACAAAAATAAGAACTAAAACCACTGTAGAAAAATTAAGCGCGCTAAATTAGGTCATGGGGCAGAAAGGATTTGAGAAAATAAGAAAAATATTTTTGACCCGATTTTTCCCGACTGTAAGTATAAAAATCCAAAACTGTAAAATAGTAATTACAGTATTGGAATTTAAATTTTTAAACTCGACGTTTCAAGATTTTCATTAAACCAGTCAATTAAGGTTTGGATTTATGATAACTTAAAGAAATAATATTATATTCACATGTGGTGTGGTGGACCAATGGCTAGATGACATGTGGACATTGCCAACTCACCATGAGTTGTCTTCCACCTCCCATCATGGCCGGCCACCTTGCATACCACAAGTCCAAACTTTTGAAAATTTTGGGGCCAAAATCCTATTTTGAGAAGTTCATCTTTGTGTCTATAAATAGAGATGCTTCTATTCACTTTAATACAAAACCAAGCCAACCTCTTGCAAAATTTCAGCTCACAAAGCCGTGGGAGAGAGAAGAGAGAGTTCAGAAAATTTTCTTCAAGCCAACCTCACCACTTTGTCTTCGGGTAGCTCTAGGATCAAGGGGAGAGAAAAGAAAAATTTCTGGCAGCCTCTTGCAGCCCCTTTGGCGTGGGTTTGGTGCAGGGGAAAGAGAGGAAAGAAACCAAATTTTGAAGGGAAAAAGTGAGCAAGAGTGTCGGGTTAGTGAGCTAGCAAAAAGGGTGAGATTTGAGCAAGTTTGGAGCTTGATTCTTGCTCCAAGCAGCCACGGGTTTAGCTAGCTAGAAAAAAAAAAAATTTCAGAATTGGGGGCAAGCAGCCCTTAGGTGCCGAGCAAGGAAAGGATAGGCGTTTGGGACCAAAAATTTGATTTTTGGTGCACCAAGTAGGAGCAGCCGAACCATTGGAGTAAGGAGGAGCATAGGGAAAATTTGGAACCCTAACCCTAGAAGCCGAAATCCACTCCATTTGAGGTAAAAATTTCAAAAGCTTTTTACCAAGTTTTGAATGAGTTTTAAGCTTATGATTTATGTGTATTTTGTGCAAAAATTATGTAAGAGCATAAGCTCACAAGTGTGTTTAATTTTCTGCCCTATGCCGTGTGTGTGGTTAGGTTAGTCTTTAGGGTGGTTTTGGTTGAATGCATGCAATTTAATTATGCTATGTGATTGAATTGCTAGAATGGCATGCTAGGGTTTTGAATTAGGTAATATGTCCCCAATTAGGTCAATTAGAATTATGCATGTGTGTTATGATTTTGTGAACCAAGTGCATGAAAGGTATGTTGTATGCTAAGCTAGAAATTATGCAACCCTAGGTTAGTAAGTTCGGATTTTTGGGTTGCATGATCACATGGGTTGCATGGTTAGGTCAAGGGACGTTAGACGCGCTGCATGTATGTTGACTATCTCCCGAAGTGGTCGGTCGAACTAGAACCCGCGACTTAGGACGTAAAACCAAATGTAAGAACCAACTGTCCTCTCGGGTTCCCAGTGGACAGTTTCGGTAAAACGTTAATTACAGGCCTTTAGAGGCCGAATGGGCAAAAACGTAAAACACGAAAGTTGTAGAATAGGGTGTTTCCTAGGGGGCAACGCAACCAGTTTTTCAAAATAAGGCTCCAACAGCCTTCATTTTCAAGAAAATCCGTAGGTGGTCTGTGAGACCCAGATTTTTATGTTAAACTCGTTTTCAATTTAGAACTGGTACCAATCGGTACGGAATCAGAAATTTTACAAAACACGAAAGTTTTAGAACTCTTCGAGGGGTAGAACTTTCATGAAGGAAACTTTTTCAAATTCAAATGGGATTTTTAAGTATAAACTGAAATGCCAAAACTGTGCAGAAATCAAGAAATTTCTGTGCAAGATTTTATAGAACCGCACTAGGAAAAAAAAAACGTTTTTCGGACTTAACATACTGTTTCAAGCACGGAAACTATTCCAAAGGCAGTTTCCGACCCTTAACCATTTTATAAAATTATGGTCCAAGATTTACGAATTTTTATGAAGCGAGTTACCAAGTTTAAGTTTTAAAAGTGAAGTCTTTTTATGAAAAATGAATTTTAAGTTAAAGTTTTTTTTAAAGAAAGTAAATTTTAAGTTAAGATTTTAAAGAAACGTTTAAGATGGAAGATAACCGGGAATTTATACCCGAGTTATCGGGACCTAGTCCCAAAACCCTAAAGTTGACCGAATAGGGATTGACTTTAGTAATCGTAAAGGATGACCTTGGTTAACCTATAAGTTGATAATTAAGGCCCAAGGGTAGGTGTTGACCTAACCCAATACGTTTGTATATGGGCTAAGTGTATGAAAAGGATATCCCACGTAACCTTTTTAGGTCACGAATTATGATCGACAAGACTACTAAGGTAGTCACTCTTTATGTATGCATGGTTTTATTTCTAGGGGGGACATATAACCGAAAACCCGCATGAATGTTGGTTAGTTACCAACATATTATGAGATGGATTAGAAATCTTACTCACGTCCTTCAATCGAGCAGAAGGAATCCTGCAGTTGGATCTTGAAGAAAAGCAGCCAAGCGACAGACGTATAGACAGTAAGTACAACACCGTCTACAGCATAAGCTACTAGTATATATTACTAGATTTCCATGATGTGCTCTGTGTTATATGTTAGATAACATGTATGCAATATGAAATATGTTAAGTATATGATTATTATGCTAAGATGAGAAATGATAGAATTAGAAAGGTGACAACAGAATGTATGTTCACTAATAATAAGAATTAGTATGTCATCAAGTGCCGTGTCGTACCACCCGCACTAGGTTGGGTCGGACTGTAGATTGAACTGGAAATGGTTTGGCCGCCCCAGACAATCCATAGTCGCGCGCCGGATACGAACATGCAAAGTAAGGGCCCATAAGTAGTAAGAATAAGGAAAATAAGAAAGCATAATACGAGTATGTAGGGTTTATGCATGCTATGTGTTATGTTATGTTTATGTTATATTGTTTTTACGGTTTAAGAGTTGTACTTGCTGAGCTTTAGCTCACTGTTTAAGTTTATGTTGTAGGTAAGGAACCAGCTATCTGACGATGATGCAAGATGGAGTAGCGAGCCAAGGCACTGTGAATGAGTGGATAATGGGTATCGCTACGTGTTTTGTAGTTTTATGTAAAATATGAAATGTTTTTATAACAACTGGCAATTAATATACTCGTACGCAAAAACAGTATTATTTTATGTTTATAGTGTTTGTGAGTACTATAAAAAAAAAAAAAATTTCCGCTGTGTTTTCAAACATTGTAAGTAAGTTCTATATTATGAATGTATGTTAATAAGTACGGTAGCGGCCTACGCTAGGTGGGTCGTTACAAGAGTTGGTATCAGAGCGGTTCCCTTGCGACACGAATTCACAGTTGCCTGACATCGCCTCCATCATTGCAAGTAAGTTTAGATTTATTTTTGTATATGATATATTGTTTTATATGCAATAGTGTTTATGATTAAATTATGTGATATAGACGTGGTATCATGGACCCGATGCAAGTTAAGAGGGATCGGGATGCTGTTGTTGCTTTCTATCGATCGCAGCCTTCATACTTCGATAGCACCAGACGCTCGGTGTCGATTGGGACATGGCTACATGATATGGATCAGATATTTCGGATATGTCACATTGAGGAGCATCTATAGGTCACTCTAGCCAGTAGGTGTCTGTACGGTGATTCCAGGATATGGTGGGTCACATTAGGGGAGACGCAGTTGCCTAGTCGTACTTGGGCACATTTCCATGCAGCAGTGATGAGCCGTTACGGGCCATTTCCAGCTCGAGGGGCTGGAGAGCCGATCCGTGATCCTGCTATTTACCGGGACATGCGACATACTCGCTACCAGAGACTTTCTCAGGATTGGCATACCTACCCAGGGGAGACCATGAGCCATTACTGCTAGAGATTTCAGGAGACCATGCTCCCATACGTTCCTCAGGACATACCAGAGCCCGAGTTGACGGCATTGTTACTCCTAAGGAACGGAGTACCGACTCACATCCGTCAGTTCGTCGCGACACCTAACAGTGCGATGACTGTCGGCAGCCTCATTGACGACATATTAGAGGCAGAGACGATCGCACAGGACGTGCCTGCCGCTGATCATGTGGACGAGGCCCAGGCTCCTGTCCCTGACGACGCCGAGGCCCAGGTTCCCGTAGCCGACGACGACGGACAGGAGGATCCGCAGTATGAGGTAGGGCCCGAGGATCCGGTACCTGAGATGCCTGCCCAAGGGGCAGAGGACCCGATGGATGCGGAGGACGCCTCAGATGATGACGTCATACCGATAGATCCACCGGAGCAGGAAGACCCTCCAGTCATCGTCATCTCCAGCGATGACGAGGACGACATAGATGAGAAGCCCGAGCCGGATGACTGGGAGGATCCCGAGGAGGTTCCCATTGATGATCCCGATGAGATAGCGGACGACGATGTACCCGGGCATGTAGTCGTAGTTTCTGATTCAGATACGTCTGCGAGTACTCTCGACGACACTGACTAGATTAGGACCGACGTTGTATAGTTTTTGTTGGGACTATTATAGTGCATGTTATTCGGATATTAGGTTGTATATATATGTAGGATGAGAAAGTGTTAGACACTTCCATCCGAAGTTCTGGCCGTAAAAAAAAATGTAATATGAACAGTATGATGTATTTTGATGTATGTAAAGTATGAATTTTTGACATGATGATGTACTTTTGATTATTGTACAAAAAGACCGTGTGATCACGGGATATATGGAAAGTTATGTTATGATGTTGCATGTTATGTTAAGTATGTATGAGATGTCATTATGTTATTATGTTATGGTATGACATGTATGCTGATGTGATGGTATGAATGGAATGTATGATAAGTTTATTGACTTATGATAATATCTGTTTCCTGTAGTAGGAATATAAGAATGGTACGTACATGGAGAAACGCACCTGCAAATTCGCAGCAGCCGGATTTAGTGACTTTAATGACGAATTTGCAACAGCAAATGCTGGAGCAACAACAGGAAATGGCTAGATTCCGGGAACAGTTAGAACGGATGAATCCAGCACCACAAGCCCAAGAAGCTCCACAGCCAGCACAGCCAGTTCCGCCAGTGGTACCTCAGGTACCTAATGTTCAGCCAGGGGTACAACCAGAAGTCCCTCGGTATGCTGAAGTTCCGATGGCACCAGCTGCCATACAGGGTGAATCCGCCAGCGGTACGTGAAGACCTGTTGTATGAACGTTTTAGACGGATGAAGGCGCCCGAGTTTGAGGGGCCTACAGATCCAATGGCCGCGGATAATTGGCTCATTGATATCCAGGTTATCTTGGATTTCATGAGGCTTACAGAACAGGAGAAGGTACTGTGCGCTTCCTTCGCTCTCAAGAAGGACGCTAGACATTGGTGGATGACGGTACAAATGCGCCGAGATGTTACGACTATGTCCTGGCGAGACTTTGAGTATGAATTTCGCACAATGTATTACAACCCGAGAAGTTCTTGCGGTACAACAGGATGAATTTACGAACTTCAGACAGGGATCTATGACAGTTATGGACGCAATCAGGAGATTCGAGCAACTGGCTCGCTTGTGTCCAAAACTGGTACCTAATGAAGAGGAGAAAGTTCGGTTAATGATGAGGATGTTCCGTACAGACATTGCGAAGCAAGTCAGTGCCGGTAGTAGCCCGCCAGAGACAGTGTCAGACTGTATTAGCCGGGCCGTCAGAGCAGAATACTGGATTAATCGGGACAAAGAGGCTAGAGCCCAGATTTTTAAGTCCAGAAAGGAAGAAAAGGCTGCTGCTAAGTCGACACAACCTCGTCAGGGTGCGGAAGCAAATACAAAGGGACAAGCAAGCAACTCCGGTCAGAGTCCCAAACAGTTCGGGAAGAACAAACGGAAGGGGAATTTTAACAACCAGGGACAACAGAAAAACTTCCAACAGAAGAAGAACAACCGGGGAAATGATGGCAATAATGTCACTTATCCTACATGCGAGACTTGTGGGAAGAAACACCCAGGAGTCTGCAGGAAAGGATCCAATGCTTGCTACCTTTGTGGTAAAGAGGGACATTTTGCGAAGAATTGCCCTCAGTATAACCAGCAACCACAGTACCCGAACCAGCAGCCACAGTATCAGAATCGCAACCCCAATCAACGGCAAATACATGCAGTATAAGCTAGGCTTGAGGGACCTGCGATAGTACAAGGCAGACTGGAAGCACCAGAACCCCAAGCCAGGATCTATGCATACACTAAGGGAGATGCAGAAGCCGGAACATCACATGTGGTGACAGGTCAGATTTCTATCACCACTTATGATGTGATTGCACTATTCGATTCTGGCACTACGCATTCGTTCATATCCTTGGAATTTGCTCAGAAGTTAGGAGACAGTGTGCATAGGATAGAACAACCCTTCAATGCCTCTTTACCATCTGGTGAAATTTTGTGGTCCAACTTCTGGATCCAAAATATTCCCATTGTTATCTGTGGCAGAGAAGTCTTTGCAGATCTCATCGCAATCAAACTCCATGATTTCGATGTGATCATAGGAATGGATTTCTTAGGGAAATACGACGCTAGGATTGACTGCCGAAGACGCCGTATAACGTTCTGCCAAGGGGAGAAGGATGAGTTTAACTTCCACGGGCAACCTCGGAATTCCACTACTAAGTTTGTATCGGCTGTAAGAGCCTGGAAAATGTTAGCTAATGGATGTTAGGGGTATTTAGCTAACATGGTGGATAAGAAACAAGAAAAGGAGTTGATGCCAGAAGATGTTCCCATCATCAGGGAATATGTGGACGTGTTTCCAGAGGAATTACCAGGACTGCCGCCAGAACGTGAGATCTCGTTCGAAATCGAGTTGCTACCAAGAGTTGCACCGGTATCGAAGGCACCATACAGAATGGTACCTGCAGAACTCAGGGAGCTTCAAGTACAGCTACAAGAGCTAATAGATAAGGGATTCATCAAGCAGAGTCACTCTCCGTGGGGAGCACCTGTTTTATTCGTGAAAAAGAAGGATGGATCGCTACGTATGTGCATCGACTACCGGGAGTTGAACAAGATCACGATTAAGAACAAATATCCTCTCCCAAGGATAGATGATCTGTTCGACCAGCTTAGGGGAGCGACAGTGTTTTCAAAGATCGACTTGCGTTCAGGCTATCATCAACTTCGAATTAAGGAGTCGGATGTGTCCAAGATAGCTTTCAGAACGCGATATGGGCACTACGAATTCTTAGTCATGCCCTTTGGACTGACCAATGCCCCAGCTGCCTTCATGGATTTAATGAACCGAGTATTTAAGGATTACTTGGATAAATTCGTGATTGTCTTCATTGATGATATTCTGATATACTCGAGGTCCCAGGAGGAGCATGAGCATCACTTGAGGCTGGTAATGGAAATGTTGAGGCAACACCAGCTGTATGCTAAATTCACAAAATGTGAATTTTGGCTAGAAAAAGTTCACTTTTTGGGGCATGTGGTGACAAAAGAAAGAATTTCTGTAGACCCAACCAAAGTGGACGCAGTCAGTTCATGGCCAGCACCCAGAAACGTCACAGAGATCAGGAGTTTTCTTGGTTTGGCAGGGTACTACAGAAGATTCGTCGAAGGATTCTCGAAGATTGCAGCACCTCTCACAGCTCTCACTCGGAAAGAGAAGAAATTCGAGTGGACTCAAAAGTGTGAAGAGAAATTTCAAGAGCTTAAGAAAAAATTAACAAGCGCACCTGTGCTGATAATTCCTGATGTGGAAGCAGGAAACTTTGTGATTTATAGTGACGCTTCTAAGAATGGATTAGGAGCTGTCCTGATGCAGAACGGGAAGGTAGTAGCATATGCTTTACGACAGTTAAAGAATCACGAGAGGAACTACTCTACTCATGATCTGGAGTTAGCAGCAGTGGTCTTCGCACTCAAGATATGGAGGCACTATCTGTATGGGAATAAATGCGAAATCTACACCGACCATCAGAGCCTCAAGTATATTTTTACTCAAAAGGAGTTAAATATGAGGCAAATGAGGTGGTTAGAACTCGTAAAGGACTATGATTGTGAAATCCTTTACCACCCTGGAAAGGCGAACAGGGTAGCAGACGCATTAATTAGGAAGTCAGTAGGCATGCTGATGTCTATTGAGGCACTTCCCAAGCCTCTACAAAAGGAGATCGCTGATTTCAATATAGAAGTGATAACGGGAAGGTTATCTTCGCTTATTCTTAAGTCTGATCTGCTGGACTTCATCAAGGCACATCAAGAAAATGACTCTTCATTGTTAAAGGCTCGATTGTTTAGTGAGAAAGGTACGGAATTTAAGACTTCTGATGATGGCATAATCCTTTTTAAAGGGAGAATCTGTGTCCCAGACGTGGAAGACTTGAAGAAACGAATAATGTCAGAGGTACACCAAACGCCATATTCTGTACATCCAGGAGCTTCCAAGATGTACAAGGATCTTAGGGAGACCTATTGGTGGCCGAATATGAAGAATCAGGTGGCAGAATTTGTGTCAAAATGCCTAACTTGTCAAAAAGTTAAGGCTGAACACCGGCATCTGGGAGGAGAGCTACAGAAGATAGAACTTCCTGAGTGGAAATGGGAGCAGATTACGATGGATTTTGTGGTCGGATTGCCCAGAACTACGAGTACAAATGACACGATTTGGGTCATTGTCGATCGTTTGACCAAATCGGCTCATTTTGTTGCGATTAAAGCCACCTACTCAGTGGAGAAACTGGCAAAAATCTACGTAGCTCAAGTCGTCAAACTACACGGAATTCCAAAATCGATCATTTCAGATCGTGACGGGCGATTCACCTCGCGATTTTGGATGAGTGTTCATGCTGCCATAGGGTCAAGACTGAAGTTTAGTACAGCATTTCACCCTCAAACCGATGGACAGTCAGAGAGAACTATCCAGACCTTGGAAGATATGTTGAGGTCGTGTGTCCTAGATTTCAAGGGAAATTGGGATGAAAAGCTATCACTGATCGAATTTTCCTACAACAACAGCTATCATGCCTCAATTGGAATGGCTCCATTTGAAGCGTTGTATGGACGAAAGTGTCGATCGCCCATTCATTGGCAAGAAGTCGGACAGAAACAGCTGCAAACTACGGATTTCATCGAAAAGACCTCTGAAGACATCAAGAAGATCAAACAGAGACTCGACGTAGCCTTTAGCCGACAGAAAAGCTATGCGGACAAATGTCAACGACCATTAGAATTTCAAGTTGGTGATGCTGTCTTCATCAAAATTGCTCCTATGAAAGGAGTAATGCGGTTTGGCAAGAAGGGAAAACTCAGTCCACGGTACACGGGACCGTTCGAGATCCTTAAGAGGATTGGAAGAGTTGCGTATAAGCTCGCTTTACCGCCAGAATTAGCTTCCATGCATGACGTTTTTCACGTTTCGATGCTCAAGAAGTATGTTCCAGATCCTTCCCACGTGCTTAGCCAAGAACCAGTGGAGGTTCAGACGGATCTAACGTACGAAGAAAAGCCCGTAAGAATTCTCGACAGGGAAAATAAGGTCTTAAGGAATAGAATTATTCCTATGGTCAAAGTTTTGTGGCGAAACCATAGAGTCGAAGAAGCAACATGGGAGCTAGAGGATGCGATGAAGAAAAACTACCCCGAGTTGTTTTAATTTTCGAGGACGAAAATTTTTAAGGAGGGTAGATTGTGATGTCTAGTTTTTCATGTTACTAGTTTTTGTAAAGAATTGAATGTATATAGTACATGCAATTTCATGAAAAAGTTCAGTTCAGAGCTTTAATGTGTGTTATGAGTTTTTATAGCTTAATAAAACTCAAAAATGACTGTTCAAAGAAGCAAATAGCCTTTTTGAACAAAAAGGAATGAAATCTACTTGATTTTAGAAAAGTCAAAATTTTGACCAAAAAGTCAACCGTTGACCCGAAAAGTCAAAGTTTGACCAAAATGGTCAAAATTGCGACGGAGGAATTTTAAGATCTGCATTTTGTAAGAAATACTGCGGAAACTTGTTTTCTATGACAGATAACAAAAATAAGAACTAAAACCACCGTAGAAAAATCAAGCGCGCTAAATTAGGTCATGGGGCAGAAAAGATTTGAGAAAATAAGAAAAATATTTTTGACCCGATTTTTCCCGACTGTAAGTATAAAAATCCAAAACTGTAAAATAGTAATTACAGTATTGGAATTTAAATTTTTAAGCTCGACGTTTCAAGATTTTCATTAAACCAGTCAATTAAGGCTTGGATTTATGATAACTTAAAGAAATAATATTATATTCACATGTGGTGTGGTGGACCAATGGCTAGATGACATGTGGACATTGCCAACTCACCATGAGTTGTCTTCCACCTCCCATCATGGCCGGCCACCTTGCATACCACAAGTCCAAACTTTTGAAAATTTTGGGGCCAAAATCCTATTTTGAGAAGTTCATCTTTGTGTCTATAAATAGAGATGCTTCTATTCACTTTTAATACAAAACCAAGCGAACCTCTTGCAAAATTTCAGCTCACAAAGCCGTGGGAGAGAGAAGAGAGAGTTCAGAAAATTTTCTTCAAGCCAACCTCACCACTTTGTCTTCGGGTAGCTCTAGGATCAAGGGGAGAGAAAAGAAAAATTTCTGGCAGCCTCTTGCAGCCCCTTTGCCGTGGGCTTGGTGCAGGGGAAAGAGAGGAAAGAAACCAAATTTTGAAGGGAAAAAGTGAGCAAGAGTGTCGGGTTAGTGAGCTAGCAAAAAGGGTGAGATTTGAGCAAGTTTGGAGCTTGATTCTTGCTCCAAGCAGCCACGGGTTTAGCTAGCTAGAAAAAAAAAAAAAAATTTCAGAATTGGGGGCAAGCAGCCCTTAGGTGCCGAGCAAGGAGAGGAGAGGCGTTTGGGACCAAAAATTTGATTTTTGGTGCACCAAGTAGGAGCAGCCGAACCATTGGAGTAAGGAGGAGCATAGGGAAAATTTGGAACCCTAACCCTAGAAGCCGAAATCCACTCCATTTGAGGTAAAAATTTCAAAAGCTTTTTACCAAGTTTTGAATGAGTTTTAAGCTTATGATTTATGTGTATTTTGTGCAAAAATTATGTAAGAGCATAAGCTCACAAGTGTGTTTAATTTTCTGCCCTATGCCGTGTGTGTGGTTAGGTTAGTCTTTAGGGTGGTTTTGGTTGAATGCATGCAATTTAATTATGCTATGTGATTGAATTGCTAGAATGGCATGCTAGGGTTTTGAATTAGGTAATATGTCCCCAATTAGGTCAATTAGAATTATGCATGTGTGTTATGATTTTGTGAACCAAGTGCATGAAAGGTATGTTGTATGCTAAGCTAGAAATTATGCAACCCTAGGTTAGTAAGTTCGGATTTTTGGGTTGCATGATCAAATGGGTTGCATGGTTAGGTCAAGGGACGTTAGACGCGCTGCATGTATATTGACTATCTCCCGAAGTGGTCGGTCGAGCTAGAACCCGCGACTTAGGACGTAAACCAAATGTAAGAACCAAACTGTCCTCTCGGGTTCCCAGTGGACAGTTTCGGTAAAACGTTAATTACAGGCCTTTAGAGGCCGAATGTGTGATATCTGGTTTTCCATTATACTAAGTCTTTGTAAAGAATTAATATGTGCAGTCTATGCAAATTTATGAAAAAGTTCTGTTCAGAACTTTAATGTGTGTGTATTGAGTTTTTATAGCTTAAAAAGACTCAAAAACGATGATTCGAAGAAGCAAATAGCCTTTTCGGACAAAAAGGAGTGAAATCTGATCGATTTTAGAAAAGTCAAAATTTGACCAAAAAGTCACCGTTGACCCGAAAGTAAAGTTTGACCACAAAATGGTCAAAATTGCGACACATGAATTTTAAGATCTGCGTTTCATGAAAATTACTGCAGAAACTCATTTTCTTTGACTATTAATGAAAATGAGAGACCGAAACCACCATAGAAAAATCCGGCGCATTTTATGAAGTCATGGGGCAGAAAGGGTTTGAGAAAAACAAGAAAAATATTTTTCGACCGTATTTTCCGACAGTAAGTTATAAAATCCAAAACTGTAAAATAATATTTACAGTATTGGAATTTAAATTTTTAAACTCAACGTTTCAAGATTTCAGTCAAACAAGCTTAATTCAAGTTTTACACAAAGGAAGTCAACCTTATCTTTTATGGTGTGGTGCCCAATCAAGTGGTGACACCTAGCCTTGACAACTCACAATGAGTTTTGTGATATCTAGTTTTTCATGTAACTAGCTTTTGTAAAGAATTGAATGTAAATAGTACATGCAATTTCATGAAAAAGCTTAGTTCAGAGCTCTAATGTGTGTTATGAGTTTTTATAGCTTAATAAAACTCAAAAATGACTGTTTCGAAGAAGCAAATAGCCTTTTTGAACAAAAAGGAGTGAAACCTACTCGATTTTACAAAAGTCAAAATTTTGACCAAAAAGTCATCCGTTGACCGAAAAGTCAAAGTTTGACCAAAATGGTCAAAATTGTGACGGAGGAATTTAAGATCTGCGTTTTGTGAAAAATACTGCAGAAGAAACTAATTTTTTATGACCGATGAAAACTAAAACCACCTTAGAAAAATCAAGCACGCCACATTAGGTCATGAGGCAGAAAGATTTGAGAAAATATCTTTGATCCGATTTTTTGATGTAAATATGAAAAATCCAAACTGTAAATATAATTTACAGTATTGGAATTTAAATTTTTACAATCAAAGTTTCAAGGTTTTCCATCAAACACCCTAAATTGAAGTATCACTTAAAAAGAAAAATATTATTTTATTCATATGAGAGGTGTGTTGGACCAATAGCAAGATGACAGTGGACTATGCCAACTCACTATGAGTTGTTTGCACTCTCCCATTACTCCGGCCACCTAGCATGCTCAAAGTCCAAATTTTAAAAATTTTGGGGTCAAAATGAGATTTTTGGAAAGCTTACTCTTGGCCTAGTAAATAGATGGGTCTTCTTATTCTTTAATCAAAAAAATGCAAGCCAAGTTCTTGCAATTTTTTCAGCTCAAAAGCCGAGAGAAAAAGGGAGAGTGATCAGAAAAATTTTTCAAGTTCAAACCATCCATCTTTGCTCGGGTAGTCTAGGAGCCGAGGGGGAGAAAGAAAAAATTCTGGCAGCCCTTATGTGCGTGTGTTGGTGCAGGGGAGATCAAGAGGAAAAAACCAAATTTTGAGGGAAAATTAGGGTTAGAGATTTTCGGGTGAAGTGACAAGTCCAAAAGTGAGATTTTGATCAAAGTTAGGAGCTTGGATTTAGCTCCAACAGCCCACGGGTTTTGGTCTAGAAGAAGAGAAAAAATTTCAGATTTAGGGCTAACTATCTTGGAGTAGCCGAGCAAGGGAGAGGAGACCACAAAGAAACAAAAATTTGATTTTTGGTGACATAGGGTGAGCAGCCGAAACCTTGGATCAAAGTGGATGCAAGCAGTTTTTTTTCGGGTATCCCAACCCTAAGCCGAAAATCCACTTCTTTGAGGTAATAATTCAAAAGCTTTTTACAAGTTTAAATGAGTTTTAAGCTTATGATTTATGTGTATTTTATGCAAAATTTTGTAAGAGCATAAGCTCCTATGTATGTTTAATTTGCTGCCTTAGATGTGCATGTGTGCTTAGTGGCTTGATAGGTAGATTCTAGGTGGTGGTTTTGGTTTAATTTTATGCTCATAAATTATGCTATGTGATTAAATTGCTAGAATGGCATGTTAGGGTTTTGATTAGAGTATAATGTTCCCAAATTAGGTCAATGTAGAATTATGCATGTATGTGATGATTTTTATGAGCAAATGCATGAAATGTGTGATGTATTGCTAGCTGAGATTATGCAACCCCTAGGATAGGTGAGTTTCGGATTTTTGGGGTGCAAGATCACATGGCTGTATGGTTAGGTTTAAGGGACGTTAGATGCGCTGCATGTATGTTGACTATCTCCGATGTGGTTCGGTCGAGCCTAGAACCCGCGACTTAGGACGTGAAAAATAATGTAAGAACCAAAACTGTTATCGGGTTCCAGGGAGCAGTTTCGGCAAAACGTGGATTACAGGCTTTAGAGGCCGAATGGGCAAAACTTAAAACATGAAAGTTGTAGACTAGGGTGTTTCCTAGCGGCCACGCGGCCAGTTTTCCAAAATAAGGCTCCAACAGCCTTCTTTTTCAAGAAAACCCGTAGATGGTCTGTGAGACTCGGATTTTCTAAGTTAACCTCATTTTCGATTAAAACTGGTATCATACGGGTACAGAATCAGAAATTTTACAAAAACAGAAGTTTTAGAACTCTTTCGGGGCTAGAACTTTCGTGAAGGAAACTTTTTCAATTCAAAAGGGATTTTTAAGTATAACTGAAATGTCAAAACTGCGCAGGAATCAAAGAATTTCTGTGCAGATTTTATAGAACCATACTAGGAAAACGTTTTTCGAACTAAACACGTTCTTATTCAGTATGGAACTGTCCCAAAAGCAGTTTCGACCCTTAAATATTTTATGAAATTATAGGCCAGATTTACGAATTTTTACGAAAGAAGTTAACAAGATTAAGTTTTAAAAGCTAAGTCTTTCTATGAAAATGGAATTTTAAGTTAGAGTTTTTAAAGAAAATGGATTCTAAGTTAAGATTTCAAAGAAACGTTAAGACGAATGATAACTGGGGAATTATACCGAGTTATCGGGACTTAGTCCCAAAACCCTAATAGGACCGAATAGGGATTCACGTTAGTAATCGTAAGGGTTAACCTGGTTAACCTATAAGTTAATGATTTAAGCCCAAGGGTTGGTGTTGATCTAACCCGACACGTTTATATATGGGCTAAGTGTATAAAATGGATATCCAATGTAACCTTTTTAGGTCATGATTCATGATCAATAAGACTACTAAGGTAGTCACCCGCTATGTATGCATGGTTTTATTTTTAAGGGGGACATATCACCGAAAACCCGCATGGATGTTGGTTAATTCCAACATATATAAGTTAGATTAGAAATCTCATGTACGTCCTTCGATCGAGCAGGAGGAATTCTGCAGTTGAAGCTTGAAGAGGAGTAGCCAAGCGACAGACGGATAGACGGTAAGTACAACACCGTCTACAGCATAAGCTACTAGTATATATTACTAGATTTCCATGATGTGTTCTGTGCTATGTGTTATAGATACATGTATGCAATATAAATTATGTTAATTATGCTAAGGTAAGAAATAATAGAATTAAAAAGGTGACAACAGAATGTATGTTCACTAATGACAAGAATAAGTAAGTTATTAAGCGCTGTGTCGTACCACCCGCGCTAGGTCGGGTTGGACTGTGGATTGAGCTGGATATGGTTTGGCCGCCCCAACCAATCCATAGTCGCGCGCCGGATACGAACACGCAAGGTAAGGGCCCATAAGGAATAAGAATAAGAAAGCATAATGTGGTCAATGCATGCTCTGTGTATGTTATGTCTATGTTATATTTTCTTTACGGCTTAAGAGTTGTACTTACTGAGCTTTAGCTCACTGTTTAAGTTTATGCTGTAGGTAAGGAACCAGCTATCTGAAAATGATGCAAGATGGAGTAGCGAGCCAAGGCATGTGAATGAGTGGATAATGGTATCGCTACGAGTTTTGTGGTTTTATGTAAATTATGAAATATTTTATATTAACTGGTAATTAATATACTCGTACGCAAAACAGTATTATTATATGTTTATAGTGTTTTGAATGCTATAAAAAAAAAAAAAATTTCCGCTGTGTTTTCAATCATTGTAAGTAAGTTTATATTATGAATGTATGTTAATAAGTACGGTAACGGCCTACACTAGGTGGGTCGTTACAGAGTTGGCTTCCACCCCCCATTATGGCCGGCCACCTAGCCCCTAATGTCCAAAGTTTTAAAAATTTTGGGGAGAAAAATAGAAATTTTGAAAGTTCATTTGTGGTCTATAATAGAGTGCTTTTATTCATTTTAATGCAAAACTCTAATGAAGCTCTTGCAAATTTTTAGCTCAAAGCCGAGAGAGAGAGAGAGAAGAGTTCAGAAAAATTTCTAAGTCCAAACCTCCATCTTCCAA
>CM046376.1:20254346-20340588 GCA_025413485.1 Ficus microcarpa
AGCTCTCCAAATGGCACCAACATTTTTCACCAAACTTGGTGATTTCTTACAGCCAAAACCGAGGCCTCATATACCCATAAACCTCAAATTTTCTTCTCCTATTTTCTGCACCAACAAGGCCGAACCACTAGCACACCTAGGCACCAAAAATCACTTTGGTTTCTTGGTTGGAGTTTTTTCTCCATACTCGGCCACACCACCATTTTTTTCCCAAAAATTTTTCTCCCTTTTCTTCCTCTCCCATGCACGGCCACTGCCCAGAAAAATGGGTCAAAATTTCCAGATTTGCCCCCATGGATTCTAGCTCCAAAACCGAGCACTCTAGTTAGCCTCCCATGGGTTATTACAACTTTTTCTCTTGGTTCTCTCTCTCCCTCTCTCTCTCGGTTTTGGGGTGCAGAAAAATGGCAAGAGTTTGGCCAAATTTTCTGATTTAAATGATTAAATGCCACCCCTATTTATAGGCAAATGCAAACTTTTCAAAAATTACATTTTAGCCCCTAAACTTTGAAAATTTCCACTTTTTGGAGGTGAGGTGGTCGGCCAATGGCTTGGAGAGCAAGGGTGGATGACCTCATCAAGGTGACATCATCCAAGTGACATCACATGCTTACATCATCAAATTTCTAAAATTTACACTTTTGCCCCAAAAGTTAAAATTCTTGCAAAAATGCCTCCTAGGTGGCCGGTTGGTTCCTTGGTGAACAAGCCAAGCTTATCTCATCACGATGACATCATCTTGATGACATCATGTGCTTACATCATCAATTTTTCAAAATTTACACTTTGACCCCAAAAGTGAAAATTCTTGCATTTATGCCCCTTAGGTGTCAATGGCCGGTTCTTTGCTTGCTTTCCAAGCAAATGACATCATCTTGATGACATCAGGTGGTTACCTCATGCTGAGATCACATATTTTCCAAAATTACACTTTTGCCCCTAAAGATAAAATATTTGCAATTTTGCCCCTATAGGTGGCCGGCCCTTACTTGTCTTGTAAGGCCCCTCATTGTGACATCATCTTGAAGATATCACTACGCTTACATCGTCAAATTTTTAAAATTTACACTTTTGCCCCAAAAGTGAAAATTTTGACATTTTTGCCCCTGCATGTGACTGGCCCCAATGGGTTACTTGGTGACCAAGTTTTCTATATTTTCATGTCTTTTTTGCCCTTGACCTTAACTAGGTGTGCTTGATTTTCTAGGGTGGTTTTAAAGCCTATTTGAGCTATCTCGCCCATATTGATATATATTACAGTATTTTCTCATACTGCATCATACAATACTGCCAAGTCAACCCGTTGACCACTCTTGGTCAGACTTTGACTTTCTTGGTCAAATTTGACTTTTTCGGTCAAACTTTGACTTTTTCGAAATTACGTCCTTTTTCGTCCTTTTCGACTTGAAAGGACGTTTTCTAACCTTAAAAACCTATTTTGAGTCTTATTGAACTATAAGATCTTATAAAAAGTATGAAAAACTCTTAACCGAGCTTTTCCGTAAATATCTCAATGTTTGCACATAATTCATTCGAAGAGGAAATGATAACATGAAATTTCTAGGTATTACATACATGATCCCGTGTCGTGAACATAATATTTAATGTCACTTAATCATACTTCATAACTATTTCATAATTCCATTTCAGCATATATTGCTTACTTAGCACATTCCATGACATATACTTATCATACATATATAACATAGCATCAAATCATAACATATAGCACATAGCATACCAATTGTATCTAGGTAAGTATACAACTAATAGCCTATGCTGTAGGCGGCGTTGTACTTACCTTGTCTATGTCTGACGTTATGCTGTTCCACCTCGGAGCTCAGCTGCAGGTTACCTCCTGCTTAATCGAAGGACTAGGTAAGATTTCTAGTCTATGACCATAATATGTTGGTTATCCACCAACATTCATGCAATGCTTGGTTATATGTCCCCCCTATCATAAAACATTTTATGTGTGGTTACGTTGGATAACCTTTCATACCAATCACAGGTGTGAGCGTAAAGGGTTAGGCCAACACCTAACCTTAGACTTATCGTTATTCTAATCAAAACTAGGTTAACCCAAGTTAACCTCTAAGGTTACTAAAGTCAACCCTCCCTTTTGTAACGACCCACCTAGCGTAGGCCGTTACCGTACTTATTAACATACATTCATAATATAAACTTACTTACAGTGATTGAAAACACAGCGGAAATTTTTTTTTTTTTTTATAGCATTCACAAAACACTATAAACATAAAATAATACTGTTTTTTACGTACGAGTATATTAATTATCAGTTGTTATAAAAACATTTCATAATTTACATAAAACCACAAAACTCGTAGCGATACCCATTATCCACTCATTCACAGTGCCTTGGCTCGCTACCCCATCTTGCATCATTGTCAGATAGCTGGTTCCTTATCTACAGCATAAACTTAAACAGTGAGCTAAAGCTCAGTAAGTACAACTCTTAAACCGTAAAAACGATATAACATAAACATAACATACACATAGCATACATAGACCACGTTATGCTTTCTTATTCCTACTCCCTATGGGCCCTTAACTTGCGTGTTCGTATCCGGTGCGCGACTATGGATTGGTTGGGGCGGCCAAACCATATCCAGCTCAATCCACAGTCCAACCCGACCTGGCGCGGGTGGTACGACACAGCGCTTGATGACTTACTTATTCTTATTATTAGTGAACATACATTCTGTTGTCACCTTTTTAATTCTATTATTTCTTACCTTAGCATAATAATCATATACTTAACATATTTTATATTGCATACATGTTATCTAACACATAGCACAGAACACATCATGGAAATCTAGTAATATATACTAGTAGCTTATGCTGTAGACGGTGTTGTACTTACCGTCTATCCGTCTATCGCTTGACTACTTCTCTTCAAGATCCAACTGCAGAATTCCTCCTGCTCGATCGAAGGACGTACATGAGATTTCTAATCTAACTCGTAATATGTTGGTAACTAACCAACATTCATGCGGGTTTTCGGTGATATGTCCCCCTAAAAATAAAACCATGCATACATAACGGGTGACTACCTTAGTAGTCTTATTGATCATAAATCGTGACCTAAAAGGTTACGTTGGATATCCTTTCTTTTATACACTTAGCCCATATATAAACGTATCGGGTTAGATCAACACCAACCCTTGGGCTTTAATCATCAACTTATAGGTTAACCAAGGTTAACCCTTATGATTACTAACGTGAATCCCTATTCGGTCAACTTTAGGGTTTTGGGAACTAAGTCCCGATTACTCGGGTATAAATTCCCGGTTATCTTCCGTCTTAACGTTTCTTTGAAATCTTAACTTAGAATCCATTTTCTTTAAAACTTTAACTTAAAATTCCTTTTTCAGAAAAGACTTAGCTTTTAAAACTTAATCTAGGTAACTTGCTTCGTAAAAATTCGTAAATCTTGGACTATAATTTCATAAAATATTTAAGGGTCGGTAACTGCTTTTGGGACAGTTTCCATACTTGAAGTAACGTGTTTAGTTCGAAAAACGTTTTTCCTAGTATGGTTCTATAAAATCTTGCACAGAAATTCTTTGATTCCTGCGCAGTTTTGACATTTCAGTTTATACTTAAAAATCCCTTTTGAATTTGAAAAAGTTTCCTTCACGAAAGTTCTAGCCCTCGAAGAGTTCTAAAACTTTCATGTTTTGTAAAATTTCTGATTCCGTACCGATTGGTACCAGTTTTTAATCGAAAATGAGGTTAACTTAGAAATCCGGGTCTCACAGACCATCTACGGGTTTTCTTGAAAAAGAAGGCTGTTGGAGCCTTATTTTGGAAAACTGGCCGCGCAGGCCCCTAGGAAACACCCTAGTCTACAACTTTTGTGTTTTAAGTTTTTGCCCATTCGGCCTCTAAAGGCCTGTAATCCATGTTTTGCCGAAACTGTCCCCTGGAACCCGAGAGACAGTTTTGGTTCTTACATTTATTTTTACGTCCTAAGTCGCGGGTTCTAGCTCGACCGACCACTTCGGGAGATAGTCAACATACATGCAGCGCATCTAACGTCCCTTAACATAACCATGCAACCCATGTGATCTTGCAACCCAAAAATCCGAACTCATCATCCTAGGGTTGCATAATCTCTAGCTTAGCATACATCACACATTTCATGCACTTGGTTCACAAAAATCATCACATACATGCATAATTCTAATTGACCTAATTTGGGGACATATTACCTAATTCAAAACCCTAACATGCCATTCTAGCAATCTAATCACATAGCATAATTTATGAGCATAAAATTAAACCAAACCACACCTAGAATCACCCTAATCAAGCACTAAGCACACATGCAATCTAAGGCAGCAAATTAAACATACATAGGAGCTTATGCTCTTACAAAAATTTTTGCATAAAATACACATAAATCATAAGTTTAAAACTCATTTAAACTTGGTAAAAAGCTTTTGAAATTTTTACCTCAAATAGAGTGGATTTTCGGCTTAGGGTTTGAGATACCCGAAAAAAACTTCTTGCACCACTTAGCTTCTAGGGTTCGGCTGCTCACCCTATGTGCACCAAAAATCAAATTTTTGGTTTCCTTGTGGTCTCCTCTCCTTGCTCGGCCACTCAAGGGAGGTTAGCCCCAAATCTGAAAGTTTTTTCCTCTTTTCTAATCACAAACCCAAGGCTTGCTTGGAGCCAAATCAAGTGTCCAAAACTTGATCAACTCTCACCCTTTTTGCTAGCTTACCAACCCGAAATCTCTAACCCTAATTTCTCCCTCAAAATTTGGTTTTTCCCCTTGGTCTCCCCTGCACCAAACCCACGGCAAAGGGCTGCAAGAGGCTGCCAGAAATTTTCTTTTCTCACCCCATGGTCCTAGGCTACCCGAAGATGGAGGATTGGAAGGTTTGGCTTGAAAAATTTTCTGAACTCACACTCTCCCTTTCTCTCGGCTTCTTGTGCAGAAATTTTGCAAGAACTTGGCTATGTTTTTCATTAAAAGTGAATAGAAAACACTTCTATTTATAGGCCAAGTTTGAGCTTTCAAAAATATCATTTTGACCCCAAAATTTTTAAAATTTTGGACATTGGCATGCTAGGTGGCCGAAGTCTAGGGGAGGTGGAAGACAACTCATAGTGAGTTGGCATAGTCCACTTGTCATCTAGCCATTGGTCCAACACATCACTCATGTGAATAAAATAATACTTTCTTTTATGATATCTTAATTTAGGCTTTGTTTGATGGAAAAACCTTGAAACTTTGATTGTAAAAATTTAAATTCCAATACTGTAATTATTATTTCACAGTTTGGATTTTTATATTTACAGTCAAAAAAAATCGGATCGAAGATATTTTCTCAAATCCTTTCTGCCTCATGACCTAATATGGCGTGCTTGATTTTTCTAAGGTGGTTTTAGTTTTTATCAGTCATAAAAATTAGTTCCTGCAGTATTTTTCATAAAACGCAGATCTTAAAATTCCTCCGTCGCAATTTTGACCATTTTGGTCAAACTTTGACTTTTCGGGTCAACGGTTGACTTTTTGGTCAAAATTTTGACTTTTGTAAAATCGAGTAGATTTCACTCCTTTTTGTTCAAAAAGGCTATTTGCTTCTTCGAACAGTCATTTTTGAGTTTTATTAAGCTATAAAAACTCATAACACACATTAGAGCTCTGAAATAAGCTTTTTCATGAAATTGCATGTACTATTTACATTCAATTCTTTACAAAAGCTAGTTACATGAAAAACTAGACATCACAATCTACCCTCCTTAAAAATTTTCGTCCTCGAAAATTAAAATAACTTGGGGTAGCTCCTCTTCATCGCATCTTCTAGTTCCCATGTTGCTTCTTCAACGCTATGGTTTCGCCACAAAACTTTGACCATAGGAATAATTCTATTCCTTAAGACCTTATTTTCTCTGTCGAGAATTCTTACGGGCTTTTCTTCATAGGTTAGATCCGTCTGAACCTCCACTGGTTCTTGGCTGAGCACGTGGGAAGGATCTGGAACATACTTCTTGAGCATCGAAACATGGAAAACATCGTGCATGGAAGCTAATTCTGGTGGCAAGGCGAGCTTATACGCAACTTTTCCAATTCTCTTGAGGATCTCAAACGGTCCCGTGTACCGTGGACTGAGTTTTCCTTTCTTGCCAAACCGCATTACTCCCTTCATAGGAGCAATTTTGATGAAAACAGCATCACCAACTTGAAATTCTAATGGTCGTCGACGCTTGTCCGCATAGCTTTTCTGTCGGCTAAAGGCTACGTCGAGTCTCTGTTTGATCTTCTTAATATCCTCGGAGGTCTTTTCGATGAAGTCCATAGTTTGCAATTGTTTTTGCCCGACTTCTTGCCAGTGAACAGGCGATCTACACTTTCGTCCATACAACGCTTCAAATGGAGCCATTCCAATTGAGGCATGATAGCTGTTGTTGTAGGAAAATTCGATCAGTGATAGCTTTTCATCCCAATTTCCCTTGAAATCTAGGACGCACGACCTCAACATATCCTCCAAGGTCTGGATAGTTCTTTCTGACTGACCATCCGTTTGGGGGTGAAATGCTGTACTAAACTTCAATCTCGATCCCATGGCAGCGTGAACGCTCATCCAAAATCGGGAAGTGAAACGTCCATCACGGTCCGAAATGATTGATTTTGGAATTCCATGTAGTTTGACGATTTGAGCTACGTAAATTTGTGCCAATCTTTCCACTGAGTGGGTAGCTTTAATCGCAACGAAGTGGGCTGATTTGGTCAAACGATCTACTACGACCCAAATCGTGTCGTTTCCACTCGTAGTTCTGGGCAGTCCGACTACAAAATCCATCGTAATCTGCTCCCATTTCCACTCCGGAAGTTCTATCTTCTGTAATTCTCCTCCCGGATGCCGGTGTTCAGCCTTAACTTTTTGACAAGTTAGGCATTTTGACACAAATTCTGCCACCTGATTCTTCATGTTCGGCCACCAGTAGGTCTCCCTGAGATCCTTGTACATCTTGGTAGCTCCTGGATGTACGGAGTATGGCGTTTGGTGTGCCTCTGTCATTATTCGTTCCTTCAAACCCTTCACGTTTGGAACACAAATTCTCCCTTTAAAGTGGAGTATACCATCATCGGAAGTCTTGAACTTTGTGCCCTTCTCACTAAACAAACGAGCCTTCAGCAATGAAGAGTCATTTTCTTGATGTGCCTTAATGAAGTCCAGCAGATCAGACTTAAAGGTAAGCGAAGATAACCTTCCCGTTATTACTTCTACATTGAAATCAGCGATCTCTTTCTGTAGAGGCTTAGGAAGTGCTTCAATGGACATCAGCGTGCCTACTGACTTCCTACTTAATGCGTCTGCTACCCTGTTAGCCTTTCCAGGGTGGTAAAGGATTTCACAATCATAATCCTTTACGAGTTCTAACCACCTTCTTGCCTCATATTTAACTCCTTCTGAGTAAAAATATACTTGAGGCTCTGATGGTCGGTGTAGATTTCGCATTTATTCCCATACAGATAGTGCCTCCATATCTTGAGTGCGAAGACCACAGCTGCTAACTCCAGATCATGAGTAGGGTAGTTCTTTTCATGATTCTTCAATTGTCGTGATGCGTAGGCTACTACCTTCCCATTTTGCATCAAGACAGGTCCTAATCCATTTTAGAAGCGTCACTGTAAATCACGAAGTTTCCTGCTTCTACATCAGGAATTATCAGCACAGGTGCGCTTGTCAATTTCCTCTTAAGCTCCTGGAAATTTTCTTCACACTTCTGAGTCCACTCGTACTTCTTCTCCTTTCGAGTAAGAGCTGTAAGAGGTGCTGCTATCTTCGAAAATCCTTCGACGAATCTTCTGTAGTACCCTGCCAACCCAAGAAAACTTCTGATCTCTGTGACGTTTCTGGGTGCTGGCCACGAACTAACTGCGTCCACCTTGGTTGGATCTACAGAAATTCCTTCTTTTGTCACCACATGCCCCAAAAAGTGTACTTTTTCTAGCCAAAATTCACATTTCGTGAATTTAGCATACAGCTGGTGTTGTCTCAACATTTCCAGTACCAGCCTCAAGTGATGCTCATGCTCCTCCTGGGACCTCGAGTAGATCAGAATTGTCACGACCCGACTCGTCGCCTCTCAGTTTCACGCGGAGTCCGACCGCGCGAACCTGGAGCGTTCGCTTCGGACCGCGACATTAACTTAACTTACTTGCTTGATTGATATGAAAAATAAAGTTACCCAATTTTTAGAGTAAATTTTTTTTTTCTTTCTTTTCTAAAAATCGTTACTTGAAAACTCTTATTGCGGAAATTGTAAAACTTTAACACAAGTTAAACTAAACTTAAAAACTACTTTTCTTTCATAAAATCTTACTGCTTAAAGTGTAAAGTGTACTCACTCGAGTACCTAGCCTTCACCTATGAGGAAAGCTAGCATACATACATAACTTAACTTAAACATACATGCATACATACTGAATGAAATGAAAACACATTTTCTTTTAAACGCCTTTCGGAAACCCCGTAGCAGTCCATACCCACATTTCACATTCTGTTGCGCCATCTATCCACAGCTTGTTCAGAAAGTGCCGGTAGGAACCTTACCTACAGCATGAACATAAACAATGAGCTAAAAAGCTCAGTAAGCACAACATCCTATCCGCATGCAACTAATGCACAACAACGTGAACCAATTATAATTTATTATTAAATTAATTTGGGTCTCTCTACTGGTCTAATCTGATCCTATCTTGCTATTATAACATGTGTGTATGTACTTCGGTATGTAACCATGGAGTGATTGAAGGCGGTCCGTCCAAACCAACTCAAACCATGAAACACAAAGTTTAACATGGAGTAGTGGAGGCAGCCCTGCCATATCAAGTCAAACCATGGAACATGCCGTTTTAACTTACCACACAGGCAACGTCAGTACAACACAACATGTTCTACTTAACCTATCTCATATCTTACCATTATACTTATTTTTAGTGGACATACATCGTGATGCCATAAAAATTTAACATAACATGACATACAACGTGCATAACATACTTATACATACTATATGACATGCATACCTCATAGCATAACATCATACATACATAACACATAACACCTTGCATACATAACACATAACATACATAGCACACTTAACACATAACACACATAACATACTTAACATGCATACATAACGTGACATACATAACATGCATACATACGTGAACTTGAACATACCCTACATGCATACATAACATGACATCCTAACATGCGTTCATGCCGTAGGCGGAGTTGTACTTACCTTTCCGTCATACGTGCTTGACTGATTGTCCCATCCTAGTGCTGTTCCACTACTGGTACAGCTGCAGGTTCTACCTGCTTGACATAGGACAGACTCTACTTAATATCGTGAAAATGCAGGTAAACTAACCAACATGTCTACATGGCATTGGTTGTATGTCCCTTGACGTGCATAGCATCTAGTTTGGTTACCAAGGGTAACCTGGCGTGCTAAGCCAACCTAACCTCTAAGGGTTACTAATCTTAATCCGCAACTATCGGGTTATATCTGATAACCCTTTAGACGAGCTATCGGTATCCGTTAGGGTCACTTTAGATAACCCGTGAGGATAAACTAACTTAAAGCTACGAGTTAACCAAAAGTCAACAAAAGTCAACCTTGGTCAACTCTCGGTCAACTATGGTCAACCCCCTCGGGTCAACCTCTAGGGTCTCGGGCTTGACCCGATAACTCGAGTCTAACACCCGATTACCATACGTGAGCTAATCGTATGTTAAAACATAACTTGAAAATCATTTGTTCCATTCTTGGAAAATCACTTAGGGAATTAAATCCCAATTTTCACTTTCCTTGTAAAAATTCATAACTCACTTCATAAAATCCCAATTCTTGGTTTTATGCTTTGTAAATTCATTTTAGGTCGAAAACCGTCATTGGAACGATTTTCATAACCAAAATGCTTGTTTGAGATAGAAAATCAATTTTCTAAAAGCACTTGTTGAAATCGTGGTGCAGGGATTTCGGATTCCCTGAGCACCTCTGATAAAACAATTTTTATCTTAAAATCGGTGCGTAATATTAAAAAGTTTTCTTCACGAAAGTTCTAGCTCTCGAAAAATGCTAAAACTTTCGTGTTTTATGAAAATCCTAATTTGGCCTAGATCAGTACCAGTTTCGAGTTGAAACCGGCTGATCCTGGAACTAACGGGTCTGGGGGACGTGAATGCTTAGCCACGGGTTTTGGCAGTTTTGAAGGCCATTGGAGCCTTATTTTTGAAAACGACCCGCGATGCCCCCTTGGAAAAGTTGTTTTGGACAACTTTCATGTTTTACACTTTCCCAAATTCGGCCTCTAAGGGCCTGTTATTTTCTGTTTACGAAAACTGGGCAGATAGATCCGAACCTACAGCCAGTTTCGTGTTACATTAATTTTACGTCTCAACCGATCACTCGGGAGCCTAAAACAAACACATGCAACGTCATCTAACGTCCCACACACTTTGGACATGTTTTCCCCATCGTGGTTATGCAAACCAAACCCGAAACTTAACCTAGGTTTGCACACTTGTCTAGGGCTTGCACAAGCATGGGTTTGCATCACACAAACCAAACCGAATCAAAATCTAACAACCTAGCATGAGAGCCATACTTGGCTGCACCATAAACAGGGACAATACCAACCAATTTTCATGCAAACCAAGCAAACAAAGCAAGCACATAAACCATGCACAAAACAGAAAATCATGCAAGCTAATCTAGCTAGACATACACCCTAATCAAGCATCCATTCATAACCCTAGCATAACTAAAAAAACTGAACTTAAACTTATACAAACCATGGCTTAAATACATCATAAATCCACCAAATTAATGCTCAAACAAGGCTTGGGGTTAGGGTTATACCTCACCAAAAATTTTCGGAAATTGGTTCATCAATGGAGCCGAACTCCATTGCTCCTCTTGGCTGCCTCTTGGCTGCTCCATCTTGCAGCCGAATGCTCCACACCAAGGAGCTCCAAAACTCAGCCATGAACACATACACATACACATAAACATGCCATAAATTTCTATTCAATTTCTTGCTTGAAAATAGTCTAGGGTTTGAGAGATTACCAAGACTTACCCATAGGTTCTTGGAGCCGAAAATTGCTCCTCCTTGGGCTGATTCTTGCACACGGTTTTGGCTCACCAAAACCCCCAAAAAAATTTCACCAACAAGGGTGATCTCTTGCTGCCTTGGCCGAGCTTCTTGCAGCCCCCAAGACCCACGAATTTTTGGCTCCCTTTTTGCTGCACCACCAGCCGAACCACATGCACCCACCAAGCACAAAAATCACTTCTTGCTCATGCTTGGTTTCTCCTTCCTCCTTACTCGGCTCCACCAAGCTTTGGACCCGAATTTTTTCCTCTCCTTCTTCCTCCTTTCTCCCACGATTGCTGGTCAGAATTTTCTGGAAAAAATTTCCAGATTTGCTCTTGCTTGCACCAAGCTCAAAACCGACCCTCCCATGGTGGATTAAACATGATTTCTAAACTTTTGGCTTGCTTTCTCTCCCTCACATGGCTCACGAATTTTTCTGAGTTTTGGCTGTGGGTTAGGCTGTTTTTCTGGGTTTCCTCTGCTCTTTGCCGACTCCCACATAGCTGAAATAAAGAGATAATAATCAAACTTTTGTTTAATCCAATTTTGGCCCCAAAACTCTTTGATTTTTTTGGATTTCTCTCCCAAGTGGTGGCTCACGGCTGTTTCCAGCTAATTACCAGCTGGTTGTGCTGATGGAGGGCTGAGGTAAGCGCTGATGTCACGGCTTATGTCACAATTTTTTAAAAATTACATTTTTGCCCCCCGAAAATGGGAATTCTTGCAAAAATGCCCTCTAGGTGTCCGATTGTCTTGAAAATCAACACACCCATCCTATTTGATGATATTATCATCTTAGTGACTTCTTACGTCCATTTCGTCAATTTTCCAAAATTTACACTTTGCCCCCAAAAGTGAAAATTTTTGCATTTTGGCCCTAAACTTCAAAATGGCCATAATGCTTGCTTTTCCATCAAATATCATTCTTTTCATGATTTTATGTGATTTTCTTCCATTAAAATCACATATTTTCAAAATTTATATTTTTGACCCGAAAAATAAAATCTTTGCATTTTCGCCCCCGAAAATGACTATTTCTTGATTTCTTCTTGCAAAACAAATTATTTCCTTATTGTGACCTCCTCTAGCGACGTCACTCGGCGTACTTCACATATTTTTCAAAATTTACATTTTTGCCCCCAAAAATGAAAATTTTGACGTTCTTGCCCTTTGACTTGAATTGGTCTCCTTGAGTGATTTCTTGACCAAATATATCAGTCTGGCCTTAATTAATGCTAGGGATGCTTGATTTAACGGGTGTTTTCTTATTTTCTACTGTCTATTTGGGCTATCTCGCCCATACTGACATATTTTGCAGTATTTTCTCATACCGCAGCATTTTTCAATATCGAGTCAACTGTTGACCACTTTTGGTCAAACTTTGACTTTTTCGGTCAAACTTTGACTTTTTCGGCAAAACGTCCCTTATCGCCCCTTTCGACCAGAAAAGGCGTTTTCTAATCTTAAAAATCTATTCTGAGTCTTATTGAGCCATAAGACTCCGTAAAACGTGTGAAAAACTCTTAACTGAGTTTTTCCGAAAACATATCAATATATGCTCATAATTCCTTTAAAAGAGGAAAAATGGAAATCATGAAAATCTGGTTATCACAAGAATATCATCAATGAAGACGATTACGAATTTGTCCAGGAAGTCCTTAAACACTCGGTTCATTAAATCCATGAAGGCAGCTGGGGCATTGGTTAGTCCAAAGGGCATGACCAAGAATTCGTAGTGCCCATAACGCGTTCTGAAAGCTGTCTTGGACACATCTGACTCCTTGATCCGAAGTTGATGATAGCCTGAACGCAAATCGATCTTTGAAAATACTATCGCTCCCCTAAGCTGGTCGAACAGATCATCTATCCTTGGGAGAGGATATTTGTTCTTAATTGTGATCTTGTTCAACTCTCGGTAATCGATGCACATACGTAGCGATCTATCCTTCTTTTTTACGAACAAGACAGGTGCTCCCCACGGAGAGTGGCTCTGCTTGATAAATCCCTTATCCAAAAGCTCTTGTAGCTGTACTTGAAGCTCCCTGAGTTCTGCAGGTGCCATTCTGTACGGTGCCTTCGATACCGGTGCAACTCCTGGTAATAACTCGATTTCGAACGAGATCTCACGTTCTGGCGGCAGTCCTGGTAATTCCTCTGGAAACACGTCCACATATTCCCTGATGATGGGAACATCTTCTGGCATCAACTCCTTTTCTTGCTTCTTATCCACCATGTTAGCTAAATACCCTTGACATCCATTAGCTAACATCTTCCAGGCTCTTACAGCCGATACAAGCTTAGTGGTGGAATTCCGAGGTTGCCCATGGAAGTTAAACTCATCCTTCTCGCCTAGGTTGAACGTTATCCGGCGTCTTCGGCAGTCAATCCTAGCGTCGTATCTGCCTAAGAAATCCATCCCTAAGATTACATCGAAATCATGGAGTTTGATTGCGATGAGATCTGCAATTAATTCTCTGCCATTGATGATAACATGAACATTTTGGATCCAGAAATTGGACCACAAAATTTCACCAGATGGTAAAGAAGCACTGAAGGGTTGTCCTATCCTATTAACACTGTCTCCTAACTTCTGAGCAAATTCCAAGGATATGAATGAATGCGTAGCGCCAGAATCGAATAGTGCAATCACATCATAAGTGGCGATAGAAATCTGACCTGTCACCACATGTGATGTTCCGGCTTCTGCATCTCCCTTCGTGTAAGCATAGATCCTGGCTTGGGGTTCTGGTGCTTCCAGTCTGCCTAGTACTGTCGTAGGTCCCTCAAGCCTAGCTTGTACTGCGTGTATTTGCCGTTGGTTGGAGTTGCGATTCTGATACTGTGGCTGCTGGTTCTGGTACTGCGGTTGCTGGTTATTCTGAGGGCAATTCCTCGCAAAATGTCCCTCTTTACCACAGAGGTAGCAAGCATTGGATCCTTTCCTACAGACTCCTGGGTGTTTCTTCCCACAAGTCTCGCATGTAGGGTAAGTGACATTATTGCTATCATTTCCCCGGTTGCTCTTATTTTGTTGGAAATTTTTCTGTTGTCCCTGTTTATTAAATTCCCCTTCCGTTTGTTCTTCCCTGACTGCTTGGGACTTTGACTGGGGTTGCTTGCTTGTCCCCTGGTATTTGCTTCCGCACTCTGACGAGGTTGTGTCGACTTAGCAGCAGTCTTTTCTTCCTTTCTGGACTTAAAAATCTGGGCTCTAGCCTCTTTGTCCCGATTAATCCAGTACTCTGCTCTGACGGCTCTGCTAACGCAGTTTGACACTGTTTCTGGTGGACTACTGCCGGCACTGACTTGCTTCGCAATATCTGTACGGAACATCCTCATCATTAGCCGAACCTTCTCCTCTTCATTAGGTACCAGTTTTGGACATAAGCGAGCCAGTTGCTCAAATCTTCTGATTGCGTCCACAACTGTCATAGATCCCTGTCGGAAGTTCGTAAACTCGTTCTGTTGTACAGCAAGGACTTCTCTGTTGTAGTACATTGAGCGGAATTCATACTCAAAGTCTCGCCAGGACATAGCTGTAACGTCTCTCCGCATCTGTACTGTCATCCACCAATGTCTAGCGTCCTTCTTGAGAGCGAAGGAAGCGCATAGTACCTTCTCCTGTTCTGTAAGCCTCATGAAATCCAAGATGACCTGGATATCAATAAGCCAATTATCCGCGGCCATTGGATCTGTAGGCCCCTCAAACTCGGGCGCCTTCATCCGTCTAAAACGTTCATACAGCAGGTCTTCACGTATCACTGGCGGATTCGCTTGCATGGCAGCTGGTGCCATTAGAACTTCAGCATACTGAGGGACTTCTGGTTGCACCCCTAGCTGAACATTAGGTACCTGAGGTACCACTGGCGGAACTGGCTGTGGAGCTTCTCGGGCTGGTGGTGCCGGATTCATCCGTTCTAACTGTTCTCGGACTTTAGCCATTTCCTGTTGTTGCTCCAGCATTTGCTGTTGCAAATTCGTCATTAAAGTCACTAGATCCAGCTGGGGCGGATTTGCGGCTGCGTTTCCCCGTGTACGTACCATGCTTATATTCCTACTATAGGAAACAGATATTTTCATAAGCTAATAAACTTATCATGCATTTCATTCATACCATCACATCAGCATACATATCATACCATAACATAATAACATAATAACTTCATCATACTACATACATACTTAACATAACATGTAACATCATAACATAACTTTCCATATATCCCGTGATCACACGGTCTCTTTTTGTACAGTAAACAAAAGTACATCATCATATCAAAATACATACTTTATATACTTCAAAATACATCATACTGTTCATATTTACATATTTACGGCCAGAACTTCGGATGGAAGTGTCTAACACTTTCTCATCCTACATATATATATAACCTAATATCCGAATAACATATACTATAATAGTCCTAACAAAAGAAATATGCGAAATCGGCCCTAATCTAATCAGTGTCGTCGAGGGTACTCGCGGACGTATCTGTATCAGAAAGTACTACTACGGGTACCGGTGCATCATCGTCCGCTATCTCATCGGGATCATCAAGGGGAAACTCCTCAGGATCATCCTCGTCATCCATATCATCCTCATCATCACTAGAGATGTCGACAACTGGAGGGTCTTCCTGCTCCGGTGGATCTATCGGTATGACATCATCATCTGAGGCGTCCTCCGCGTCCATCGGGTCCTCTGCCCCTTGGGCAGGCATCTCCGGTACTGGCTCCTCGGGCCCTACCTCGTACTGCGGATCCTCGGGCCCTACCTCGTACTGCGGATCCTCATCTCCAGCGTCATCAGCAACGGGATCCTGGGCCTCATCTGCATGATCAGCGGCAGGTACGGTTTGGGCTATCGTCTCTGCTGCTAGTATGTCATCAGTGAAGCTGCCAACGGTCATCTCACAGCGGGGTGATGGAACGGACTGTCGGATGTGTGTCGGTACTCCATTCCAAAGGAGTAGCAACGCCTGTAACTCGGGCTCTGGTATATCCTGGGGAATATAAGGAAGCATCGTCTCCTGGAACCTCCAACAGTAGTGGACCATAGTCTCCCCTGGATAAGCGTGCCAATCCTGTGACATCCTCTGATAGCGAGTATGTCGCATGTCCTTATATATCGCAGGATCACGAATCGGCTCTCCGGCTCCTCGTGCTGGAAGTGGCCCATATCGGCACATCACGGCTGCGTGAAAGTGTGCCCAAGTACGGCTAGGTAGCTGCGGCTCTCCTAATGTAACCCACCATATCCTAGCATCACCGATCAGACATCTGCTGGCTAGGGTGACCTGTAGGTGCTCCTCGATGTGACACATCGTGAAGATCTGCTCCATATCATGTAGCCATATGCTAATCGATACTGATCGTCTGGTGCTATCGAAGTACTGAGGCTGCGATCGGTAAAAAGAAACTACAGCATCCCGATCCCTCTTCACTTGCGTCGTGTCCATAATACCGCGTCTATATCACGTAATATAATCATAAACACTATTACATATAAAACCATATAGCATATAAGAAAATAAATCTAAACTTACTTGCAATGATGGAGGCGATGTCAGGCAACTGTGAATTCGTGTCGCAAGAGAACCGCTCTGATACCAACTCTTGTAACGACCCACCTAGCGTAGGCCGTTACCGTACTTATTAACATACATTCATAATATAAACTTACTTACAGTGATTGAAAACACAGCGGAAATTTTTTTTTTTTTTTTATAGCATTCACAAAACACTATAAACATAAAATAATACTGTTTTTTACGTACGAGTATATTAATTATCAGTTGTTATAAAAACATTTCATAATTTACATAAAACCACAAAACTCGTAGCTATACCCATTATCCACTCATTCACAGTGCCTTGGCTCGCTACCCCATCTTGCATGATTGTCAGATAGCTGGTTCCTTACCTACAGCATAAACTTAAACAGTGAGCTAAAGCTCAGTAAGTACAACTCTTAAACCGTAAAAACGATATAACATAAACATAACATACACATAGCATACATAGACCACGTTATGCTTTCTTATTCCTACTCCCTATGGGCCCTTAACTTGCGTGTTCGTATCCGGTGCGCGACTATGGATTGGTTGGGGCGGCCAAACCATATCCAGCTCAATCCACAGTCCAACCCGACCTGGCGCGGGTGGTACGACACAGCGCTTGATGACTTACTTATTCTTATTATTAGTGAACATACATTCTGTTGTCACCTTTTTAATTCTATTATTTCTTACCTTAGCATAATAATCATATACTTAACATATTTTATATTGCATACATGTTATCTAACACATAGCACAGAACACATCATGGAAATCTAGTAATATATACTAGTAGCTTATGCTGTAGACGGTGTTGTACTTACCGTCTATCCGTCTGTCGCTTGACTACTTCTCTTCAAGATCCAATTGCAGAATTCCTCCTGCTCGATCGAAGGACGTACATGAGATTTCTAATCTAACTCGTAATATGTTGGTAACTAACCAACATTCATGTGGGTTTTCGGTGATATGTCCCCCTAAAAATAAAACCATGCATACATAACGGGTGACTACCTTAGTAGTCTTATTGATCATAAATCGTGACCTAAAAGGTTACGTTGGATATCCTTTCTTTTATACACTTAGCCCATATATAAACGTATCGGGTTAGATCAACACCAACCCTTGGGCTTTAATCATCAACTTATAGGTTAACCAAGGTTAACCCTTATGATTACTAACGTGAATCCCTATTCGGTCAACTTTAGGGTTTTGGGAACTAAGTCCCGATAACTCAGGTATAAATTCCCGGTTATCTTCCGTCTTAACGTTTCTTTGAAATCTTAACTTAGAATTCATTTTCTTTAAAACTTTAACTTAAAATTCCTTTTTCATAAAAGACTTAGCTTTTAAAACTTAATCTAGGTAACTTGCTTCGTAAAAATTCGTAAATCTTGGACTATAATTTCATAAAATATTTAAGGGTCGGAAACTGCTTTTGGGACAGTTTCCATACTTGAAGTAACGTGTTTAGTTCGAAAAACGTTTTTCCTAGTATGGTTCTATAAAATCTTGCACAGAAATTCTTTGATTCCTGCGCAGTTTTGACATTTCAGTTTATACTTAAAAATCCCTTTTGAATTTGAAAAAGTTTCCTTCACGAAAGTTCTAGCCCTCGAAGAGTTCTAAAACTTTCGTGTTTTGTAAAATTTCTGATTCCATACCGATTGGTACCAGTTTTTAATCGAAAATGAGGTTAACTTAGAAATCCGGGTCTCACAGACCATCTACGGGTTTTCTTGAAAAAGAAGGCTGTTGGAGCCTTATTTTGGAAAACTGGCCGCGATGGCCCCTAGTAAACACCCTAGTCTACAACTTTCGTGTTTAAGTTTTTGCCCATTCGGCCTCTAAAGGCCTGTAATCCATGTTTTGCCGAAACTGTCCCCTGGAACCCGAGAGACAGTTTTGGTTCTTACATTTATTTTTACGTCCTAAGTCGCGGGTTCTAGCTCGACCGACCACTTCGGGAGATAGTCAACATACATGCAGCGCATCTAACGTCCCTTAACCTAACCATGCAACCCATGTGATCTTGCAACCCAAAATCTGAACTCATCATCCTAGGGTTGCATAATCTCTAGCTTAGCATACATCACACATTTCATGCACTTGGTTCACAAAAATCATCACATACATGCATAATTCTAATTGACCTAATTTGGGGACATATTACCTAATTCAAAACCCTAACATGCCATTCTAGCAATCTAATCACATAGCATAATTTATGAGCATAAAATTAAACCAAACCACACCTAGAATCACCCTAATCAAGCACTAAGCACACATGCAATCTAAGGCAGCAAATTAAACATACATAGGAGCTTATGCTCTTACAAAAATTTTTGCATAAAATACACATAAATCATAAGCTTAAAACTCATTTAAACTTGGTAAAAAGCTTTTGAAATTTTTACCTCAAATAGAGTGGATTTTCGGCTTAGGGTTTGAGATACCCGAAAAAAAACTTCTTGCACCACTTAGCTTCTAGGGTTCGGCTGCTCACCCTATGTGCACCAAAAATCAAATTTTTGGTTTCCTTGTGGTCTCCTCTCCTTGCTCGGCCACTCAAGGGAGGTTAGCCCCAAATCTGAAATTTTTTTCCTCTTTTCTAATCACAAACCCGAGGCTTGCTTGGAGCCAAATCAAGTGTCCAAAACTTGATCAACTCTCACCCTTTTTGCTAGCTTACCAACCCGAAATCTCTAACCCTAATTTCTCCCTCAAAATTTGGTTTTTCCCCTTGGTCTCCCCTGCACCAAACCCACGGCAAAGGGCTGCAAGAGGCTGCCAGAAATTTTCTTTTCTCTCCCCTTGGTCCTAGGCTACCCGAAGATGGAGGATTGGAAGGTTTGGCTTGAAAAATTTTCTGAACTCACACTCTCCCTTTCTCTCGGCTTCTTGTGCAGAAATTTTGCAAGAACTTGGCTATGTTTTTCATTAAAAGTGAATAGAAAACACTTCTATTTATAGGCCAAGTTTGAGCTTTCAAAAATATCATTTTGACCCCAAAATTTTTAAAATTTTGGACATTGGCATGCTAGGTGGCCGAGTCTAGGGGAGTGGAAGACAACTCATACTGAGTTGGCATAGTCCACTTGTCATCTAGCCATTGGTCCAACACATCACTCATGTGAATAAAATAATACTTTCTTTTATGATATCTTAATTTAGGCTTTGTTTGATGGAAAAACCTTGAAACTTTGATTGTAAAAATTTAAATTCCAATACTGTAATTATTATTTCACAGTTTGGATTTTTATATTTACAGTCAAAAAAAATCGGATCGCAGATATTTTCTCAAATCCTTTCTGCCTCATGACCTAATATGGCGTGCTTGATTTTTCTAAGGTGGTTTTAGTTTTTATCAGTCATAAAAATTAGTTCCTGCAGTATTTTTCATAAAACGCAGATCTTAAAATTCCTCCGTCGCAATTTTGACCATTTTGGTCAAACTTTGACTTTTCGGGTCAACGGCTGACTTTTTGGTCAAAATTTTGACTTTTGTAAAATCGAGTAGATTTCACTCCTTTTTGTTCAAAAAGGCTATTTGCTTCTTCAAACAGTCTTTTTTGAGTTTTATTAAGCTATAAAAACTCATAACACACATTAGAGCTCTGAAATAAGCTTTTTCATGAAATTGCATGTACTATTTACATTCAATTCTTTACAAAAGCTAGTTACATGAAAAACTAGACATCACAATCTACCCTCCTTAAAAATTTTCGTCCTCGAAAATTAAAATAACTTGGGGTAGCTCCTCTTCATCGCATCTTCTAGTTCCCATGTTGCTTCTTCAACGCTATGGTTTCGCCACAAAACTTTGACCATAGGAATAATTCTATTCCTTAAGACCTTATTTTCTCTGTCGAGAATTCTTACGGGCTTTTCTTCATAGGTTAGATCCGTCTGAACCTCCACTGGTTCTTGGCTGAGCACGTGGGAAGGATCTGGAACATACTTCTTGAGCATCGAAACATGGAAAACATCGTGCATGGAAGCTAATTCTGGTGGCAAGGCGAGCTTATACGCAACTTTTCCAATTCTCTTGAGGATCTCAAACGGTCCCGTGTACCGTGGACTGAGTTTTCCTTTCTTGCCAAACCGCATTACTCCCTTCATAGGAGCAATTTTGATGAAAACAGCATCACCAACTTGAAATTCTAATGGTCGTCGACGCTTGTCCGCATAGCTTTTCTGTCGGCTAAAGGCTACGTCGAGTCTCTGTTTGATCTTCTTAATATCCTCGGAGGTCTTTTCGATGAAGTCCATAGTTTGCAATTGTTTTTGCCCGACTTCTTGCCAGTGAACAGGCGATCTACACTTTCGTCCATACAACGCTTCAAATGGAGCCATTCCAATTGAGGCATGAAAGCTGTTGTTGTAGGAAAATTCGATCAGTGATAGCTTTTCATCCCAATTTCCCTTGAAATCTAGGACGCACGACCTCAACATATCCTCCAAGGTCTGGATAGTTCTTTCTGACTGACCATCCGTTTGGGGGTGAAATGCTGTACTAAACTTCAATCTCGATCCCATGGCAGCGTGAACGCTCATCCAAAATCGGGAAGTGAAACGTCCATCACGGTCCGAAATGATTGATTTTGGAATTCCATGTAGTTTGACGATTTGAGCTACGTAAATTTGTGCCAATCTTTCCACTGAGTGGGTAGCTTTAATCGCAACGAAGTGGGCTGATTTGGTCAAACGATCTACTACGACCCAAATCGTGTCGTTTCCACTCGTAGTTCTGGGCAGTCCGACTACAAAATCCATCGTAATCTGCTCCCATTTCCACTCCGGAAGTTCTATCTTCTGTAATTCTCCTCCCGGATGCCGGTGTTCAGCCTTAACTTTTTGACAAGTTAGGCATTTGACACAAATTCTGCCACCTGATTCTTCATGTTCGGCCACCAGTAGGTCTCCCTGAGATCCTTGTACATCTTGGTAGCTCCTGGATGTACGGAGTATGGCGTTTGGTGTGCCTCTGTCATTATTCGTTCCTTCAAACCCTTCACGTTTGGAACACAAATTCTCCCTTTAAAGTGGAGTATACCATCATCGGAAGTCTTGAACTTTGTGCCCTTCTCACTAAACAAACGAGCCTTCAGCAATGAAGAGTCATTTTCTTGATGTGCCTTAATGAAGTCCAGCAGATCAGACTTAAAGGTAAGCGAAGATAACCTTCCCGTTATTACTTCTACATTGAAATCAGCGATCTCTTTCTGTAGAGGCTTAGGAAGTGCTTCAATGGACATCAGCGTGCCTACTGACTTCCTACTTAATGCGTCTGCTACCCTGTTAGCCTTTCCAGGGTGGTAAAGGATTTCACAATCATAATCCTTTACGAGTTCTAACCACCTTCTTTGCCTCATATTTAACTCCTTCTGAGTAAAAATATACTTGAGGCTCTGATGGTCGGTGTAGATTTCGCATTTATTCCCATACAGATAGTGCCTCCATATCTTGAGTGCGAAGACCACAGCTGCTAACTCCAGATCATGAGTAGGGTAGTTCTTTTCATGATTCTTCAATTGTCGTGATGCGTAGGCTACTACCTTCCCATTTTGCATCAAGACAGGTCCTAATCCATTTTTAGAAGCGTCACTGTAAATCACGAAGTTTCCTGCTTCTACATCAGGAATTATCAGCACAGGTGCGCTTGTCAATTTCCTCTTAAGCTCCTGGAAATTTTCTTCACACTTCTGAGTCCACTCGTACTTCTTCTCCTTTCGAGTGAGAGCTGTAAGAGGTGCTGCTATCTTCGAAAATCCTTCGACGAATCTTCTGTAGTACCCTGCCAACCCAAGAAAACTTCTGATCTCTGTGACGTTTCTGGGTGCTGGCCACGAACTAACTGCGTCCACCTTGGTTGGATCTACAGAAATTCCTTCTTTTGTCACCACATGCCCCAAAAAGTGTACTTTTTCTAGCCAAAATTCACATTTCGTGAATTTAGCATACAGCTGGTGTTGTCTCAACATTTCCAGTACCAGCCTCAAGTGATGCTCATGCTCCTCCTGGGACCTCGAGTAGATCAGAATTGTCACGACCCGACTCGTCGCCTCTCAGTCCACGCGGAGTCCGACCGCGCGAACCTGGAGCGTTCGCTTCGGACCGCGACATTAACTTAACTTACTTGCTTGATTGATATGAAAAATAAAGTTACCCAATTTTTAGAGTAAATTTTTTTTTTCTTTCTTTTCTAAAAATCGTTACTTGAAAACTCTTATTGCGGAAATTGTAAAACTTTAACACAAGTTAAACTAAACTTAAAAACTACTTTTCTTTCATAAAATCTTACTGCTTAAAGTGTAAAGTGTACTCACTCGAGTACCTAGCCTTCACCTATGAGGAAAGCTAGCATACATACATAACTTAACTTAAACATACATGCATACATACTGAATGAAATGAAAACACATTTTCTTTTAAACGCCTTTCGGAAACCCCGTAGCAGTCCATACCCACATTTCACATTCTGTTGCGCCATCTATCCACAGCTTGTTCAGAAAGTGCCGGTAGGAACCTTACCTACAGCATGAACATAAACAATGAGCTAAAAAGCTCAGTAAGCACAACATCCTATCCGCATGCAACTAATGCATAACAACGTGAACCAATTATAATTTATTATTAAATTAATTTGGGTCTCTCTACTGGTCTAATCTGATCCTATCTTGCCATTATAACATGTGTGTATGTACTTCGGTATGTAACCATGGAGTGATTGAAGGCGGTCCGTCCAAACCAACTCAAACCATGAAACACAAAGTTTAACATGGAGTAGTGGAGGCAGCCCTGCCATATCAAGTCAAACCATGGAACATGCCGTTTTAACTTACCACACAGGCAACGTCAGTACAACACAACATGTTCTACTTAACCTATCTCATATCTTACCATTATACTTATTTTTAGTGGACATACATCGTGATGCCATAAAAATTTAACATAACATGACATACAACGTGCATAACATACTTATACATACTATATGACATGCATACCTCATAGCATAACATCATACATACATAACACATAAACACCTTGCATACATAACACATAACATACATAGCACACTTAACACATAACACACATAACATACTTAACATGCATACATAACGTGACATACATAACATGCATACATACGTGAACTTGAACATACCCTACATGCATACATAACATGACATCCTAACATGCGTTCATGCCGTAGGCGGAGTTGTACTTACCTTTCCGTCATACGTGCTTGACTGATTGTCCCATCCTAGTGCTGTTCCACTACTGGTACAGCTGCAGGTTCTACCTGCTTGACATAGGACAGACTCTACTTAATATCGTGAAAATGCAGGTAAACTAACCAACATGTCTACATGGCATTGGTTGTATGTCCCTTGACGTGCATAGCATCTAGTTTGGTTACCAAGGGTAACCTGGCGTGCTAAGCCAACCTAACCTCTAAGGGTTACTAATCTTAATCCGCAACTATCGGGTTATATCTGATAACCCTTTAGACGAGCTATCGGTATCCGTTAGGGTCACTTTAGATAACCCGTGAGGATAAACTAACTTAAAGCTACGAGTTAACCAAAAGTCAACAAAAGTCAACCTTGGTCAACTCTCGGTCAACTATGGTCAACCCCCTCGGGTCAACCTCTAGGGTCTCGGGCTTGACCCGATAACTCGAGTCTAACACCCGATTACCATACGTGAGCTAATCGTATGTTAAAACATAACTTGAAAATCATTTGTTCCATTCTTGGAAAATCACTTAGGGAATTAAATCCCAATTTTTCACTTTCCTTGTAAAAATTCATAACTCACTTCATAAAATCCCAATTCTTGGTTTTATGCTTTGTAAATTCATTTTAGGTCGAAAACCGTCATTGGAACGATTTTCGTAACCAAAATGCTTGTTTGAGATAGAAAAACTATTTTTCTAAAAGCACTTGTTGAAATCGTGGTGCAGGGATTTCGGATTCCCTGAGCACCTCTGATAAAACAATTTTTATCTTAAAATCGGTGCGTAATATTAAAAAGTTTTCTTCACGAAAGTTCTAGCTCTCGAAAAATGCTAAAACTTTCGTGTTTTATGAAAATCCTAATTTGGCCTAGATCAGTACCAGTTTCGAGTTGAAACCGGCTGATCCTGGAACTAACGGGTCTGGGGGACGTGAATGCTTAGCCACGGGTTTTGGCAGTTTTGAAGGCCATTGGAGCCTTATTTTTGAAAACGACCCGCGATGCCCCCTTGGAAAAGTTGTTTTGGACAACTTTCATGTTTTACACTTTCCCAAATTCGGCCTCTAAGGGCCTGTTATTTTCTGTTTACGAAAACTGGGCAGATAGATCCGAACCTACAGCCAGTTTCGTGTTACATTAATTTTACGTCTCAACCGATCACTCGGGAGCCTAAAACAAACACATGCAACGTCATCTAACGTCCCACACACTTTGGACATGTTTTCCCCATCGTGGTTATGCAAACCAAACCCGAAACTTAACCTAGGTTTGCACACTTGTCTAGGGCTTGCACAAGCATGGGTTTGCATCACACAAACCAAACCGAATCAAAATCTAACAACCTAGCATGAGAGCCATACTTGGCTGCACCATAAACAGGGACAATACCAACCAATTTTCATGCAAACCAAGCAAACAAAGCAAGCACATAAACCATGCACAAAACAGAAAATCATGCAAGCTAATCTAGCTAGACATACACCCTAATCAAGCATCCATTCATAACCCTAGCATAACTAAAAAAAACTGAACTTAAACTTATACAAACCATGGCTTAAATACATCATAAATCCACCAAATTAATGCTCAAACAAGGCTTGGGGTTAGGGTTATACCTCACCAAAAATTTTCGGAAATTGGTTCATCAATGGAGCCGAACTCCATTGCTCCTCTTGGCTGCCTCTTGGCTGCTCCATCTTGCAGCCGAATGCTCCACACCAAGGAGCTCCAAAACTCAGCCATGAACACATACACATACACATAAACATGCCATAAATTTCTATTCAATTTCTTGCTTGAAAATAGTCTAGGGTTTGAGAGATTACCAAGACTTACCCATAGGTTCTTGGAGCCGAAAATTGCTCCTCCTTGGGCTGATTCTTGCACACGGTTTTGGCTCACCAAAACCCCCAAAAAAATTTCACCAACAAGGGTGATCTCTTGCTGCCTTGGCCGAGCTTCTTGCAGCCCCCAAGACCCACGAATTTTTGGCTCCCTTTTTGCTGCACCACCAGCCGAACCACATGCACCCACCAAGCACAAAAATCACTTCTTGCTCATGCTTGGTTTCTCCTTCCTCCTTACTCGGCTCCACCAAGCTTTGGACCCGAATTTTTTTCCTCTCCTTCTTCCTCCTTTCTCCCACGATTGCTGGTCAGAATTTTCTGGAAAAAATTTCCAGATTTGCTCTTGCTTGCACCAAGCTCAAAACCGACCCTCCCATGGTGGATTAAACATGATTTTCTAAACTTTTTGGCTTGCTTTCTCTCCCTCACATGGCTCACGAATTTTTCTGAGTTTTGGCTGTGGGTTAGGCTGTTTTTCTGGGTTTCCTCTGCTCTTTGCCGACTCCCACATAGCTGAAATAAAGAGATAATAATCAAACTTTTGTTTAATCCAATTTTGGCCCCAAAACTCTTTGATTTTTTTGGATTTCTCTCCCAAGTGGTGGCTCACGGCTGTTTCCAGCTAATTACCAGCTGGTTGTGCTGATGGAGGGCTGAGGTAAGCGCTGATGTCACGGCTTATGTCACAATTTTTTAAAAATTACATTTTTGCCCCCCGAAAATGGGAATTCTTGCAAAAATGCCCTCTAGGTGTCCGATTGTCTTGAAAATCAACACACCCATCCTATTTGATGATATTATCATCTTAGTGACTTCTTACGTCCATTTCGTCAATTTTCCAAAATTTACACTTTTGCCCCCAAAAGTGAAAATTTTTGCATTTTGGCCCCTAAACTTCAAAATGGCCATAATGCTTGCTTTTCCATCAAATATCATTCTTTTCATGATTTTATGTGATTTTCTTCCATTAAAATCACATATTTTCAAAATTTATATTTTTGACCCGAAAAATAAAATCTTTGCATTTTCGCCCCCGAAAATGACTATTTCTTGATTTCTTCTTGCAAAACAAATTATTTCCTTATTGTGACCTCCTCTAGCGACGTCACTCGGCGTACTTCACATATTTTTCAAAATTTACATTTTTGCCCCCAAAAATGAAAATTTTGACGTTCTTGCCCTTTGACTTGAATTGGTCTCCTTGAGTGATTTCTTGACCAAATATATCAGTCTGGCCTTAATTAATGCTAGGGATGCTTGATTTAACGGGTGTTTTCTTATTTTCTACTGTCTATTTGGGCTATCTCGCCCATACTGACATATTTTGCAGTATTTTCTCATACCGCAGCATTTTTCAATATCGAGTCAACTGTTGACCACTTTTGGTCAAACTTTGACTTTTTCGGTCAAACTTTGACTTTTTCGGCAAAACGTCCCTTATCGCCCCTTTCGACCAGAAAAGGCGTTTTCTAATCTTAAAAATCTATTCTGAGTCTTATTGAGCCATAAGACTCCGTAAAACGTGTGAAAAACTCTTAACTGAGTTTTTCCGAAAACATATCAATATATGCTCATAATTCCTTTAAAAGAGGAAAAATGGAAATCATGAAAATCTGGTTATCACAAGAATATCATCAATGAAGACGATTACGAATTTGTCCAGGAAGTCCTTAAACACTCGGTTCATTAAATCCATGAAGGCAGCTGGGGCATTGGTTAGTCCAAAGGGCATGACCAAGAATTCGTAGTGCCCATAACGCGTTCTGAAAGCTGTCTTGGACACATCTGACTCCTTGATCCGAAGTTGATGATAGCCTGAACGCAAATCGATCTTCGAAAACACTATCGCTCCCCTAAGCTGGTCGAACAGATCATCTATCCTTGGGAGAGGATATTTGTTCTTAATTGTGATCTTGTTCAACTCTCGGTAATCGATGCACATACGTAGCGATCTATCCTTCTTTTTTACGAACAAGACAGGTGCTCCCCACGGAGAGTGGCTCTGCTTGATAAATCCCTTATCCAAAAGCTCTTGTAGCTGTACTTGAAGCTCCCTGAGTTCTGCAGGTGCCATTCTGTACGGTGCCTTCGATACCGGTGCAACTCCTGGTAATAACTCGATTTCGAACGAGATCTCACGTTCTGGCGGCAGTCCTGGTAATTCCTCTGGAAACACGTCCACATATTCCCTGATGATGGGAACATCTTCTGGCATCAACTCCTTTTCTTGCTTCTTATCCACCATGTTAGCTAAATACCCTTGACATCCATTAGCTAACATCTTCCAGGCTCTTACAGCCGATACAAGCTTAGTGGTGGAATTCCGAGGTTGCCCATGGAAGTTAAACTCATCCTTCTCGCCTAGGTTGAACGTTATCCGGCGTCTTCGGCAGTCAATCCTAGCGTCGTATCTGCCTAAGAAATCCATCCCTAAGATTACATCGAAATCATGGAGTTTGATTGCGATGAGATCTGCAATTAATTCTCTGCCATTGATGATAACATGAACATTTTGGATCCAGAAATTGGACCACAAAATTTCACCAGATGGTAAAGAAGCACTGAAGGGTTGTCCTATCCTATTAACACTGTCTCCTAACTTCTGAGCAAATTCCAAGGATATGAATGAATGCGTAGCGCCAGAATCGAATAGTGCAATCACATCATAAGTGGCGATAGAAATCTGACCTGTCACCACATGTGATGTTCCGGCTTCTGCATCTCCCTTCGTGTAAGCATAGATCCTGGCTTGGGGTTCTGGTGCTTCCAGTCTGCCTAGTACTGTCGTAGGTCCCTCAAGCCTAGCTTGTACTGCGTGTATTTGCCGTTGGTTGGAGTTGCGATTCTGATACTGTGGCTGCTGGTTCTGGTACTGCGGTTGCTGGTTATTCTGAGGGCAATTCCTCGCAAAATGTCCCTCTTTACCACAGAGGTAGCAAGCATTGGATCCTTTCCTACAGACTCCTGGGTGTTTCTTCCCACAAGTCTCGCATGTAGGGTAAGTGACATTATTGCTATCATTTCCCCGGTTGCTCTTATTTTGTTGGAAATTTTTCTGTTGTCCCTGTTTATTAAAATTCCCCTTCCGTTTGTTCTTCCCTGACTGCTTGGGACTTTGACTGGGGTTGCTTGCTTGTCCCCTGGTATTTGCTTCCGCACTCTGACGAGGTTGTGTCGACTTAGCAGCAGTCTTTTCTTCCTTTCTGGACTTAAAAATCTGGGCTCTAGCCTCTTTGTCCCGATTAATCCAGTACTCTGCTCTGACGGCTCTGCTAACGCAGTTTGACACTGTTTCTGGTGGACTACTGCCGGCACTGACTTGCTTCGCAATATCTGTACGGAACATCCTCATCATTAGCCGAACCTTCTCCTCTTCATTAGGTACCAGTTTTGGACATAAGCGAGCCAGTTGCTCAAATCTTCTGATTGCGTCCACAACTGTCATAGATCCCTGTCGGAAGTTCGTAAACTCGTCCTGTTGTACAGCAAGGACTTCTCTGTTGTAGTACATTGAGCGGAATTCATACTCAAAGTCTCGCCAGGACATAGCTGTAACGTCTCTCCGCATCTGTACTGTCATCCACCAATGTCTAGCGTCCTTCTTGAGAGCGAAGGAAGCGCATAGTACCTTCTCCTGTTCTGTAAGCCTCATGAAATCCAAGATGACCTGGATATCAATAAGCCAATTATCCGCGGCCATTGGATCTGTAGGCCCCTCAAACTCGGGCGCCTTCATCCGTCTAAAACGTTCATACAGCAGGTCTTCACGTATCACTGGCGGATTCGCTTGCATGGCAGCTGGTGCCATTAGAACTTCAGCATACTGAGGGACTTCTGGTTGCACCCCTGCTGAACATTAGGTACCTGAGGTACCACTGGCGGAACTGGCTGTGGAGCTTCTTGGGCTGGTGGTGCCGGATTCATCCGTTCTAACTGTTCTCGGACTAGCCATTTCCTGTTGTTGCTCCAGCATTTGCTGTTGCAAATTCGTCATTAAAGTCACTAGATCCGGCTGGGGCGGATCTGCGGCTGCGTTTCCCCGTGTACGTACCATGCTTATATTCCTACTATAGGAAACAGATATTATCATAAGCTAATAAACTTATCATGCATTCTATTCATACCATCACATCAGCATACATATCATACCATAACATAATAACATAATAACTTCATCATACTACATACATACTTAACATAACATGTAACATCATAACATAACTTTCCATATATCCCGTGATCACACGGTCTCTTTTTGTACAATAAACAAAAGTACATCATCATATCAAAATACATACTTTACATACTTCAAAATACATCATACTGTTCATATTTACATATTTACGGCCAGAACTTCGGATGGAAGTGTCTAACACTTTCTCATCCTACATATATATACAACCTAATATCCGAATAACATATACTATAATAGTCCTAACAAAAGAAATATGCGAAATCGGCCCTAATCTAATCAGTGTCGTCGAGGGTACTCGCGGACGTATCTGTATCAGAAAGTACTACTACGGGTACGGTGCATCATCATCCGCTATCTCATCGGGATCATCAAGGGGAAACTCCTCAGGATCATCCTCGTCATCCATATCATCCTCATCGTCACTAGAGATGTCGACAACGGGAGGGTCTTCCTGCTCCGGTGGATCTATCGGTATGACATCATCATCTGAGGCGTCCTCCGCGTCCATCGGGTCCTCTGCCCCTTGGGCAGGCATCTCCGGTACTGGCTCCTCGGGTCCCACCTCGTACTGCGGATCCTCGGGCCCTACCTCATACTGCGGATCCTCATCTCCAGCGTCATCAGCAACGGGATCCTGGGCCTCATCTGCATGATCAGCGGCAGGTACGGTCTGGGCTATCGTCTCTGCTGCTAGTATGTCATCAGTGAAGCTACCAACGGTCATCTCACGGCGGGGTGATGGAACGGACTGTCGGATGTGTGTCGGTACTCCATTCCGTAGGAGTAGCAACGCCTGTAACTCGGGCTCTGGTATATCCTGGGGAATATAAGGAAGCATCGTCTCCTGGAACCTCCAACAGTAGTGGACCATAGTCTCCCCTGGATAAGCGTGCCAATCCTGTGACATCCTCTGATAGCGAGTATGTCGCATGTCCCTATATATCGCAGGATCACGAATCGGCTCTCCGGCCCCTCGTGCTGGAAGTGGCCCATATCGGCTCATCACGGCTGCATGAAAGTGTGCCCAAGTACGGCTAGGTAGCTGCGGCTCTCCTAATGTAACCCACCATATCCTAGCATCACCGATCAGACATCTGCTGGCTAGGGTGACCTGTAGGTGCTCCTCGATGTGACACACCGTGAAGATCTGCTCCATATCATGTAGCCATATGCTAATCGATACTGATCGTCTGGTGCTATCGAAGTACTGAGGCTGCGATCGGTAAAAAGAAACTACAGCATCCCGATCCCTCTTCACTTGCGTCGTGTCCATAATACCGCGTCTATATCACGTAATATAACCATAAACACTATTGCATATAAACCATATAGCATATAAGAAAATAAATCTAAACTTACTTGCAATGATGGAGGCGATGTCAGGCAACTGTGAATTCGTGTCGCAAGGGAACCGCTCTGATACCAACTCTTGTAACGACCCACCTAGCGTAGGCCGTTACCGTACTTATTAACATACATTCATAATATAAACTTACTTACAATGATTGAAAACACAGCGGAAATTTTTTTTTTTTTTTTTATAGCATTCACAAAACACTATAAACATAAAGTAATACTGTTTTTGCGTACGAGTATATTAATTACCAGTTAATATAAAATATTTCATAATTTACATAAAACCACAAAACTCGTAGCGATACCCATTATCCACTCATTCACAGTGCCTTGGCTCGCTACTCCATCTTGCATCATTGTCAGATAGCTGGTTCCTTACCTACAGCATAAACTTAAACAGTGAGCTAAAGCTCAGTAAGTACAACTCTTAAGCCGTAAAGAAAACAATATAACATATCATACACATAGCATGCATAGACCACATTATGCTTTCTTATTCCTACTTCTTATGGGCCCTTAACTTGCGTGTTCGTATCCGGCGCGCGACTATGGATTGGTTGGGGCGGCCAAACCATATCCAGCTCAATCCACAGTCCAACCCGACCTGGCGCGGGTGGTACGACACAGCGCTTGATGACTTACTTATTCTTATTATTAGTGAACATACATTCTGTTGTCACCTTTTTAATTCTATTATTTCTTACCTTAGCATAATAATCATATACTTAACATATTTTATATTGCATACATGTTATCTAACACATAGCACAGAACACATCATGGAAATCTAGTAATATATACTAGTAGCTTATGCTGTAGACGGTGTTGTACTTACCGTCTATCCGTCTGTCGCTTGGCTACTTCTCTTCAAGCTCAACTGCAGAATTCCTCCTGCTCGATCGAAGGACGTACATGAGATTTCTAATCTAACTCATAATATGTTGGTAACTAACCAACATTCATGCGGGTTTTCGGTGATATGTCCCCCTAAAAATAAAACCATGCATACATAGAGGGTGACTACCTTAGTAGTCTTATTGATCATAAATCGTGACCTAAAAGGTTACGTTGGATATCCTTTTTATACACTTAGCCCATATATAAACGTGTCGGGTTAGATCAACACCAACCCTTGGGCTTTAATCATCAACTTATAGGTTAACCAAGGTTAACCCTTACGATTACTAACGTGAATCCCTATTCGGTCACTTTAGGGTTTTGGGACTAAGTCCCGATAACTCGGGTATAAATTCCCGGTTATCTTCCGTCTTAACGTTTCTTTGAAATCTTAACTTAGAATTCATTTTCTTTAAAAACTTTAACTTAAAATTCCTTTTTCATAAAAAGACTTAGCTTTTAAAACTTAATCTTGGTAACTTGCTTCGTAAAAATTCGTAAATCTTGGACTATAATTTCATAAAATATTTAAGGGTCGGAAACTGCTTTTGGGACAGTTTCCATACTTGAAGTAACGTGTTTAGTTCGAAAAACGTTTTACCTAGTATGGTTCTATAAAATCTTGCACAGAAATTCTTTGATTCCTGCGCAGTTTTGACATTTCAGTTTATACTTAAAAATCCCTTTTGAATTTGAAAAAGTTTCCTTCACGAAAGTTCTAGCCCTCGAAGAGTTCTAAAACTTTCGTGTTTTGTAAAATTTCTGATTCCGTACCGATTGGTACCAGTTTTTAATCGAAAATGAGGTTAACTTAGAAATCCGGGTCTCACAGACCACCTACGGGTTTTCTTGAAAAAGAAGGCTGTTGGAGCCTTATTTTGGAAAACTGGCCGCGTGGCCGCTAGGAAACACCCTAGTCTACAACTTTCGTGTTTTAAGTTTTTGCCCATTCGGCCTCTAAAGGCCTGTAATCCATGTTTTGCCGAAACTGTCCCCTGGAACCCGAGAGACAGTTTTGGTTCTTACATTTATTTTTACGTCCTAAGTCGCGGGTTCTAGCTCGACCGACCACTTCGGGAGATAGTCAACATACATGCAGCGCATCTAACGTCCCTTAACCTAACCATGCAACCCATGTGATCTTGCAACCCAAAAATCCGAACTCACTATCCTAGGGTTGCATAATCTCTAGCTTAGCATACATCACACATTTCATGCACTTGGTTCACAAAAATCATCACATACATGCATAATTCTAATTGACCTAATTTGGGGACATATTACCTAATTCAAAACCCTAACATGCCATTCTAGCAATCTAATCACATAGCATAATTTATGAGCATAAAATTAAACCAAACCACACCTAGAATCACCTAATCAAGCACTAAGCACACATGCAATCTAAGGCAGCAAATTAAACATACATAGGAGCTTATGCTCTTACAAAAATTTTTGCATAAAATACACATAAATCATAAGCTTAAAACTCATTTAAACTTGGTAAAAAGCTTTTGAAATTTTTACCTCAATGAAGTGGATTTTCGGCTTAGGGTTTGGGATACCCGAAAAAAAAACTTCTTGCACCACTTATCTAAGGTTCGGCTGCTCACCCTATGTGCACCAAAAATCAAATTTTTGGTTTCCTTGTGGTCTCCTCTCCTTGCTCGGCCACTCAAGGAAGGTTAGCCCCAAATCTGAAATTTTTTTTCCTCTTTTCTAATCACAAACCCGAGGCTTGCTTGGAGCCAAATCAAGTGTCCAAAACTTGATCAACTCTCACCCTTTTTGCTAGCTTACCAACCCGAAATCTCTAACCCTAATTTCTCCCTCAAAATTTGGTTTTTCCCTTTGATCTCCCCTGCACCAAACCCACGGCAAAGGGCTGCAAGAGGCTGCCAGAATTTTTCTTCTCTCTCCCCTTGGTTCTAGGCTACCCGAAGATGGAGGATTGGAAGGTTTGGCTTGAAAAATTTTCTGAACTCACACTCTCCCTTTCTCTCGGCTTCTTGTGCAGAAATTTTGCAAGAACTTGGCTATGTTTTGCATTAAAAGTGAATAGAAAACACTTCTATTTATAGGCCAAGTTTAAGCTTTCAAAAATATCATTTTGACCCCAAAATTTTTAAAATTTTGGACATTGGCATGCTAGGTGGCCGAAGTCTAGGGGAGGTGGAAGACAACTCATAGTGAGTTGGCATAGTCCACTTGTCATCTAGCCATTGGTCCAACACATCACTCATGTGAATAAAATAATACTTTCTTTTATGATATCTTAATTTAGGCTTTGTTTGATGGAAAAACCTTGAAACTTTGATTGTAAAAATTTAAATTCCAATACTGTAATTATTATTTCACAGTTTGGATTTTTATATTTACAGTCAAAAAAAATCGGATCGAAGATATTTTCTCAAATCCTTTCTGCCTCATGACCTAATATGGCGTGCTTGATTTTTCTAAGGTGGTTTTAGTTTTTATCAGTCATAAAAATTAGTTCCTGCAGTATTTTTCATAAAACGCAGATCTTAAAATTCCTCCGTCGCAATTTTGACCATTTTGGTCAAACTTTGACTTTTCGGGTCAACGGTTGACTTTTTGGTCAAAATTTTGACTTTTGTAAAATCGAGTAGATTTCACTCCTTTTTGTTCAAAAAGGCTATTTGCTTCTTCAAACAGTCATTTTTGAGTTTTATTAAGCTATAAAAACTCATAACACACATTAGAGCTCTGAATAAGCTTTTTCATGAAATTGCATGTACTATTTACATTCAATTCTTTACAAAAGCTAGTTACATGAAAAACTAGACATCACAATCTACCCTCCTTAAAAATTTTCGTCCTCGAAAATTAAAATAACTTGGGGTAGCTCTCTTCATCGCATCTTCTAGTTCCCATGTTGCTTCTTCAACGCTATGGTTTCGCCACAAAACTTTGACCATAGGAATAATTCTATTCCTTAAGACCTTATTTTCTCTGTCGAGAATTCTTACGGGCTTTTCTTCATAGGTTAGATCCGTCTGAACCTCCACTGGTTCTTGGCTGAGCACGTGGGAAGGATCTGGAACATACTTCTTGAGCATCGAAACATGGAAAACATCGTGCATGGAAGCTAATTCTGGCGGCAAGGCGAGCTTATACGCAACTTTTCCAATCTCTTGAGGATCTCAAACGGTCCCGTGTACCGTGGACTGAGTTTTCCTTTCTTGCCAAACCGCATTACTCCCTTCATAGGAGCAATTTTGATGAAAACAGCATCACCAACTTGAAATTCTAATGGTCGTCGACGCTTGTCCGCATAGCTTTTCTGTCGGCTAAAGGCTACGTCGAGTCTCTGTTTGATCTTCTTAATATCCTCGGAGGTCTTTTCGATGAAGTCCATAGTTTGCAATGTTTTTGCCCGACTTCTTGCCAGTGAACAGGCGATCTACACTTTCGTCCATACAACGCTTCAAATGGAGCCATTCCAATTGAGGCATGAAAGCTGTTGTTGTAGGAAAATTCGATCAGTGATAGCTTTTCATCCCAATTTCCCTTGAAATCTAGGACGCACGACCTCAACATATCCTCCAAGGTCTGGATAGTTCTTTCTGACTGACCATCCGTTTGGGGGTGAAATGCTGTACTAAACTTCAATCTCGATCCCATGGCAGCGTGAACGCTCATCCAAAATCGGGAAGTGAAACGTCCATCACGGTCCGAAATGATTGATTTTGGAATTCCATGTAGTTTGACGATTTGAGCTACGTAAATTTGTGCCAATCTTTCCACTGAGTGGGTAGCTTTAATCGCAACGAAGTGGGCTGATTTGGTCAAACGATCTACTACGACCCAAATCGTGTCGTTTCCACTCGTAGTTCTGGGCAGTCCGACTACAAAATCCATCGTAATCTGCTCCCATTTCCACTCCGGAAGTTCTATCTTCTGTAATTCTCCTCCCGGATGCCGGTGTTCAGCCTTAACTTTTTGACAAGTTAGGCATTTTGACACAAATTCTGCCACCTGATTCTTCATGTTCGGCCACCAGTAGGTCTCCCTGAGATCCTTGTACATCTTGGTAGCTCCTGGATGTACGGAGTATGGCGTTTGGTGTGCCTCTGTCATTATTCGTTCCTTCAAACCCTTCACGTTTGGAACACAAATTCTCCCTTTAAAGTGGAGTATACCATCATCGGAAGTCTTGAACTTTGTGCCCTTCTCACTAAACAAACGAGCCTTCAGCAATGAAGAGTCATTTTCTTGATGTGCCTTAATGAAGTCCAGCAGATCAGACTTAAAGGTAAGCGAAGATAACCTTCCCGTTATTACTTCTACATTGAAATCAGCGATCTCTTTCTGTAGAGGCTTAGGAAGTGCTTCAATGGACATCAGCGTGCCTACTGACTTCCTACTTAATGCGTCTGCTACCCTGTTAGCCTTTCCAGGGTGGTAAAGGATTTCACAATCATAATCCTTTACGAGTTCTAACCACCTTCTTTGCCTCATATTTAACTCCTTCTGAGTAAAAATATACTTGAGGCTCTGATGGTCGGTGTAGATTTCGCATTTATTCCCATACAGATAGTGCCTCCATATCTTGAGTGCGAAGACCACAGCTGCTAACTCCAGATCATGAGTAGGGTAGTTCTTTTCATGATTCTTCAATTGTCGTGATGCGTAGGCTACTACCTTCCCATTTTGCATCAAGACAGGTCCTAATCCATTTTTAGAAGCGTCACTGTAAATCACGAAGTTTCCTGCTTCTACATCAGGAATTATCAGCACAGGTGCGCTTGTCAATTTCCTCTTAAGCTCCTGGAAATTTTCTTCACACTTCTGAGTCCACTCGTACTTCTTCTCCTTTCGAGTGAGAGCTGTAAGAGGTGCTGCTATCTTCGAAAATCCTTCGACGAATCTTCTGTAGTACCCTGCCAACCCAAGAAAACTTCTGATCTCTGTGACGTTTCTGGGTGCTGGCCACGAACTAACTGCGTCCACCTTGGTTGGATCTACAGAAATTCCTTCTTTTGTCACCACATGCCCCAAAAAGTGTACTTTTTCTAGCCAAAATTCACATTTCGTGAATTTAGCATACAGCTGGTGTTGTCTCAACATTTCCAGTACCAGCCTCAAGTGATGCTCATGCTCCTCCTGGGACCTCGAGTAGATCAGAATTGTCACGACCCGACTCGTCGCCTCTCAGATCCACGCGGAGTCCGACCGCGCGAACCTGGAGCGTTCGCTTCGGACCGCGACATTAACTTAACTTACTTGCTTGATTGATATGAAAAATAAAGTTACCCAATTTTTAGAGTAAATTTTTTTTTTCTTTCTTTTCTAAAAATCGTTACTTGAAAACTCTTATTGCGGAAATTGTAAAACTTTAACACAAGTTAAACTAAACTTAAAAACTACTTTTCTTTCATAAAATCTTACTGCTTAAAGTGTAAAGTGTACTCACTCGAGTACCTAGCCTTCACCTATGAGGAAAGCTAGCATACATACATAACTTAACTTAAACATACATGCATACATACTGAATGAAATGAAAACACATTTTCTTTTAAACGCCTTTCGGAAACCCCGTAGCAGTCCATACCCACATTTCACATTCTGTTGCGCCATCTATCCACAGCTTGTTCAGAAAGTGCCGGTAGGAACCTTACCTACAGCATGAACATAAACAATGAGCTAAAAAGCTCAGTAAGCACAACATCCTATCCGCATGCAACTAATGCACAACAACGTGAACCAATTATAATTTATTATTAAATTAATTTGGGTCTCTCTACTGGTCTAATCTGATCCTATCTTGCTATTATAACATGTGTGTATGTACTTCGGTATGTAACCATGGAGTGATTGAAGGCGGTCCGTCCAAACCAACTCAAACCATGAAACACAAAGTTTAACATGGAGTAGTGGAGGCAGCCCTGCCATATCAAGTCAAACCATGGAACATGCCGTTTTAACTTACCACACAGGCAACGTCAGTACAACACAACATGTTCTACTTAACCTATCTCATATCTTACCATTATACTTATTTTTAGTGGACATACATCGTGATGCCATAAAAATTTAACATAACATGACATACAACGTGCATAACATACTTATACATACTATATGACATGCATACCTCATAGCATAACATCATACATACATAACACATAAACACCTTGCATACATAACACATAACATACATAGCACACTTAACACATAACACACATAACATACTTAACATGCATACATAACGTGACATACATAACATGCATACATATGTGAACTTGAACATACCCTACATGCATACATAACATGACATCCTAACATGCGTTCATGCCGTAGGCGGAGTTGTACTTACCTTTCCGTCATACGTGCTTGACTGATTGTCCCATCCTAGTGCTGTTCCACTACTGGTACAGCTGCAGGTTCTGCCTGCTTGACATAGGACAGACTCTACTTAATATCGTGAAAATGCAGGTAAACTAACCAACATGTCTACATGGCATTGGTTGTATGTCCCTTTACGTGCATAGCATCTAGTTTGGTTACCAAGGGTAACCTGGCGTGCTAAGCCAACCTAACCTCTAAGGGTTACTAATCTTAATCCGCAACTATCGGGTTATATCTGATAACCCTTTAGACGAGCTATCGGTATCCGTTAGGGTCACTTTAGATAACCCGTGAGGATAAACTAACTTAAAGCTACGAGTTAACCAAAAGTCAACCTTGGTCAACTCTCGGTCAACTATGGTCAACCCCCTCGGGTCAACCTCTAGGGTCTCGGGCTTGACCCGATAACTCGAGTCTAACACCCGATTACCATACGTGAGCTAATCGTATGTTAAAACATAACTTGAAAATCATTTGTTCCATTCTTGGAAAATCACTTAGGGAATTAAATCCCAATTTTTCACTTTCCTTGTAAAAATTCATAACTCACTTCAGAAAATCCCAATTCTTGGTTTTATGCTTTGTAAATTCATTTTAGGTTGAAAACCGTCATTGGAACGATTTTCGTAACCAAAATGCTTGTTTGAGATAGAAAAACTATTTTTCTAAAAGCACTTGTTGAAATCGTGGTGCAGGGATTTCGGATTCCCTGAGCACCTCTGATAAAACAATTTTTATCTTAAAATCGGTGCGTAATCTTAAAAAGTTTTCTTCACGAAAGTTCTAGTTCTCGAAAAATGCTAAAACTTTCATGTTTTATGAAAATCCTAATTCGGCCTAGATCAGTACCAGTTTCGAGTTGAAACCGGCTGATCCTGGAACTAACGGGTCTGGGGGACGTGAATGCTTAGCCACGGGTTTTGGCAGTTTTGAAGGCCATTGGAGCCTTATTTTTGAAAACGACCCGCGTTGTCCCCTTGGAAAAGTTGTTTTGGACAACTTTCATGTTTTACACTTTCCCAAATTCGGCCTCTAAGGGCCTGTTATTTTCTGTTTACGAAAACTGGGCAGATAGATCCGAACCTACAGCCAGTTTCGTGTTACATTAATTTTACGTCTCAACCGATCACTCGGGAGCCTAAAACAAACACATGCAACGTCATCTAACGTCCCACATGCTTTGGACATGTTTTCCCCATCGTGGTTATGCAAACCAAACCCGAAACTTAACCTAGGTTTGCACACTTGTCTAGGGCTTGCACAAGCATGGGTTTGCATCACACAAACCAAACCGAATCAAAATCTAACAACCTAGCATGAGAGCCATACTTGGCTGCACCATAAACAGGGACAATACCAACCAATTTTCATGCAAACCAAGCAAACAAAGCAAGCACATAAACCATGCACAAAACAGAAAATCATGCAAGCTAATCTAGCTAGACATACACCCTAATCAAGCATCCATTCATAACCCTAGCATAACTAAAAAAAACTGAACTTAAACTTATACAAACCATGGCTTAAATACATCATAAATCCACCAAATTAATGCTCAAACAAGGCTTGGGGTTAGGGTTATACCTCACCAAAAATTTTCGGAAATTGGTTCAACCTCATATGAGGTCCCCTAGGAAACACCCTGCTCTACAACTTTTGTGTTTTACGTTTTTGCCCATTCGGCCTCTAAAGACCTGCAATGACCACTTTCCTAAGATTGTCCAGTTTGGAACCCGAACTGGCAGCCTTGTCTAGTTAAACCGGTTTACGTCCTTATTCGCGGGTTCTACCTCGACCGGTAACATCCGGAGCTTAATGACAAATCATGCAGCGTTTCTAACGTCCTGCATATCCCAACATGCAGCTCCAACGTATCCATGCAGCCCATACAATCCGAACCCTATCCTAGGGTTGCATGGTCTAGCATATCACATACCATTCCAAGCATTCCATAACATACTGAAATAAATTCCTAGCATACAATCACATGCTCAATCATGCTATAGGGGACATATATCCTCATGTAAAATTCTAGCATGCAATCCTAGCATATCATTCAAGCATAAGCATGTTAATGACATAAATAGACCAAACCACCATTAAGCTACCTAATCAAGCACTAGAGCAACTAATGGGCATAAAATAAATTAATGAGCTTATGCTCTTACAACCATTGGCTTGAAACAAATACATTTAAATCTTAACTTAAAAACTTGATTGAAATGAGATTAAAGCTTTTGAAAAATTACCTTGAATAGGTAGGGTTTGGCTTAAGGATTGAACCACAAAATCACCCCTTGGTTCCTAGCTCCTAGAGCCGGTTCTACCTCACCAAAAAGACACCAAACTTGGCTGTTTTGGACCTCAAAATTAGCCTCCCCCTAATGCATGGCCACACCACAAGTTTGGACTCAAAATCTGAAAATTTTCCACTGCTTTTCCCTGCACAATCAGTGGCTGCTCCTAGACCCAAAAATTGGTCTCAAATCTTGATTTCGGTTGCTCGGATCACACCCGAACTCTCCCCTAGAGTGTCCCCTAACTTTCCAGAATTTTTTTTTCTCTTGCTGCCCTGCTCTCCCACACACGGCAGCAGCCTAGAATGCTGGCTTAAAATTTTTTTTCTCACTTCCCTCTTGCTTCCTCATACAAAACCGAACACCCCTACACCTTGGTTCAAGAAATTTTTTTGTTTCTCTTCCACTCTCTCCCTCTCGGTTTTGGCTGAAGAAAATGGGCAGAATTTCACTAGATTTTCTGATTTAAAAAGGGTGGTGAGCACCCCTATTTATAGGCAATGTGGGACTCTTGAAACATAGAATTTTGACCCCAAAACTTTTAAATTTTTTCACAAAAACCCCCCTAGTGGCCGGCTGTTTTGGAGTGGAGAACAAGCAAGAAAACTCTAGAACAAGACACTTGTCTTGTGTGGATTTGCTCTCAAAAAGTTGGTGATGTCATAAATAAAAAAATTATGATGTCATAAATCATAAAGGCTTGTTTGTCTACTTTTTTCAATAAACAGTATAATTTAAACTTAACACAGATAAATATAATAATGTGTTGTACTAATACACAATATTAATATTTTATACTATCATAAAAATTTTATCTGTGAAAAATCGGGCTGAAAAATTTTTTCTTTATTTTCTCAAACCCTTTTGCCCTGTGCCCTAACTTTGCGTGCTTGATTTTTCTACGGCGGTTTTAGTTCTCATTTACGTCATCTTATCTGAAAAAATGAGTTTTCGCAGTATTTTTCCCATACTGCATGTCACAAAATTGTACTATTAGGGTTTTGACCATTTTGATCAAACTTTGACTTTTCCGGGTCAAAGTTGACTTTTTTGGTCAACCCTTTGACTTTCCTGGGAGGGTGTAATCAATTATGTTTTCCCAAAGCAGTTAGGGACCTTGCAAACCCTAACTGTATCTGGAGGCGCGCTAAATAAATGATGGTACGTACACTATGGGACCCATAAGAAAGATAAGTTCAAGTTAAAAAGGATTGCATAAATGAACATAAATGGTTCACGCATGTGCATATGATGAATATTATGTTTTCAAGATGTTTTAAATATGAAAATGTTTTGTGAGATCGCGTTTGTGCTTATTGGGCGAAAGCTCATCAAGTTATATTTCATACTGTAGGTAAGAAACCTACAGCTTAATGGTGGGCGTTGTGTGGATGATACGGCGGCAGATGAAGGGCGGTATGGATACCACTACGCATTAATTCCGCAATCTTTTGATAAGTTAAGAAGTTTTGTATATCAGTATATCTGAAGAAGACAAATTATGTTTTATGGTATTTTGCTATTAAAGACCTTAAGGGATCTTTTTATTCAGTATGTAAATATACGTGGTGTTTTACTAAAGACAAATGCTTTTTATAAGTATGTTTCAAAAAAACAAAACAAAACAAAACTCCCAAATTTTAAGTAAAGTTAAGTTAAGTAAGTAAGGTGGCGGCCCTACGTAGTAAGGGGGCGTCACAAAGTTGGTATCAGAGCGGTATCCTGCCAGCCTACTTCGTCTTGCTCCGCATCGTTCCACAATAGCCAAAGTAAGTTAAATTATTTTCTTACGCTTAGAATTAGATTTTCGTACGCAACTTCCATCGATGGTTACAATGGAGGATGTTAGGTGTAGAGATGACGTTGGGTTGTGCCCTAGCTCGATGGTGGTAATTAAAGTAATGTATGCCCATGATGAAGAAATTATGAACTTTCCTAAAAAGTTATGATAATGTATTTATGAAGATTATGGTTCTGTATAAAAGATATGATTTTATAAAATTTTTAAAAATAAGAAGCTTATTTTGTTGCTTCTATACAGAACCATGCCACCAAAACGTAGAGCGGCACAGGCCTAGAATGTCGATCTCGCAGCCCAGCTGAACGAGTTAAGGGAGATGATGCTAGCCCAACAACAAGAGATAGGCGGGCTTAGGGCTCAAATTGCCCAACAGAATCAGGGACCTCCCGAGGCCGGGGTGCCACCAGCACATGAGGAGCAACCTGCGGCACCGGAGTTTCCCGATGAGGACCCGGTGATTCCGGAACACCCTGCGGCCCCTGAAGCACCTATGGCGCCAGCAACTATTCCACCAGCACCACGAGCACGGACCCCGACAGAGCTATATCACGAATTTCGGCGCATGAAGGCACCGGAATTTGAGGGATCGACAGACCCTATCGAGGCCGACAATTGGCTCATCGACCTCCAAGTTTCTCTGAACTTCCTCGGGCTCGACGATCGAAAGAGAGTCCTCTGTGCGTCATTCATGCTGAAGAAAGACGCTCGGTTATGGTGGGAGACAGTTCAGATCAGACGGGACGTTAATCAGATGACGTGGGAAGACTTCGTTGAAGAATTTCGAGAGAAGTATTTCAACACAGAAGTCATGGAAGCCTAGCAAGATGAGTTCAACAATTTCTGTCAGGGAAATTTATCTATAGCTGAAGCAGTGAGAAAGTTCGAGCAGTTGGCACGCCTCTGCCCTCAACTCATCAGTTCTGAGAGGGACAAAGTAAGAAAGATGATGAAGATGTTTCGCTCGGACTTAGCCGTGGTGATTAGCAGTGGCCCTTACCCACCGCTCACTGTTGCGGAATGCGTTAGTCGGGCAGTACGAGCAGAATACTGGGTGGGACAGAACAAGGCACAACGGGCTAAGTTCTTTAAGGAAAAGAATGAGGAGAAGGCCCTAGCCAAGTAGAGTCAGACCAGACCAGGCCAACCATCGCAGCAGAAAGGGCAAGGAGGGTCTTCTGGCCAATGCGGCAGCAACAAGCCGTATGACAACCCCCAGCAGAAGAGAAAGTGGAATGCTGGAGGACAGGGGATCCAACAGAATCCTCCCCAGAAAAAGAGTGCCCCTGACAACAATGGAACCCCCACTTGTCCGAAATGTGGGAGAAAGCACCCAGGAGACTGCCGGGCAGGAACAAACCGCTGCTATCTGTGTGGCAAGGAAGGCCACTTTGCAAAGAACTGTAATGCAAATGTCCAGAACCAGCAAAACTACCAAAGGGGTCAAGGAAGTCAGTTACACGCCGCACAGACGAAGCTCAAAGGACCAGCAATTTCCCAAGGCCGACTCGAAGCTTCGGAACCACAAGGACGCATCTATGCCTATACCAAGGAGGATGTGCAAGCTGGACCATCCACGGTGGTGACAGGTTAGCTTCCTTTTGCCCAACAAGATGCATATGTGTTGATTGATTCTGGAGCTACGCATTCTTTTACATCACCTAGATTTGCAAGGAAACTAGGTAGAGATAATGATAAAATCGGAAGAATTTTTCGTACTGCATTACCCTCTGGGGAAATTTTGCTGTCTGATTATTGGATACGCCATGTTCCAATAATTATATGCGGTAGAGAGATGTATGCCAACCTGATCGTCATTGATCTACACGACTACGACGTTATTCTGGGTATGGATTTCTTGGGAAAGTATAATGCGGTTATAGACTGCTAACGTCGTGCTGTCACGTTCAAGCCAGCTGGAGACAAGGAGTTCACCTTTCGAGGATCGACCCCAAAGCAGCCAAAGATGTTTATTTCGGCGCTAAAGGCTAGAAAATTGTTGGCGGAAGGATGTGTGGGATTTCTAGCCAACATGGTGGATAAGACTCTAGAGACCAAGGGTAAGCCGGAAGAAGTACTGATAGTCAAGGAGTTTATTGAAGTCTTTCCGGAAGAATTGTCAGGATTGCCGCCAGAGCGAGAAATCTCTTTTGAGATTGAGTTACTTCCAGGATCGGCACCAGTTTCCAAGGCACCTTATAGGATGGCGCCTGCTGAACTAAGGGAATTGCAAGTTCAGTTGAAAGAGCTCCTGGATAAAGGATTCATCCGACAGAGCTATTGACCTTGGGGAGCCCCGGTGTTGTTTGTTAAGAAGAAGGACGGCACTCTTAGGATGTGCATCGATTATCGGGAGTTGAACAAGATCACCATCAAGAACAAGTATCCTTTGCCCAGGATCGACGATCTGTTCGACCAACTGAAAGGAGCCTCAGTCTTTTCGAAGATTGACCTGCGATCGGGATATCACCAGCTCCGAATCAAGGAAGGAGATGTTCCGAAGACGGCGTTTCGTACTCGATATGGACACTATGAGTTCCTTGTGATGCCGTTTGGACTGACAAACGCTCCAGCCGCCTTCATGGACCTAATGAATCGAGTATTCAAGGACTACTTAGACAAGTTCTTCATTGTCTTTATAGACGACATTTTGATATATTCAAGGTCGAAAGAGGAGCATGAGGAGCATCTAAGGATTGCACTACGGATTTTGAAGCAAAATCAGCTTTATGCCAAGTTCTAAAAGTGCGAATTTTGGTTGGAGAAGGTTCATTTCCTTGGACATGTGGTCTCTAAGGAAGGCATATCCGTAGATCCGGCCAAGATTGAAGCGGTAAGTAAATGGCCAGCTCCTAAGAATGTCACCGAAGTACGCAGTTTCCTCAGTTTAGCGGGCTATTATCGACGATTTGTCGAAGGATTTGTCAAGATTGCAGCGCCACTTACCGCACTCACAAGGAAGGGAAAGCAATATGAATGGACGGCTAAGTGTGAAGAGCACTTCCAAGAACTCAAAAGTAAGCTGACAAGCGCTCCGATCCTCACAATTCCGGTCGTGGAAGAAGAAAACTTCGTGATTTATAGCGATGCTTCCAAGATAGGATTGGGAGCAGTACTCATGCAGAACGACAAAGTAATCACTTATGCTTCGTGACAGCTCAAGGAACACGAGAAGAACTGCCCGACGCATGATTTGGAGCTTGTGGTGGTAGTATTTGCCTTAAAAATTTGGAGGCACTACCTTTATGGCACTAAATGCGAAGTATATACGGATCATCAGAGCTTGAAGTACATATTCACACAGAAGGAGCGTAACATGAGGCAAAGAAGATGGCTCGAATTGGTGAAGGACTACGACATAGATATCCGATACCATCCGGGGAAGGCTAACAAGGTAGCCGATGCCCTTAGCCGGAAGTCGTCTTCCTCGTTAATGTCAATTCAGTTATTGACCGAGCCTCTTCAAAAGGAGCTAATGGAAGCCGGAATTGAGCTTGTCACGGGAGGTTTAGCCGCTCCAACCTTCCAACCCACTATTTTGGATGGCATGAAGGAGTGTCAAGAAGCAGATGCCTCGCTGCTTAGGACGAAAAACGAAGTTTTAAAAGGAAAGGAGTCAAGTTTTAACATCTCTGACGCGGGCATACTCTATCGGAAGGGTAGACTATGCGTTCCTAATGAGGACGAGTTGAAGGAACGGATCATGAAAGAAGCCCATGAGACTCCGTACTCTGTCCATCCCGGAGCCACGAAGATGTATAAGGATTTAAAAGAGAGCTTTTGGTGGTCCAAAATGAAGAATGATGTTGCTACTTTTGTCAGTAAGTGCCTTACTTGTCAAAAGGTAAAGGCAGAACACCAACGTTCGGGAGGAGAATTGCAGAAAATTTCCATCCCAGAATGGAAATGGGACCAAGTGACGATGGATTTCGTGGTGGGACTACCCCGGACTCCTAGCGGCAACGACGCTATTTGGGTGATAGTGGATCGATTGACAAAGTCCGCACATTTCGTGGCCATCAAGCTCAGCTTTTCCGTGGAACAACTAGCAGAAATATACGTTGCGCAGATTGTTCGCTCTCATGGAATTCCGAAGACGATCATCTCGGATCGTGACGGTCGCTTCACTTCAAAGTTTTGGAGGAGTGTACATGAAGCGATGGGTACCAAGCTTGCATTTAGTACAGCTTTCCACCCTCAAACAGATGGACAATCGGAAAGGACCATTCAGACGCCAGAAGATATATTACGAGCGTGCGTAATGGATTTCAGGGGAACTTAGGATAAGAAGCTTCCTTTGATTGAATTCTCGTACAACAACAGCTTTCAAGCTACAATTGGAATGGCTCCTTACGAAGCCCTGTATGGAAGAAGATGTAGATCTCCAGTCCACTGGTACGAGACGAGAGAAAAAGAGCTTGTGTCTACGGACTTTATCCGACAAACCACGGAAGCCGTAAAGCTTATACGACAACAAATAGAGACTGCATTTAGTCGGCAAAAGAGCTACGCCAACAAATGCCGAAGACCAGTAGAGTTCCAAGTGGGAGACTTGGTTTTCCTCAAAGTCGCTCTATTTAAGGGAGTTATGAGGTTTGGAAAGAAGGGGAAATTGAGCTCTAGGTATATAGGGCCGTTCGAGATACTCGAGAGAGTTGGGAACGTAGCCTACAAGTTGGCTTTATCTCAAGAATTAGCATATGTGCACAATGTGTTTCATGTGTCAATGCTAAAGAAGTACATTCCGGATCCGTCGCACGTATTGGATCACGAACCGATCGAGATTCGCGAAGATCTGACTTTTGAGGAGAAACCAGTACAAATTTTGGCACGAGAAGAAAATGTGCTAAGAAACAAGGTCATACCGTTGGTAAAGGTATTATGGAGAAACCGCCATATTGAATAAGCGACGTAGGAACAGGAAGAAGACATGAAGAGAGACTACCCCGATTTGTTCTAATTTTCGAGGACGAAAATCCTTTAAGGAGGGTAGGTTGTAAGACCCGAAATTTTTGTAGACTTGTAATTTCCTTGGTCATAAGGGATTAAAGTCTAATTTATGTGTTTATGATGTGTTTCATGAAAAATTATGAATAGTAATGAGAAATTCATAATTTTATTAGTCAATGTTCGAGTCCTCATTAAATTGTTATGAGACTCAATTTATGATTTATGAGCCATGTATGAGGTTTTTAAAGGAAAAATAACGAAAATGGATGAAATTTTACAAAAGTCAAAGGTTTGACCAAAAAGTCAAAAGTTTGACCAAAAAGTCAAATATTTGACCAAGAAAGTCAAAGTTTGACCAAGACGGGTCACAACATTGACTTCACAAGTATGATGAAGGAGTATGGAAAGAATTCCGAGAATGAAGTTTTATGATCAAGATAGCACAATAAGCCATAAAACCACCCAAGAAAATCAAGCACATCGAATTAGAATTAAGGGCAAAAAGGTCTCCGACAATATAAGAGAGGAATTTTTACAGTCCGAGTTTACATAGATAAATTTTTGGACCAAGGTACAAAATGAGAATACTAAGCACAGTATTGGAAATAACTGTGGAGTACAAAATGAGCTGTGGAAGAACAAAATGGCCAAACAAGGCATTGTGGGAGTTAGTGGAAAATGACATCAACCCCTTGACATCACCTTCCACTAACCTAAGGCTGCACATGTGGACTCCCCCTCCCCTCATGAATTTCGGCAGCAGCTAAGGAGACAAGAGAAGCATGGGAGGCATGGCAAAAAGCCAAAATTCAAGGGAAAAAGGAAGGTAAAAGCCTTGAATTAGGGGCCAAGTGATAACTCTAGAAATTAGAGTTATCTTAGGCACTTTTAGACTTGGATGAACTTGGTTTAGAGAGTATTTGTGTTTTTGTTAGCATATTTTCCTTTGTTTTAGGTTTGTGTGAATTTTTTTTATCTTGGGTTTATTGTTTGGTTGCAATCATGGCAAATGCGAAGAAAAGCAGGATCATTTGAGGGTTGACGTGCGTTTTAATTATCTTATGACTTGTAGGAGAGCCTGAACCGAAAATGCTGCAGCAAATGCTACAGCATTCCTTACAGCATTCCGTAGCAGAAGCAGTCAAGAAACTGAGCCAAAAATGCTGCAGCAATTCTTGTAGCATTTTAGTCCAGCTGGCAGTTTTTCTGATAAAGTAAAAAATAGATGACAGCTCATATGGTGGGGGCCACTTGTTTTGCCTCAGCTGAAAACTTCACACGTGGGCCTTGTTGTTTGCCCTAAGGGGGGGATTGTATTCTGAGTGAAATAGAGGCAGCCGTCAGGGGAGAAAAGAGAGGAATATACACCATTATTGGGCAAGAGAGAGAAAGAAGCTGGGCGGAGATTTTTTTGCCATTTTCACGCCTATTTTGGAGGGCGAGCTGAGGAGGAGACGGAGAAAGGACAAGAAGGATCATCTCTAGCCATTTGGAGTTTTTTTTCCTCTTTTTACTCTTGCATTGATTTATTTTCTGATTTCTTTCTCTGTTGAACAATGGATGACGTTTTTCACTTTGCTTTTGTAATCCGAAACATGAGCTAAATTTCTTTAGCTGGGATTGTTGATGAACCCGAAATTGTGAGGACGATTTGAATGTTTTGTTGAAATGCTGGGCAAATCTGATTCTGTTCATCTGAGTGTGTTGAATGTTATTTTCTATTGTTGATTGACCATCAGTATATAGGAAACTAGGCTTGTTTGATTCTGGAAAGATTAAATTAAGCTGGATATAACTTGGATGATGCAAGTTCAATATGCTTTTTAAAGTTTATGTTGATTTGTGAATGGTATAGGAATATATTGTTTACCTTGTATAACCCATTGAAATTGGTGCTTGAAATTGTGTTCAGAGAACTAAATTCACATAGGAATATGTTGAAAAAGGTTTAATGAATTTTAATCATACTGAATTCGGAAGAATTTTATGATAAAATCGAATTTCGGTTAACAAGACAGGTTTTGCTGCAGCATTTCCTACAGCATTCGGGTCTGACTTGCAATTAAGGGGGATTTGGCAATCCTAGTTTAATTCTCATTCTTGATTACAACTTCTTGATTGAATATTGTTCTTTTTGTCTATTTTAGTGCCTTTTCATTATACCCACTTTTATTTTGCTTGTTTATTGCATTTTTCCTAATTTTGATTTCCAAACGCAAATTAATTTGTGCTTTATTTCTTTTACAATTCATTTTAGTGAATCAATCCCTGTGGAGACGATACTCAACTCACTTTCTATATTACTTGTGCGATTACGTGCACTTGCATAGGTTTATATACACTAGTTAATCGCGAACAAGTTTTTGGCGCCGTTGCCGGGGATTGAAATCGTTAAAATATTTGTAAAAGTTAATTTGTTTAGTTCTTCTTTTTGCATTTTCTTATTGGTTTGGTGTTTATATTTTCAGGGGCTTTCTTTCTCTACATGAATAATCAGCGAAATCAAGAGTTGATGCTCTTGGACCCAGAAATTGAAAGAACATTTCGAGCAAGGAGAAGGGAGCAACAAGGTCTAGCAGGAGTGGAAGAAATACAAGAAAGAGTGGCTGTTAATATGGCTAATGATGGGCAGCAAGTGAATGTCAACAATCTATTGCCTCAACCAGCCTTGATTGATGACAGAGACAGGGCTATTTGGGAGTATGCTGTACCCATTCTACATGGGCTCAATCCGGGCATCATTCGGCCAGAAATACAAGCGCCACAGTTTGAACTCAAGCCGGTTATGTTCCAAATGTTGCAAATCATAGGCCAATTCAGTGGAATGGCAACTGAGGATCGTCACATGCACCTTCAGCTATTCATGGAAGTGTGTGATTCTTTCAAGCTACCAGGGGTGTCTGATGAAGCATTGAGGTTGAAACTGTTCCCTTATTCCTTGAGGGATCGAGCTCGAGCATGGCTTAATTCATTGCCGCCGGATTCAATCGCAACATGGAATGACTTAGCAGAAAAATTCCTCATGAAGTACTTTCCTCCGACCAAGAATGCCAAGCTTAGAAACGACATTACTTCATTCCAACAATCAGAGGGAGAATCTTTGTACGAGGCATGGGAGAGATTCAAGGAATTGCTGCGAAAATGCCCTCAACATGGGATTCCCCATTGGATTCAGATGGAAACTTTCTACAATGGGCTCAATGGGCAAACACGTACAATTGTTGATGCGGCGGCTAATGGTGCTCTTTTGGCAAAATCATACAATGAAGCTTACGAGATTTTGGAGAGGATGACAACCAACAATTATCAGTGGCCCACCGAGAGGCTCAATGCTCGAAAGGCCGCAGGACTTCATGAAGTAGATGCTATCACCACACTTTCTGCCCAAATGTCGAGTCTGACGAATATGATCAAGAATATGAACATGTCGGCGGGTGTTAATTCGGTGTAATCTGTTGGCGTCACTTGTGTCTACTGTGGAGAGGGACACTTGTATGAGGATTGCCCGTCTAATCCAGTCTCTGCTTGCTATGTGGGCAATTTCAACCGGAACAACTCTTATTCGGCACCGTACAATCAGGGGTTGAGACAACACCCCAACTTTTCATGGAGTAATCAAGGGGCCAGTTCTAGTAGAGCAAACTCTTATCATCGACCTTTTCACCCACCGGGTTTTCCATCTCAGCAACCAAGAACACAAGCTATAGACTCATCTAGCTCATTGGAGAATTTGATCAAGGAGTATATAGCGAAGAATGATGCTAGAGTTCAGAGTCATGATGCAACATTGAGGAGCTTGGAGAATCAAATTGGACAGATTGCAAACGCCTTGAATGTTAGGCCGCAAAGTTCTTTTCCAAGTAATACAGAAGATCCAAGGAGGGAAGGGAAAGAACATTGCAAGGCAATCTTATTAAGGAATGGAAGGGAGATCGAGCGAAGGGAGAAGCCAAAAGCTGTACGGAATGAGCCCACTTCAATCCAAGAAAAAGACGAGCAGCATCAACAAGAAGAAATTCTGGTGAAAAATCAACCATCGGACTCTGCTGTAGAAAATGCTACAGCATTTACACAGCATTCTGAAGCAGTAGAAAGTAGTGACACTAGACCTCCTCTACCATTTTCTCAGCGGTTTCAAAAGCAGCAAAAAGATGGTCAATTTCGTAAATTCCTGGATGTCTTGAAGCAGCTTCACATCAACATACCTCTTGTGGAAGCCTTGGAACAAATGCCTCATTATGCAAAGTTCATGAAAGACTTGGTCACTAAAAAGCGTCGACTTGGGGAATTTGAGACTGTGGCTTTGACGGAAGAATGTAGTGCTATTTTGCAGAACAAACTCCCTCCTAAGTTGAAGGATCCGGGGAGTTTCACAATCCCATGTTCAATTGGAACTCACTACTTTGGTAAGGCCTTGTGTGACTTGGGAGCAAGTATTAACTTGATGCTAATGTCCATCTTCAAGAAGTTGGGGATCGGAGAAGCTCCGCCCACTACAGTATCCTTGTAGCTTGCGGATAGATCTATTGCTCTTCCTGAAGGAAAAATCGAGGATGTTCTTGTAAAGGTCGACAAATTCATTTTTCCTGTTGATTTCATCATCCTTGATTATGAAGCGGATCAAGAAGTGCCGATAATCTTGGGAAGACCATTTCTTGCTACAGGCCACACTTTGATTGATGTGCAAAAAGGCGAGCTAACTACGAGGGTGCAAGAAGAGCAGGTGACTTTTAATGTGTTCAAGGCGATGAAGTTTCCTAATGAGATAAAGGAGTGCTCTACCATATCTGTCATTGATTCCTTAGTGGCTGAAGAGCTTGAAACAAATAACCATTGGGAGTTGATGCAACTTCCTTCATCCTTAGAATCAGTTGAAGTTGAAAATGAAGTTGTTGAGCAGCTAGCTTGGTTAAACACCAATACCATGATACCTAGACCTCCAAGGAAGTTTGAGTCACTGGATTTGGCAAACCATGAACACCAACCACCCAAGTCAGCAAGAGAAGAGCCACTAGTTCTAGAATTGAAGCCTTTACCACCTCACCTGAGATATGCATATTTGGGAGAATCTTCAACTCTTCCGGTGATCATTTCGGCTGAGTTGACAGAAGATCAGGAGGAGAGGTTGCTTGACATCTTGAGGGAATTCCAAGGCGCCATCGGGTGGACAATCACAGATTTAAAGGGTATAAGTCCCTCATTTTGTATGCACAAGATTCTCTTGGAGGATGATAAGCAAGGTTCCATCGAGGGTCAGAGAAGAATGAATCCAATCATGAAGGAGGTTGTCAAGAAGGAGATCATCAAGTGGTTGGATGCTGGGATAATTTACCCAATTTCTGATAGCTCTTGGGTAAGCCCGGTTCAGTGTGTTCCCAAGAAATGGGGAATTACTGTTGTGGAGAATGACAACAACGAATTGATTCCTACAAGGATAGTAACGGGTTGGCGGATTTGCATGGATTATCGGAAGCTAAACAAGGCCACAAGGAAGGATCATTTCCCACTCCCCTTTATTGATCAGATGCTTGATAGATTAGCTGGGAAGGAGTACTACTGTTTTTTGGATGGTTATTCTGGCTATAATCAGATTGCAATAGCTCCTGAGGATCAACACAAGACCACATTTACGTGCCCGTTCGGTACATTTGCTTTTAGAAGGATGCCATTCGGTCTTTGCAATGCTCCTGCTACTTTTCAGTGATGCATGATGGCGATTTTTACTAACATGGTGGAGCAATTTGTGGAGGTGTTTATGGATGATTTCTTGGTCTTTGGAGAAAGTTTTGAAGATTGCCTCACAAATTTGGCAAAAGTTTTGCGGCGATGTGAAGAGACCAATCTAGTCCTAAATTGGGAGAAATGTCATTTTATGGTCAAAGAAGGCATAGTGTTGGGACACCGAGTTTCAAAGAATGGCCTTGAAGTTGATAAAGCCAAGATTGCCATAATAGAAAAGCTCCCTCCACCATCAAATGTAAAAGGGATTCAGAGTTTTCTTGGACATGCAGGGTTTTACAAAAGATTTATTAGAGATTTCTCCAAGATTTCTAAGCCTCTTTGCAGTCTATTGGAGAAAGACAGCCAATTCATCTTTGACGAAGCATGTTTGTCAGCCTTTTCAGAGTTAAAACGGAAGCTCATCTCCGCGCCAATCATTGTAGCACCGGATTGGTCATTACCGTTTGAAGTAATGTGTGATGCAAGCGATTGGGCTGTGGGGGCTGTTCTAGGGCAGCGCAAAAGCAGGGTATTTCATCCCATTTACTATGCTAGCAAGACTCTTTCAGAAGCTCAATTGAACTACACAGTAACAGAGAAGGAGTTGTTGGCTGTTGTCTTTGCGTTTGACAAATTTCGAGCCTATCTAATAGGAGCAAGGGTCACAGTTTTTACAGACCATTCGGCTATAAAATACTTGGTGGAGAAGAAGGATGCTAAGCCAAGGTTAATTAGATGGGTGTTTTTGCTTCAAGAGTTTGACCTGGAGATCAAGGATAGGAATGGCTCGGAGAATCAAGTGGCTGACCATTTGTCTCGGTTGGAGAAAGCTGAGAAGGGCACAGATTTAGAAGTTATTAAGGAGGTATTCCCTGATGAGCAGCTCTTTGTGGTTAATCGTGTCTTGACTATGGTGCCATGGTATGCGGATTTGGTGAACTACCTAGTTAGTGGGTTGATGCCTCTTGATTTGAATGCCCATCAACGAAAGAAGTTCCTGCATGAGGTCAAGTTTTACTATTGGGATGAGCCATACTTGTTTAGGAAATGTACAGATCAAATTCTAAGGCGGTGTATTCCTGAGGAAGAAATAGAAGATGTGATGCTTCAATGTCACAATTCACCATATGGAGGGCATTTTCAAGGTGATAGGACTGCAGCAAAAGTCCTGCAATCAGGCTTTTATTGGCCGAGCTTGTTTCGGGATGCTCGTGATTTTGTAACAAGGTGTGATAGATGTCAAAGAGTCGGGAGTATCTCAAGAAGACATGAAATGCCTCTAACCAACATCATTGAAGTGGAGTTGTTTGATGTATGGGGGATCGACTTCATGGGTCCCTTTGTTCCATCTTTTGGCAATCTTTACATACTTGTGGCAGTAGATTACGTCTCAAAGTGGGTAGAGGCCGCTGCCTTTCGTACAAATGATTCGAAGGTGGTGATGCAGTTTATGAAGAAGCAAATTTTTACAAGATTTGGCACCCCAAGGGCAGTAATCAGCGATGAAGGGACGCATTTTTGCAGCAAGTACTTTGAAGCATTGCTAGCAAAGTACAATGTTCGCCATAGAGTTGCTACAAGCTATCACCCACAGACCAATGGGCAAGCCGAAGCATCTAACAAGCAAATCAAGTCCATTTTGGAGAAGACTGTAAGCCCTACTAGAAAGGACTGGTCCAAAAGGTTGGATGATGCATTATGGGCCTATAGGACTGCTTTCAAAACTCCAATTGGAATGTCTCTTTACCAACTGGTGTTTGGGAAAGCATGTCATTTACCGTTGGAGATGGAACACAAGGCTTATTGGGCACTCCAGCAATTGAATATGGACATGAGTGCAGCTGGAGAAAAGAGATTGATGCAACTCAATGAGTTAGATGAATTTCGGTTACGAGCATATTGTAATACCTACTTTTTCTATGATTATTATTTCCTTTTTAAAGGAATTGAATGCATGCCGTATCGGCATTGATGAAAAAGTTCGCTTCAGAACTTTATTATGTGTTACGAGCTCTTATAGTTTTATAAGACTCGAATATGCTTGTTTTGATTGATGAATGGTCTTTTCGGATGAAAAGAGATGAATTTTGCATCATTCTAGGAAAGTCAAAGGGTTGACCAAAAAAGTCAACTTTGACCCGGGAAAGTCAAAGTTTGACCAAAATGGTCAAAACCCTCATTGTACAAATTTATGAGATACAGTATAGGAAAAATACTGTGAAAAACTCATTTTTCGGATAAGATGACATAATTGAGAACTAAAACCACGATAGAAAAATCAAGCACGCAAAAATAGGGTACAGGGCATAAGGGTTTGGAAAAATAAAGAAAAAATTTTTCAGCCCGATTTTTCACAGATAAAATTTTTATGACAGTATAAATATTAATACTGTGTATTAGTACAACACAGTATTAGATTTATCTATGTTAAGCTTAAATTATACAGTTTATCAGAAAAATGAGCCAAACAAGCCATTTTCTATTTATGACATCATAAATTTTTGATTTATGACATCACCAACTTTTTCAAGAACAAATTTCCACATGACATGTGTCTTGTGCTAGCTAATTCTTGGTTGTCTTCCACTCCAAAACAGCCGGCCAAAGGGGGGGTTTTTGTGCAAGATTTCAAAAATTTTGGGGGCCAAATTGCAAAGAATTTTGTGTCTCACATTGCCTATAAATAGGGCTGCCCTCCACCCCATTTAAATCAGAAAATGTAACCTCATTATGCCCAGATTTCAGCAGCAAAAACCGAGAGCCAAAGTGAGAGAAATCTGAAAAAAAATTTTGAACCAACTTGTGTTAGTGTTGTTCGGTTTGTGTGGAAAAGCAAGAGAAAGAGAGAAAAATTTTTCCAGCCTTGTTCTTGGCTGTAGCCGTGTCTAGCAAGCAGGGAAAAGTGAGAAAAAAAATCAGAATTTTTAGGGGAGAGCTTGAGGGAGAGTTCGGGTTTCATTGATGCAAGTTAGGGGTAAGTTTCGGAACCCTTTTTCTCTTCCTAGCAGCCCACGGTTTGTGCAGAAAAATAGAAGAAAAATTTTCAGATTTTTGGTGCATTTTAGGTGTTCTAGCCGTGCATTAGAGGAAGGCACTTTTGAGCCAAAAATCAGCCAAGTTTGGTGCACTTTGGTGAGCCAAAACCGGTTCTAGGGAGCTAGAGTCAAGGGTGTGAGATTTGGTTCAAGTTCTAGAGCCAATCCCTATCCACTTTAAGGTAAAATTTTTCAAAAGCTCAAATCTTTTTCCAATCAAGTTTTTAAGTTCAAATTTAAATGTATTTGTTCAAGTTATTGGTTGTAAGAGCATAAGCTCACTAATTTAGTTTATGCCCTTAAAGTGCTTGATTAGGTTGCTAGATATGGTTTGGTTCCTTTATGTTCATTAATATGCTTATAATTGTTTGGTATGCTAGGATTGCATGCTAGAAATATCACATGAGGTTATATGTCCCTTAGGGTATGAATGAACATGTGCATGAATGGTTTGAATTTATTTTGGTATGTGATGGAATGTATGGAATGAATGGTTTGAACATGCTAGCCATGCAACCCTAGGTTAGGAGTCGGTTTCTATGGGCTGCATGAACGGGTTAGAGTTGCATGTTGGGACATGCAAGATGTTAGAAATGCTGCATGACGTGTCCTTAAGCTCCCGATGTGATCGGTTGAGGTAGAAACCGAAAACTAGGACGTAAACCAAACTTAGTAAGCAAGGCTGCCAGTTCGGGTTCCCCACTGGTTTAGTCACAGGAAATCGGTAATTTCAGGTCTTTAAAGGCCGAATGGGTAAAAACGTAAAACACGAAAGTTGTAGAACAGGGTCTTTCCTAGGGGGCAACATGGACCGTTTCCCAAAATGAGGTTCCAAAGGCCTCTGTTTTTACAAAAAAACCGAGGATGGTCCATCAGGAAGCCGTTTTTAAGGATCACCGGGATTCAAATAAAAACTGGTATTAATCGGTACAGAATCAGAATTTTTGTAAAACATGGAAGTTTTAGATCTCTTTGAGGGCTAGAACTTTCGTGAATGAAACTTTTTCTAATTCCCAAAGGGTTTTAAGCTAGACCTTGAAATCTGAAAACTGTGCAGAGAGCAAAATGTTCCTGCACAGATTTTTATAGAACCCATAGAGAAAAATTGTTTTTCTGTTTTAACACGCTGTTTTAAACACGGAAACTGTTCCAAAGACAGTTTCAAACCCTCAAATGTTTTAAAAGCCATGTTTTAAGATTCAAGGATTTTTAAGGGGAATTATAGCAGTTTTTCGGCTTTTATGCCAAAAGCTTTTTCAAAGATAAAGATAAGGGATTAAAAGGTTCAAGTTCAAGGTTTGCTAGGTAAAAAGTTAAGACGAACGGTGATCAGAAATTTATACCCGACTCACAGGGCTTAGCCCCAAAGCCCGAAGTTGACCCGATCGGAGGGTTGACTTTAGTAACCTAGAGGTTGACTTCGGTTAACCTAATTCGGATTAGGATTACGATAAGTTAAAGGTTAGGTGTTAGTCTAACCTTTATACGCTCTCGCATGTGATAGATTTGAAAGGTTATCCAACGTAACCGCACATAAAATGTAAGATAGGGGAGACATATAGCCAATACATTGCATGAATGTTGGTGGATAACCAACATTATTATGGTCATAGGCTAGAGTATTAACTAGTCCTTCGATTAAGCAGGATATAACCTGCAGCTGAGCCCCGAGGTGGAAAAGCATATCAACAGGCATAGACAAGGTAAGTACAACGCCGCCTACAGCACAGGCTAGTAGTTGTGTACTTGCCTAGATATTATTGTTGTGCTATGTATTATGATGTGATGCTATGTTATATGTATGTAATAAGTTTATGCTATGAAATGTGTTAAGTAAGCAACGTATGCTTACGAAATATATTAAGTGCATATGAATCATGATAAATTGACATCGAACGAGATGTTCATGAAATGGGATTATGTATGACACGATTAAAAATGACAAGGTGAAAAGTAGGTAAAGGCGATACGTCGCCTGTGTCGTGCCACCCGCACCAGGTCGGGTTGGACTGTGGATTGAGTTGGAATTGGTTTGGCCGCCCCAACCAATTCATAGTCGCGCGCCGAGTACGAACACACACATGTTAAGGGCCCCTAAGTAGAACAAGTAGGTACAAAAAAAATAAATAAGCATAATATGAACATAATTGGTTCATGCATGCTATATGTCTTGAAGTATATGCAATAGAATGATGATATGTTTTGATATAAGTATGAGTCGCGGTATAGGAGTTGTACTTGCTGAGCGAAAGCTCATTGTGTTAAGTTTGTGCTATAGGTAAACAACCTGCTGGCATTTGATGATGCAAGGTGGAATCGCGTGGCCGGGCACTGTGAATGGTGGAAAATGGGGACTGCTACGCGTTTTGTTAATTATGTTTTATGTTTCGTATATGTATATACGCCTTATATATAAAAAAAAAAAAAATTTCCGCTGTGTTTCATGTAATAATTAAATAAGTTGTAAAAGCTATGTATGAATGCATGTATGTATGTACGGTAACGGCCTGTGCTAGGCGGGTCGTTACAGAGTTGGTATCAGAGCGGTTCCCTTGCGACATGAATTCACAGTTGCCTACCTTCGCATCCATCCTTGCAAGTAAGTATTAGACTTATTTTATTTTTATGTATATGAAAAGATACTTATGTTTAAAGTTATGTATGTTAGACACGATATCATGGACCCGATCCAGATAGAGGAGGATGGAGACTCCGTCGCTGCATTCTACTGATCGCAGCCTTTATACTTTGATAGTACGAGACGATCAGTATCGATCGGAGCATGGTTACACGATATGGAGCGGATTTTTGAGATCTGCCACATCGAGGCACATCTTCAGGTCACCCTCGCTAGTAGGTGCCTGGTTGGAGATTCTGGGATGTGGTGGATCACTTTGGGAGAGATTCAGATGCCCAGTCGTACGTGGGCACATTTTCGGACTATCATACTCACCCGATACGGACCGCTACCAGCGCGGAGGATCGACGAGCCTGTCAGGGATCCTGCGATCTATAGAGACATGCGACTTTCTCGCTTCCAGAGGTTATCACAGGATTGGCATACGTACCCGGGTGAGACGATGAGTCATTACTGTTGGAGGTTCCAGGAGGCGATGCTCCCATATGTTCCCTCAGATATTCCGATGCCTGAGTTGGAGGCGTTAGTACTCCTACGGAACGGAGTGCCGGATCATATTCGCATATTCGTCCCATCACCTACACCGGAGATGACGGTTAGGAGTTTTATCGATGACATCCTTGAGGCTGAGATTATCGCCCGGATAGTCCGCCCTGACGGTCAGGCTAGCAGCTCACAAGCTCCAGTATATGACGCCGGCCAGGGTGAGCCACAGTACGAGGCCGGGCCCATGTTCCCTGAGGACCCGATACCGGCGGTACCCGTACAGGTGGTTCCAGCCCAGGAGGCTGCGGATCCCATGGACGCCGATGAGGCTTCGGACGACGACGTGATAGAGATCGATCCGCCAGCCCAGGAGGACCCCCCAATCATCGATATCTCCAGCGATGACGATGACGATGAGGACGATGATGATGAGTTAGAGTCGAAGCCGGTACAGGATGGCTGGGATTGGGTAGAGGATCACGATGACCTCGATGACCCTGAGGAGTTTTCGTTGGAGGAGGAGGAGTGTAATACCTAGAATTTCATGTTGCCATTTTCCTTCTAAAAGAGGAATTATGAGCATATATTGTGATGTTTACGGAGAAACTCAGTTAAGAGTTTTTCACACGTTTTATGGAGTCTTGTGGCTTAATAAGACTCAGAATAGATTTTTAAGGTTAGAAAACGCCTTTTCTGGTCGAAAGGGGAGATAAGGAACGTTTTTCCGAAAAAGTCAAAGTTTGACCGAAAAAGTCAACTTTGACCGAAAAAGTCAAAGTTTGACCAAAAGTGGTCAACGGTTGACTCGATAGTGAAAAATGCTGCAGTATGCGAAAATACTGTAAATTATGTCAGTATGGGCGAGATAGCCCAAATAGACAGTAGAAAATAAGAAACACCCTAGAAATCAAGCATCCCTAGCATTATTTAAGGTCAGAATGACAGATTTAGTCATGGAATCACTCAAGAGGACCAGTCAAGGCCAAAGGGCAAAAATGTCAAAATTTTCATTTTTGGGGACAAAAATGTAAATTTTGAAAAATATGTGAAGTAAGCCAAGTGACGTCGTTAGATGAGGTCACAATAAGGTAATAACATGTTTTGCAAGAAGAAATTAAGGAACAGTCATTTTCAGGGGTGAAAATGCAAAGATTTTGTCTTTCGGGGCAAAAACGTAAATTTTGAAAATATGTGATTCAAGTATGAGAAAATCACATAAAATCATGAAAAGAATGATATTTGATGGAAAAGTAAGCATTATGGCCAATTATGGAATTTAGGGGCATAAATGCAAAAATTTTCACTTTTGGGGCAAAAGTGTAAATTTTGAAAAATTGACGATATGAGCGTATGAAGTTACCAAGATGATAATATCATGAAATAGGATGGGTGTGTTGATTTTTAAGACAATCGGACACCTAGAGGGCATTTTTGCAAGAATTTCCATTTTCGGGGGGCAAAAATGCAATTTTTGAAAAATGGTGAGCTAAGCCATGACCTAAGCCATGACCTCAGCCCCTCCATCAGCTAATCCCAGCTGTAAATGAGCTGGAAACTGTGAGATCTAGTTTTTCATGTAACTAGCTTATGTAAAGAATTGAATGTAAATAGTACATGCAATTTCATGAAAAAGCTTGTTTTAGAGCTCTAATGTGTATTATGAGTTTTTATAGCTTAATAAAACTCAAAAATGACTGGTCGAAGAAGCAAATAGCCTTTTTGAACAAAAAGAAGTGAAATCGACTCGATTCTACAAAAGTCAAAATTTTGACCGAAAAAGTCAACCGTTGACCGAAAAGTCAAAGTTTGACCAAAATGGTCGAAATTGTGACGGAGGAATTTTAAGATCTGCATTTTATGAAAAATAATGCAGGAACTAATTTTTATGACTATTAGAAACTAAAACCACCTTAGAAAAATCAAGCACGCCACATTAGGTCATGAGGCAGAAGTATTTGAGAAAAGATCTTCGATCCGATTTTTTTGATTGTAATTATGAAAAATCCAAACTGTAAAATAATAATTACAGTATTGGAATTTAAATTTTTACAATCAAAGTTTCAAAGTTTTTATCCAAACAAAGTCTTAAATTTTTAAGATATCTCATAAAGAAAATAATATTTTATTCTATGAGAGGTGTGTTGGACCAATAGCAAGGAGACATGTGGACTATGCCAACTCACCATGAGTTGTCTTGCACTCCCCTAGGATCCGGACACCTAGCATGCCACAAGTCCAAAATTTTTAAAATTTTGGGGTCAAAATGAGATTTTTGAGAGTTCTCTCTTGGCCTATAAATAGATGGGTCTTCTATTCACTTTAAACAAAAAATGCAACTAAGTTCTTGCAAAATTTTAGCTCAAAAATCCGAGAGAGAAAAGGGAGAGTGATCAGAAATTTTTTTTCAAGATCAAGCCATCCATCTTGCTTCGGGTAGGCTAGGAACCGAGGGGGAAGAAAGAAAAAAATTTCTGGCAGCCTTGCAGCCCTTGTTGCCGTGGGTTTGAAGCAGGGGAAACACAAGGGAAAAACCAAATTTTGGGGTAAAAATTAGGGTTAGAGATTCGGGTTTGGTTAGAGAACAAAAAGAGTGAGTTTGGATTAAGTTTGAAGCTTGAATCAACCTTGAAGCAGCCCTCGGGTTTGTGGGAGAAAAGAGAGGAAAAAATTTCAGATTTGGGGCTAAACTCTCTTGAGTGTCCGAGCAAGGAGAGGAGACCATAAGGGAGCCAAAAATTTGATTTTTGGTGCACATAGGGGAGCAGCCGAACCCTTGGAACCATTGGTGCAAGCAGTTTTTTTTCGGGTACCCCAAACCCTAGCCGAAAGTCACTTCTTGTGAGGTAAAATTTTTAAAAGCTTTTTGTCAAGTTTAAATGAGTTTTAAGCTTAAGATTTATGTGTATTTTTATGCAAAATTATTGTAAGAGCATAAGCTCCTATGTATGTTTTATTGGCTGCCTTAGATGTGCTTGTGTGCTTAATGCTTGATTAGGTAGATTCTAGGTGTGGTTTGGTTTGATTTTATGCTCATAAATTATGCTATGTGCTTGGTTTGCTAGAATGGCATGTTAGGGTTTGAATTAGGTAATATGTCCCCAAATTAGGTCATTTAGTTTTGTGCATGTATGTCATGATTTTTATGAGCCAAATGCATGATTTGTGTGTTGTATGCTTAGCTAGAAGATATGCAACCCTAGGTTAGTGAGTTCGGAAATTTTGGGTTGCAAGATCACATGGGCTGTATGGTAGGGTTAAGGGACGTTAGATGCGCTGCATGCATGTTGACTATCTCCCGATGTGGGCGGTCGAGTTAGAACCCGCGACTTAGGACGTAAAAATAAATGTAAGAACCAAAACTAGCTCTCGGGTTCCAGGGAGCTGTTTCGGTAAAACACGGATTACAGGCCTTTAGAGGCCGAATGGGCAAAAACTTAAAACACGAAAGTTGTAGACTAGGGTGTTTTCTAGTGGCCAACGCGGCCAGTTTTCCAAAATAAGGCTCCAACAGCCTTCTTTTATAAGAAAACCCGTAAGAGGTCTGTAAGACTCGGATTTATAAGTTAACCTCGTTTTCGATTAAAAACTGGTACCAATCGGTACAGAATCAGAAATTTTTCAAAACACGAAAGTTTTAGAACTCTTCGAGGGCTAGAACTTTCGTGAAGGAAACTTTTTCAAATTCGAAAGGGATTTTTAACTATAATCTGAAATGTCAAAACTGCGCAGGAATCAAAGAATTTCTGTGCAAGATTTTATAGAACCACTTTAGGAAAAACGTTTTTCGAGTTAAACACGTTGTTTCAAGTATGGAAACTGTCCCAAAAGTAGTTTCCGACCCCCAAATATTTTATGAAATTATAAGCCAAGATTTACGAATTTTTACGAAAGAAGTTAATAAGATGGAGTTTTAGGATCCGTTTGGTTCACCAGTTTGAGTTGGAATTTTAAGTTTAAATAGTAATTTTTGTTGACTTTTCAGAAAAGACAAAAAACTTTTTCAGAAAAGACAAAAAACTTTTTCAGAAAAAGACAAAAACTGAGATAAAAAGTTTGAAACGAACCAATGAAACAAACGGGGGCTTAAATGCTAAGTCTTTTTATGAAAAAGAGATTTCAAGTTAGAGTTTTTAAAAAAAATGGATTTTAAGCTAAGTGTTCATAGAAATGTTAAGACGGAGGATAACCGGGAAATTATACCCGAGTTATCGGGACTTAGTTCCCAAAACCTAAAGTAAGCCGAATAGGGATTCACGTTAGTGATCATAAGGGTTAACCTTGTTAACCTATAAGTTAAGGATTAAAGCCCAGGGGTTGATGTTCATCTAACCCGACATGTTTTAATGTGGGCTAAGTGTATAAGAAGGATATCCAACGTATCTTTTTAGGTCACGATCTATGATCTATAAGACTACTAAGGTAGTCACCCTTTATGTATGCATGGTTTTATTTTTTAGGGGGACATATCACCAAAAACCCACATGAATTAGATTAGAAATCTCATGTACGTCCTTCGATCGAGCAGGAGGAATTCTTCAGTTAAAGCTCGAAGAGGAGTAAGCCAAGCAGCACACGGATAGACGGTAAGTACAACACCGTCTACAGCATAAGCTACTAGTATATATTACTAGATTTCCATGATGTGTTATGTGCTATGTGTTAGATAACATGTATGCAATATAAATTATGTTATGTATATGATTATTATGCTAGGGCATAAAATAATAGAATTAAAAAGGTGACAACCAAATGTATGTTCACTAATAGTAAGAATAAGTAAGTTAGTAAGCGCTGTGTCGTACCACCCACGCCAGGTTGGGTTGGACTGTGAATTGAGTTGGATATGGTTTGGCCGCCCCAACCAATTCATAGTCGCGCGCCGGTTACGAACACACGAGGTAAGGGCCCATAATGAATAGGGATAAGAAAGCATAACGTGGTCAATACTTGCTATGTGTATATCATGTTTATGCTATATTTTCTTTACGGCTTAAGAGTTGTACTTACTGAGCTCTAGCTCACTGTTTAAGTTTATGCTGTAGGTAAGGAGCCAGCTATCTGATAATGATGCAAGATGGAGTAGCGAGCCAAGGGACTGTGAATGAGTGGATAATGGGTATTGCTACGTGTTTTGTGGTTTTATGTAAATTATGAGATATTTTATATTAACTGGTATTAATATACTAGTACGCAAAAACAGTATTACCTTATGTTCATAGTATTTTGTGAATGCTATAAAAAAAAAAAAAAATTTCCGCTGTGTTTTTAATCAATGTGTTTGAGTTTATATTATGAATGTATGTTAAGTAAGTACGGTAACGGCCTACGCTAGGTGGGTCGTTACAGAAACAGCCGGCCAACCTTGAGGAGAAAAGGCCAAGAAATTGAAAGTTTTGGGGCCAAATTGGAATTCCAAAAAGTTGTCCAAGAGGTCTATAAATAGGACCCATTTGCTGCAGAAAAAAAAAAGAGAGAAACACAGCCAAACCATGGCCAAATTACTGCAGAAAAATTCGTGAGGGAGAGGAAGAGAAAAAGAGCAAGCCAAAGTTGAATAAAAATTTTTCATGTGAGCCACCATGGGTGCTCGGGTTTTGGGAGCATCAAGCAATGGAAAATCTGGAATTTTTTTCCAGATTTTCTGACCAAAATCCGTGCATGGAAGAGAAGAAGAAAGTGAAGAAATTTCGGGTCCAATCCATGGGGTGAGCCGGGCTTGGTGAAGGAGGAAGCAACCATGGAGCCAAGGTGGTTTTTGTGCCTTGTGTGCGTGCTTGGTTGGCTGCATGGTGCAGAAATTTGGAGAGAAAAATTCGTGGGTTTGGGGCAGCAAGAGGCACGGTTTTGGCAGCAAGAATTCACCAAGATGGTGTAAAATTTTGATGGAAATTTGGAGCCCAAAACCGTGTGCAAAATCAGCCACAAGGAGGAGTTGATTTCGGCTCCATGAACCCTAAGTAAGCCAAGGGTAAGTCGAGGTAAAACCCTTGAATTGTTAAGTGATTTTCATGCAAGATGTGATGGAAATTTATGTGTATATTTGTGTGTGTGCATGGCTGAAAATGGAGCCCAAATGATGGGGGAGGCTTCGGCTGCAAAGAGGCAGCCAAGGGGGAGCAAAGGTTCGGCTCCAAGGAAGTGAACCCAATTTCTGAAAATTTATGGGAGGTAAACCCTAACCCTAAGCTTTGGTTTGAGCATTAAATTTGGGAATTTAATGTGTATTTATGCAAGTGATGTAAGAGCTTGAGCTCATTTAAGTTTGGTTATGTTTAGCTAAGGAAATGATGCTTGATAAGGGTGTATGTCTAGCTAGTTAGTATGCATGATTTTGTGTGCATGTGTGCTATGTTTTATGATGCATGATTGCTTAGTTTGCATGGTTTAATTGGCTGATTATGTCCCTGTTTAGGTGCAGCCGAGTGTGGCTGTTATGCTAGGGTGATAGATTTAAATTTCGGTTTGCTTTGTGAGATGCAATCCCATGTTGATGCAACCCTAGAATGCATGCAAGCCTAGGTTAAGTTCCGGTTTGGTTTGCATAGCCACGAGGGGGTAACATGTCCAAAGCATGTGGGACGTTAGTTAACGTTGCATGTGATTGAATTAGGCTCCCGAGTGATCGGTTGAGTTAGATCCCGCGAAGTAGGACGCGTAAAATCAAGTAATCCGAAAACTGGTCAGATTCGGCTAAGTCTACCCAGTTTTCGTAAACGAAAAATAACAGGCCCTTAGAGGCCGAATTTGGGAAAACTTAAAACATGAAAGTTGTCCAAAACAACTTTTTCTAGGGGGACACGCGAGCCGTTTTTCAAAATAAGGCTCCAAAGGCCTTCAAAAATGCCAAAACCCGTGGCTCAACCATTTACGTCCCCAGACCCAGTCAGTTCCAGGGTCAGCCAGTTTTAACTCAAAACTGGTACTGATCTAGGCCGAATCAGGATTTTCATAAAACACAAAAGTTTTAGCATTTTTCGAGAGCTAGAACTTTCATGAAGAAAACTTTTTCAGATTACGCACCGATTTTAAGATAAAAATTGTTTTATGAAGGGTGCTCAGGGAATCCGAAATCCCTGCACCACAATTTCAACAAGTGCTTTTAGAAAAATAGTTTTTCAACCCTAAACAAGTATTTTGGTCATGAAAATCATTCCAAAGACGGTTTTCAACCTAAAATGATTTTACGAAACATAAATCCATGAGTTTGGATTTTTATGAATCAAGTAAGAATTTTTACACAAAAGTGAAATTTTGGGATTTATTTCCCTAAGTGTTTTCCAAGAAAGGAAATAAGATTTTTAAGCAAAGTTAATAGCGTACGATTAGTTCATGAATGGTAATCGGGAGTTATGTCCGAGTTACCGGGTCAAGCCCGAGACCCGAGAGGTTGACCCGAGAGGGTTGACCATAGTTGACCGAGGTTGACCAAGGTTGACTTTTGTTGACTTTTGGTTAACTAATAGTTTTAAGTTAGTTTATCCTCACGGGTTATCCAAAGTGACCCTAACAGATACCGATAGCTAAACTAAAGGGTTATCAGATATGACCCGATAGTTTCAGATATAGATAAGCAATCCTTAGAGGTTTAAGTTGGCTTAGCACGCCAGGTTACCGTTGGTAACCAAATTAGATGCTTTGCACATAAGGGACATACAACCAAGGGCATGCAAACATTTTGGTTTGTTTACCTGCATTTTCATGAGATTTAAGTAGAGCCTGTCCTTGTTAAGCAGGCAGAACCTACAGCTGTACCAGGAATGGAACAGCACTAGGAAGGGACAGTTAAGCATGATGTCAGACGGAAAGGTAAGTACAATTCCGCCTACGGCATGAACTCATGTTAGTTGCATGAATAGGATGTCATAATTTATGATGATACGTAGTATGTCATGTTATGTATGCATGTTATGTATGTTTATATTATGTATGTATGTTATGTATGTTATGTTATGTATGTATGTTATGTATGTTTTGTTATGTATGCATGTTATGTATGTCATGTTATGTATGCATGTTATGTATGTTTATGTTATGTCAATGCATGTTTATGTTTTATGTTAGATATTGTGGCATCATGAAGCATGTCCACTAAAAATAAGTTAAATGGTAAGATATGAGTTAAGCTAAGTAGGACATGTTGTGTTGTACTGACGTTGCCTCTGTGGTAAGTTAAAATGGCATGTTCCATGGTTTGACTTGATATGGCCGGGCTGCCTCCACTACTCCATGTTAAATTTTGTGTTTCATGGTTTGAGTTGGTTTGGTCGGACCGCCTTCAATCTCTCCATGGTTACATTCCGAAGTACATACACACATGTTATAGTAACAAGATAAGATCAGATTAGATAGGCCCAGTAGAGAGACCTTAATTGAATTTATAACTAATCATAAATGGTTCACGCTTTTCGTGCATTTAGTTGCATGCGGATAGGATGTTGTGCTTACTGAGCTTTTTAGCTCATAGCTTACGTTTATGCTGTAGGTAAGCTTCCTACTGGCACTTCCTGAAACAAGCTGTGGAGAGATGGCGCAACAGAATGTGAAATGTGGGTATGGACTACTACGGGGTTTCCGAAATGCGTTTAAAAGAAAATGTGTTATCATTTTGTTTTCAGTATGTATGTATGTTTAGTTTTCAGTTTCAGTAAGTTATGGCACGAGTTGCCTCTTTCAGATTATGTATGTATACTAGCTTTCCTCACAGGTGAAGGCTAGGTACTCAAGTGAGTACACTTTAAGCAGTAAGGTTTTATAAAAGAAAAGCAGTTTTTAGTTATGCTTTAATCGAGTTTAAAGTTTTATGATTTCCGCAATCAAAGTTTTCTATTAACGATTTTTAAAAAAGAAGAAAAAAAAAATTTACTCTAAAATTTGGGTAACTTTATTTTTCAATCAAGCAAGTAAGTTAAGTTAATGTCACGGACCGAACGCTCCAGATTCGCGCGGTCGGACTCCGCGTGGGTCTTAGGGTGGCTAGTAGGGTCCTGACAAGGAGCCTCATGTGATTGAGTTGGATGACGGAGACAAGGACGTGGACCACGATTCTGATTCTGATGCGTCTGATATTACGCTCGAGGTTATCGTTTAGACCTAGGGCCGTTTTGTACATATTTTTTTTAGGACAGTAGGACTGACTATAGTATTTTGTTATTTGGACGTTAGGCTGTATATTATGTAGGATAATAAAGTGGTAGACACTTCCATCCAGTTTTGGCCATGTATATACGTTTGTACAGTATTATGTATTTTTGAAAATATGTAAATATGGATATCAACAGTATGTACTTTTGAAACGATGTACTTTTGACACTATGGTGTACTTTTGAAATTGTACAAAGAGACCGTGGATACACGGGATATATGATAAGAGGTTATGTTATGGTTTTGAAAAGTATCTAGTATGATATGGACATGTTATTAAGTTATGGTATGCGATATGAATGATACGATGTTATGTATGATATGAATGGTTATGGCAAGATGTAAGGTTATATGATATGCTATAATAAGATATGCATGAAGGAAAAGATATTGATAGCATGATATCTTTCCTTATATAGGAATTTAGAGATGGTACGTACGCGTTGAAACGCGCCTGCAAATCCGCCCCAGTCGGATCTAGCAAATTTAGTGGCTAACCTACAACAGCAGTTGCGGGCACAGCAACAAGAGACGACGAGGCTTCGCGAGCAATTGGCTCAGATGAATCAAGGACCTCAGGTCCAAGAAGTGCCCCAACAAGCACCACCAGTTCCTCCAGTGGCACCTCAAGTGCCCAATGTCCAACCTGAAGATCCACCAGAGATCCCTCGGAATGTGGAAATTCCGATGGCACCGGCTGGAGTGCCAGTGAACCCACCACCAGTACGTGAGGATTTCCTATACGAGCGTTTTAGAAGGATGAAAACACCTGAATTTGAAGGACCTACCGATCCGATAGCCGCTGACAACTGGCTTATTGACATCCAAGTCATCTTGGATTTTATGCGACTTACGGAACAAGAGAAGGTGCTGTGCGCTTCTTTCGCTCTCAAGAAGGACGCGAGGCATTGGTGGAGAACAGTACAACTACGCCGGAACACGATGGCAATGAACTGACAAGATTTCGAGAACGAGTTTCGTGTGATGTACTACAACAAAGAGGTGCTCGCCGTGCAGCAAGATGAACTCACTAACTTCCATCAAGGAACGATGACGGTGATGGAAGCGATCACGAGATTCGAGCAACTCGCTCGGTTATGCCCGAATCTAGTACCAAGTGAGGCTGAAAAAGTACGACTCATGATGAAGATGTTTAGGACCGACATTGCCAAGCAAGTCAGTGCTGGCAGTAGTCCGCCTAGGACAGTGTCCGACTGCGTAAGCCGAGCTATACGAGCCGAGTATTGGATTAACAGTGACAAGGAGGCTCGGGCTCAAATCTTCAAAGCCAGGAAAGAGGAAAAGGCCGCTGCTAAGACAACGCAACCTCGTCAAGGTGCAGAATCGAATTCGAAGGGTCAAGCTGATAACGCCGGCCAAAGTCCCAAGCAGTCTGGGAAGAACAACAGAAAAGGGAATTTCTCAGGGCAGACCCAACAAGGGAATTCTTCCCAAAAGAGGAATAATCAAGGGAATGAGGATACTAATACTAACTACCCCACATGCGAAAGCTGTGGGAAGAAACATCCCGGCGTATGCAAAAAGAGAACGAATACTTGCTACGTGTGTGGCAAGGAATGCCACTACGCAAGGAACTGTCCCCTGAATAACCAGAATCAGCAACCTCAGTACCAGAATCGGAACCCCAATCAGCGTCAACTGCACGCAGTCCAGGTAAAGCTCGAAGGACCCTCAATTACGCAAGGAAGATTAGAGGCCCCTGAACCCCAGACCAGGATTTATGCTTACACTGATGGAGACGCCGAAGCTGGAACTTCACACGCGATGATAAAATAGACTTCTATCGTCATATAGAACGTTATTGTATTATATGATTCTGGTGTCACTCACTTGTGTGTTTTTTTTTTTTTTTTTGAGAGTGCCCAGAAAGTAGGAAGTAGTGTAAAAAGGGTTTAAAACAGCTTTATAAAGATTTTTGTGCCTTTTTGAGAAATTTTTTGTGGTTTGATCTCTGAATGCATAATACTTCTATGGTTTTATATGGCAGAGAATTGTTTGTAGATCTCATCGCAATCAAGTCTTAGGATTTCGATGTGATCTTAGAAACTAACTTCTTAAGATATTACAACGCTGAGTATGACTACTTAGAGCGTTGTGGGACGTTTAGCTAGTACGATAAGGAAAGATTTAACCGTTACGAGCCGTTGCGGAACTCAACATGAAGGGTGAAGTAGCGGAATATGTGTCAAAGAGTCCAACTTGTTAGAAAGTCAAGGCTGAATACCTACATCTCGGAGGAAATTGCAGGAAACAGAGTCTCCAGAATGAAAATGGGAGCGAATTACCATGGATTTGTTTGTAGGTGTAATACCCGGAATTTTCATGGACTTAAGATTTCTCTTTTTATTAGAAATTAGAAGTCCGCATGCTATGTTTATGAGATGTTTTCATGAAAAATTATGAATCACATGTGAAATTCGTAATTTTAATAGCTGAGGTTAGAATTTTCTTTTAAACCGGCTATGAGACTCGGAATAAAATGCCGAGGTTGGTAAACGGAATTTTGAGTCAAAAAGGACGAAAAGGAAAGAAAAAGAATGAAAAATGATGAAATTTTACAAAAGTCAACTTTGACCGAAAAAGTCAAAAGGTTGACCAAAAAGTCAAAAGGGTTGACCAAAAGTCAAAGGGTTGACTAAAAATCAAAGGGTTGACCAAAAATCAAAGGGTTGACCAAAAAGTCAAAGGATTGACCAAAAAGTCAAAGTTTGACCAAGGACGGGTCAAAAATGTTGACCTCGAAAAATGATGAAATGCAGTATAAGAAGAGACTGCAAAGACTTTTTATGGTCAAGAAAACAAAAATAAGCCGTAAAAATCACCCTAGAAATCAAGCACACCGAATCAAGAATTAAAGGGCAAAAAGGTCTCCGAAAAATTGAAGAAAGAAAGTTTTCGGTTCAATTTTTACATGGAAGAATTTTGGACCAAATTACGGAGCACAGTATTTTTAATATCTGTGTGACATCAAGGAAAGGAAAAGGAATTAAATTTGAAGAACAAAATGGCCATTTAAGGCATTGTGGGAGTTAGTGGAAAAAGACATCAACCCACCTCCCTTGCACCTAATTAAGTGCCACTTGTCCCTCTAATTTTTCAGCAGCCATTACTCTCTTTTCCCCCCCATTCTCTCTCTAAGGTTCGGCCAAGACAGCCCTTTGGCTCCCTCCAACAGCCGGCAACACAAAGGAAAGAAGAAAGAAAAGAAAAGACGTGAAATAAAGCCTTAAATCAAGGGATGATGTCTCCCTAAAGAGCTAACTAGATGGGAACTAAATGTGATCTAGTTAAAGTAAAAAAATGGAGCTTTTTTCCACTCCATTAAGGTCCGGTTACATCACTCCCATTCCCCCTTAAATTCGGCTGATCAAGGAAAAGAAAAGGGGAAAAGCAAGACAAGGCATAAAGCCATTTTTTGAGGAAAAAGTGTGAACCCTTTGCATGCCACTTGTCCCCTTGTTTCTCCAAGAGTTTCGGCTGTCAACAGCCCTTCCCATGGCCTAGCAATCAGCCATTCAAATCCCCCAAAAATCCGGACAAAAAGGCAGTCCAACCTCCCCCATTCTCCCTTCACATTCGACTGCACACAAGGGAAAAGAAGGCATGTGAGAAAGCCTTAAATTAAGGAGAAAAGTTGGTCAACAAAACCACAAAAGCAAGCTAACCCCTCCCACAAAATCTGCTGCATGTCCCCCTCCTTTTTCTCCTTCACATTCGGTAGCAAGCAACCCAGTCCCCCTTGGATGTTCGGCCAGCTAAGAGATGGAGAAAGACATGACATAAAGCCATGGTTTAAGGAAAAGCAAAGTGGACATCAACCCTCCCTTTTCCCATCACTTTCGGCAGCCCTCCCCTCTCATTTCTCTGCCAGTTTTCCCAGCCAAAACCGTGAGAGAGAGAAGGAGAAAGAGAAGGAGAAATCTGAAAAAAATCAAGAGGGTTTGTGCTTGGTGGTGTTCGGTTGTGCTAGGAGAGAATCAAGAGAAATTTTGTGAGCCATGGAGACCCATTTTGGGGCAGCAAACCGTGGGCTTGGGGAGTGAAAGAAAGGGAGAAAATGTGGAAAATTTTATGGGGTAAACCATGGTGAAGTTCGGCTTGGTGTGATGGAACCAAGAGGAATGATTTTTGGTACTCCATGGAGCCAAAAATCCGTGGGCTTTGAGAGAAGGAAAAAGGTGAGTAAAAACTTGGATTTTTCATCTTATAAGGTCCGGTTTTGATGAGCAAGAAAGAGCTAACCAAAGTTTCTTGGATTTCTATTTTTCTTGCAAAAATCCGTGAGCCATGAAGGAGGATTCGGATCCCTTGGAGGAGCCAAAATCCGTGAGCCATGGAACCAAGGAGAAAAAGAGATTTTCAAACCCTAACTTGGGTTAAGGTAATTTCTTGAACTAATCTTGGATTTAAGCTCAAGATAAGCATGTTTATGGTGATTTAAGATGGGTTTGTAAGGACATAAGTTCATCTTTATTTTCAGCCCTTATTTTCGGTGTATGTGCTTGATAGGGATTAGGGTTTGGTTGGCTTATTTTATGATGTTGCTTGCATCATTTTTATGCTTGAAAAATAGCTAGGATGCATGCTAAATGTGTTATTTAAGTCCCCTAAATTTTGGTCACAAATCAGCCCTAAGGCAGTGGCTGATTTGCTTAGGGCTGATTTGGTTGAAGAAAAATGATGAATGTGATGCTTGATGAAATGGATGCAAGGATAGAACACCATGCAGCCAAGGACGTTTTTGTGGGCTGCATGGGTGTGAAGGATGGGCAAGAATGAATGAATGGGATGTTAGATACGTTGCTTGTTTAATGTTTAAGCTCTCGATGTGATCAGTCGAGATAGAATCCGCGAGCTAAGACGTAAAACCGGATTAACAACCGAAACTACCATTTCGGAGTCGAAACTGGCCAGTTTCGGGAAAGAGAAAATATCAGGCCCTTAGAGGCCGAACGGGGTAAAAGTTAAAACATGAAAGTTGTTCGGAACAACTTTTCCCAGAGAGAAACACAGACAAAATCTCGAAATAAGGCTCCAAAGGCCTTCGTTTTTATAAAAACCCGTGGCTGATCCCTGGAGTCAGTTTTCACTCCGTTTTTCAGGATTAGCCAGTTTCAAACGAAAACTGGTACTGATCTAGGCCGAACTGGATTTTGTGTAAAACACGAAAGTTTTAGCATTTTTCGATAGCTACAACTTTCGTGAAGACAAGTTTTTCAGATTATGAACGGATTTTTAAACTGGGTTGGTTTTATGAAGAGTGCTCAGGGAATCCGAGAATTTCCAGCACTTTGGTTTACAAAAACGTTTTCTAGAAAAATGTAAAGTGTCTCTAAAATGTTATTTTGACTACGAAAACCGTTCCAATGGTGATTTTCAGTACTCAATGATTTCATGAAGATCCTGTGATATCTGGTTTTTCATGCTACTAATTCTTGTAAAGAATTAAACATGTGCAGTTTATGCAATTTTATGAATAAAGTTCAGTTCAGAACTTTCATGTGTGTATTATGAGTTTTTATAACTTAAAAAAGACTCAAAACGGGTGATTCGAAGAAGCAAACTGCTTTTTCGGATAATAAGAAGTGAAATCTGATCGTTTTGTGAAAAGTCAAAATTTTGACCGAAAAGTCAACCGTTGACCCGAAAAGTCAACGTTTAACCAAAATGGTCCAAATTATGAATCATGAATTTTAAGATCTGCATTTTTCGAAAAATACCGCAGAAACTTATTTTTATTAGCAGATAATGAAAATGAGACACCGGAACCACTATAGAAAAATCCGGCGTATTTTATGAAATCATAGGGCAGAAAGGGTTTAAGAAAACAAGAAAAATATTTTTCGACCCGATTTTCCGACGGCACGTTAAAAATCCAAAAACTGTAAAATAATATTTACAGTATTGGAATTTAAATTTTTGAACTCGACGTTTCAAGATTTTCAGTCAAACCAAAGCTTTGTTCAAGAATTTTTTTTCTAGAACAACTTTCATGCTTATCCTCTTGGTGTGGTGGCCCAATCCAAGCTTGACACATGTCCATGACAACTCAACATTGGTTGTCTTCCACCCTCCCTCATGGCCGGCCATTTGTCCCTCCACAAGTCCAAAATTTGAAAATTTTGGGGGTCAAAATCATATTTTGAAAAGTCCAAATGTTGTCTATAAATAGAGCCTTCATTCTATTCATTTTATTCAAAAAACACAACAAAACTCTTGCCAATTTCTAGCTCAAGAAATCCGAGAGAGAGAGAACAAGAGAGTTCAGAAAATTTCAAGCCAACCCACTCCATTCCATCTTCGGGTAGCTTAGGGAAACCGAGGAGAGAAAAGAAAATTCTGGCAGCCACCTTGTGCAGCCCTTGCCGTGGGTGTGGTGCAGGGGAAAGGAAGAAGAAAGACCAAAAATTGAGGGAGAATTGAGGGCTAAGAGTTTCGGGTAGTGAGCTAACAAGAAAAGAAAAGGTTTGGGTGAGTTTTGAGGCTTGATTGTGCCTCTAACCAAGCCTCGGGTTTGTGAGGAAGAAAAAGGGAAAAATTTTTCAGCTTCGGCCAAGTGACCCTTGTGTGGCCGAGAGAAGAAAGGACCAGCCAAAGGAACCAAAATTTTTGGTGCTTGGTGCGCCAAGAGCAGCCAGCCGAACCATAGGAGCCAAAGGGGGAGCTAGGAGCAATTTCGGGTACACCAAACCCTAGGGCCGAATCCCACACACACTTGAGGTATAATTCTAAAATTTTTCTCAAGCTTTTAAATTGGTTTTCAAGCTTTGATTTTACGTGTATTTTGTGCCAAAAATTTGTAAGGGCATAAGCCCATGCATGATTTAAATTTCTGCCCTATGTGTGTGCTTGGTTGCCGTGTGGTTTGGTTGGTGTGGCCGTGTGATGGTTGTGTGTTTGCTTGCATTTTTAAGCTCGGTTTGGTGCTTGAAATTGTTAGATGGCATGCTAGGGTTTATTTAGGGCTTTATGTCCCCATTAGGTCAAATTTAATTATGCATGAATGATTTAAATTTTTATGAACTAGGATGCTAGAATTGAATGTTGCATGCAAGCTAGAGGAACCGTGCAATCCCTAGGCAATTTAGGCTCGGGTTTGTGGATTGCACGAACACGTGGGATGGCTTAGCTAGCCGTAAGGGGACGCTAGATGCGCTGCATGATATTGACCTAACTCCCGAAGTGGTCGGTCGAGCTAGAACCCGCGCCATAGGACGTAAAATCAACTTTAAAAACTGAAACTGCCCCTCGGATTCCCTGGGGACAGTCTCGGTAAAACGTCACAGTTGGCTGATAGAGGCCGAATGGGCAAAAACGTAAAACACGAAAGTTGTAGATTAGGGTGTTTCCTAGGGGGCTACGCGGGTACTTTGCCAAAATAAGGCTCCAAAGGCCTACTTTTTCAAGAAAAACCGTAGGTGGGTCAGAAGACCCAGTTTTCATGTTAAGTTCGTTTTCGATTTAAAACTGGTACCAAACGGTAAAGAATCAGAAAATGTGTAAAACACGAAAGTTTTAGAACTCTTCGAGGGCTAGAACTTTCGTGAAGGAAACTTTTTCCAACTCAAAAACAGATTTTTAATTACAACCTAAAATCTGAAAACTGCGCAGGATTCAACAAAATCTTGTGCATGATTTTGTAGAACCAAACTAGGAAAAATTATTTTCGGACTCAAAACGTTATTTCAAGCACGGAAACTGTCCCAAAAGTAGTTTTCGACCCTCGAACATGTTATGAAAATATAGGCCAAGATCTACGCAATTTTTAAGAAAGCAAGTCATGAAAATTAAGTTTTAAGCTAAGTTTTTATGAAAAGGATTTTTAAGCTCAAGTTTTCAAAGAAAAGGATTTTAAGCTAAGTTTTTCAAAGGAAAATGTAGAACGTAAGGTAGCCGGGATTTAGCACCCGAGTTACCGGGCTTTGCCCCGAAGCCCAGAGTTGACCCAAAGAGGCTTGACTTTAGCACTCGAAATGGTTGACTTTGGTTGACCTAATAAGAATCAAGTTTTAATACTAGCCCAAGGGTAGGTTTCGACTTAACCCAATGTTTTTATGAATGGGCTAAGTACATGGAAAGATTTTTCAACATAACCCCTTTGGGTTACAAATGGCATCACATTAGGGGGACATATAGCCGAAAACCCGCATGAATGTTGGTTAGTACCAACATACGATAAAGATGGACTAGAAGACTGACGTACGTCCTTTAATCAAGCAGGAGGAGTCCTGCAGCGGAGCTCGGAAGAGGATCTGCGAAACAACTAAAGTATAGACGGTAAGTACAACACCGTCTACAGCACAAGCTAATAGGGTTATACTATTAGACTCGATGATGTGCTCTGTGTTATATGCTAAGTAACATGTATGCAACATGAAAAATGCTAAGTATATAGTTATATGCTAAGACAAGATAAGAAAGAATCAAGTTAGAAAGATGACATCAGAAATGTATGTTCACACGTAAACAAGGTTAAGTAAGAAGATAAGAGCCGTGTCGTACCACCCGCGCCAGGTCGGGTTGGACTGTGGATTGAACTGGAATTGGTTTGGCCGCCCCAGACAATCCATAGTCGTGCGCCGGATACGAACACGTAGACTAAGGGCCCATAAGATATAAGGAAGATAATGAAGCATAATATGACCCATGCATGCTATGTGTTATGCTAAGTATGTTATGCATTGTATGCTATGTATGTTATGCTAAGTAGAATGCTATGTATATGCTATGTAATGTTATATGTTATGTTAAGTTATTATGTTTTAATTGTTATATTGTTATTATTTCCATACGGCCTAGGAGTTGTACTTACTGGGCCTTAAGCTCACTGTTTTGAGTTTGTGCTGTAGGTAAGTCGCCTGTCAGCTGATATTGATGCGGTGGGGAGTAGCGGGTCAAGCACTGTAAATCGTGGTATATGGAATCGCTACGCAATCCTTGAGTGGTATATATTTTTGAGAGACAATAAATGTTTTATAAGTATTAGTTAATATGTTATGTACAGAAACAATATTTTAAGTTTATGTACATAGTTCAGTGTACTATAAAAAAAAAAAATCCGCTATGTTTTTACAAGCTAAGCAAGTAAGTGTATGTTATGAATGTATGTATGCAAGCAAGGGTAACGGCCTACGCTAGGTGGGTCGTTACAAGAGTTGGTATCAGAGCGGTTTCCTCGCGACACGATTTTACAGTTGCCTGACATCGCCTCCACCATTGCAAGTAAGTTTAGATTTATTTCTTATTTATAGTTTTCTTTATGTGTCTTATGATTTATTATGTGGAGTAGACGCGACATCATGGATCCATCCCAAGTTAAGAGGGATCGAGACGCGGTTGTAGCCTTCTACCGTTCGCAGCCAGCATACTTCGACAGTACTCGACGATCGATGTCGATAGAGACGTGGTTGCACGATATGAAGCAAACGTTCGCGATGTGCCATATCGAGGAGCATCTACAGGTTACGCTTGCCAGTAGATGTCTGAGTGGCGACGCCAGAGTCTGGTGGGTTACATTAGGAGAGCCACAGCTGCCCAGTCGCACATGGGCACACTTCTACGCAGTGGTGATGACCCGATATGGACCACTGCCAGTTAGAGGACCTGGAGAGCTAGTTCGCGACCCTGCGATTTATCGAGATATGAGACAGGCTCGCTATCAGAGGTTGTCCCAGGATCGGCACGCATACGCGGGGGAGACGATGAGCCACTATTGTTGGAGGTTTCAGGAGATGATGCTTCCCCACATTCCTCAGGATTTGGCCGATCATGAGCTCCAGACGTTGTTACTCCTCAGAAATGGAGTACCTCAGCACATTCAGCACTTCGTTCCTACGCCGAACGACCAGATAACTGTTGGCAGTTTCTGCGATGATATACTAGAGGCCGAGACGAGGGCCCAGACTATGCCTGCCGCCGAGCACGTGGACGAGGCCCAGGCTCCAGCCGCTGATGACGATGAGCAGGAGGACCCCCAGTACGAGGTGGGGCCGTTGGATGAGGACCCGATACCTGAGGTACCTGCTCCAGCTGCTGTAGACCTGATGGATGCCGATGACGACTCAGATGATGATGTCGTACCTATAGAGCCGCCAGAGCACGAGGATCCACCAGTCATCGTTCTGTCTAGCGACGACGAGGCCGATATGGATGACGAGGCTGCTTACGAGGAGTGGGATGACCCAGATGAGATACCCGACGAGGATGCACCTGGTCAGGTAATAGTACTCTCCGATTCAGATACCTCGGTCAGCACCATCGACGACACCGACTAGATTAGGTCGATCGTGTATTTTCTTTTGATAGGACCGTTTATATAGTATTTTGTATTCGGTTGTTAGGTTGTACATATATGTAGGATGGCAAGTGGTAGCCACTTCCATCCGAAATTCTGTCCATATATTGTAAAAATATGTACAGTATGATGTATTTTGACAGTATTGTATATACGACAGTAAGTATTTTGTACAGTATGTACTTTTGCTATGATAATGTACCTTTAGTTTGTACTAAAAGGGACCGTGCGAATCACGGGATATATGACAAGTTATGTTATGATGTCATGATATGTTAAGTATGTATGTGCTATAATAATGCTATTATGTTGTGATATGATATGTATGTTTATATAATGTCATGAGTGGATTGTATGATAATAACATGATACGTTAAGATATGTATGGGAAGAAGGGTATTGATAATATTTCTTTTTCCTATAATAGGAAGATAAGGATGGTTCGTACACGAGGGAACACATCTGCTGATGCACCGGAAGATCCGCCTCAGCCGGATATGGTGACACTGATGATGAACTTACAACGACAGTTGCAAGAACAGCAACAAGAAATGGCGAGATTTAGGGAGCAGTTAGAACGGATGAACCAAGCCCCTCAGGTTCAAGCGGCGCCACAGCCAGCACAGCCAGCACAACCAGTACCGCCAGTGGTACCTCCGGTACCAAATGTTAATGTGCAACCGAGGCTCAGCCAGAAGTGCCTCGACCCGCAGAAGTACCAATGGCACCAGCTGCCATCCCTGTAAATCCACCGATGGTCCGGGAAGATATGTTGTATGAGCGCTTCAGACGCATGAAAGCGCCCGAGTTCGAAGGATCTACTGATCTGATAGCTGTAGACAACTGGCTCATTGATATTCAGGTTATCCTGAATTTCATGAGACTCACAGAACAAGAGAAAGTATTATGTGCTTCCTTCGCGCTCAAGAAGGATGCTAGGCACTGGTGGACAACAGTTGAAGCACGTCGGGACGTGATGACTATGACTTGGCAAGACTTCGTATATGAGTTCCGTACGATGTACTACAACAGAGAAGTCCTTGCAGTACAGCAAGACGAGTTCACAAACTTCAGACAGGGAGCGCTGTCAGTAATGGATGCAGTGAAGAGGTTTGAACAGCTAGCTCGCCTACGCCCTAAGTTGGTGCCGAATGAGGAAGAAAAAGTTCGGTTGATGATGAGGATGTTTCGCACGGACATTGCGAAACTAGTCAGTACCGGCAACAGCCCGCCGGAGACCGTGTCAGACTGTGTCAGCAGGGCGGTTAGGGCTGAATACTGGATAAACAAGGACAAAGAGGCAAGAGCCCAGATTTTTAAGTCCCGGAAAGAGGAGAAAGCTGCTGCTAAGACTAACCAACCCCGCCAGGGTACAAAAGCCAACACAAAGGGACAAGCAAGCGGCTCTGGCCAAAGTCCCAAACAGTTTGGGAAGAACAAAAGGAAAGGAAATTTCAATGGCCAGGGACAACAGAAGAACTCTCAGCAAAAGAAGAATAACCGGGGGAATGATGGCAACAATGTCACTTATCCTACTTGCGACACCTGCGGAAAGAAGCACCCGGGAGTTTGTAGGAAGGGATCAAATGCTTGCTACCTTTGTGGCAAGGAGGGACATTTTGCTAAGAATTGCCCTCAGAACAATCAGAACCCACAACCCCAATACCAAAACCAGCAGCAGCAATATCAGAACCGCAATCCCAATCAGAGGCAGATACATGCAGTACAGGCTAGGCTGGAGGGACCGGCAGTGGTACAAGGCAGGATAGAAGCACTAGAACCTCTAGCCCGAATTTATGCCTACACAAAGGGAGACGCGGAGGCAGGGACGTCACACGTGGTGACAGGTCAGATTTCTATCACCACTTATGATGTCATTGCCTTATTCGATTCTGGTGCCACGCATTCTTTCATATCCCTAGAATTTGCTCAGAAGCTAGGAGGCAGAGTTAGGAGAATAGAACAACCTTTCAATGCTTCTTTACCATCCGGCGAAATTTTGTGGTCCAATTTCTGGATCCAAAATGTTCCCATCATGATAAATGGCAAAGAATTAATTGCAGATCTCATCGCAATCAAACTCCATGATTTCGATGTGATCTTGGGGATGGATTTATTGGGAAGGTATAACGCTAGAATCGACTATAGAAGGCGTCGTATAACGTTTAGCCTTGACGGGAAGGAGGAGTTTAACTTCCAAGGGCAGCCCAGAAATTCCACCACCAAGTTTGTGTCAGCCATAAGGGCGTGGAAAATGTTAGCTAATGGATGCCAAGGATATTTAGCTAACATGGTGGATAAGAAGCAGGAGAAGGAGTTGATGCCGGAGGATGTACCCATTATCAGGGAATATGTGGACGTATTCCCGGAGGAACTACCAGGATTGCCTCCAGAGCGGGAAATTTCATTCGAAATCGAGTTGATACCCGGATCTGCACCGGTATCAAAGGCTCCATATAGGATGGCACCCACAGAGCTCAGGAAACTCCAGGTACAGCTACAAGAGCTGCTGGACAAAGGGTTCATCAAGCAGAGTCACTCTCCGTGGGGAGCACCCGTCTTGTTTGTGAAAAAGAAGGACGGATCGCTGCGAATGTGTATAGACTACAGGGAGTTGAACAAGATCACCATCAATAACAAGTATCCTCTCCCAAGGATAGACGATCTGTTCGACCAGCTCAGGGGAGCGACAGCCTTTTCAAAGATTGACTTACGCTCAGGCTACCATCAATTGAGGATCAAGGAGTCAGACGTTTCCAAGACAGCCTTCAGGACGCATTATGGGCACTATGAGTTTTTAGTTATGCCCTTTGGACTGACAAATGCCCCAGCTGCTTTTATGGATTTGATGAACCGAGTATTCAGGGACTACTTGGACAAGTTTGTAATCGTCTTCATTGATGACATCCTGATATACTCGAGGTCCCAGGAAGAGCATGAACAGCACCTGAGACTGGTAATGGAAATGCTGAGGCAGCATCAGCTGTATGCTAAATTCACAAAGTGTGAATTCTGGCTTGAGAAGGTTCACTTTTTGGGGCATGTAGTGACGAAGGAAGGAATCTCTGTAGATCCAACTAAGGTGGAAGCAGTTAGCTCATGGCCAGCACCCAGGAATGTTACGGAAGTCAGAAGTTTTCTTGGGTTGGCAGGATACTACAGGAGATTTGTAGAAGGATTTTCGAAGATTGCAGCGCCTTTCACTACTCTCACTCGAAAGGAGAAGAAGTACGAGTGGACCCAGAAGTGTGAGGAGAACTTCCAAGAGCTTAAGAGAAAGCTGACAAGCGCACCTGTGCTGATCATTCCTGATGTTGAAGCAGGGAATTTTGTGATATATAGTGACGCTTCCAAGAACGGACTCGGAGCTGTTTTGATGCAGAACGGGAGGGTAGTGGCCTATGCGTCGCGACAACTGAAGAACCATGAGAGGAACTACCCTACCCATGATTTGGAGTTAGCCGCAGTAGTCTTCGCTCTTAAGATTTGGAGACATTATCTATACGGGAACAAGTGTGAGATCTACACTGACCACCAGAGTCTCAAATATATTTTTACTCAAAAGGAGTTAAATATGAGGCAAAGACGGTGGTTAGAACTTGTGAAGGATTATGACTGCGAAATCCTTTACCATCCTGGGAAGGCAAACAGGGTGGCAGACGCACTAAGTCGAAAGTCAGTAGGCATGCTGATGTCTATTGGAGCACTTCCTAAGCCTTTGCAAAAGGAGATTGTGGATTTCAACATGGAAATGATAACGGGGAGGTTGTCATCGCTTGTTCTCAAATCTGATCTGCTAGACGTCATCAAGGCACACCAAGAAAATGACTCTTCATTGCTAAAAGCCAGACTATTTAGTGAGAAGGGCAACGAATTCAAGACTTCTGATGACGGCATACTCCATTTTAGAGGGAGAATCTGCGTTCCTGATGTGGAGGATTTGAAGAAACGAATAATGTCGGAGGCACACCAAACACCGTATTCAGTACATCCAGGAGCTTCCAAGATGTACAAGGATCTTAAAGAGACCTATTGGTGGCCAAATATGAAGAATCAGGTAGCAGAATACGTGTCAAAGTGCCTAACTTGTCAGAAAGTTAAGGCCGAACACCGACTTCTAGGAGGAGAATTACAGAAGATCGAGCTTCCGGAATGGAAATGGGAGCAAATCACGATGGACTTTGTAGTCGGATTGCCCAGAACCTCGAGTGGAAACGACACGATTTGGGTCATTGTGGATCGTTTGACCAAATCGGCGCACTTTATTGCAATTAAAGCCACTCACTCAGTAGAGAAATTAGCAGAAATTTACGTGACTCAAGTTGTCAGATTTCACGGAATCCCAAAATCGATCATCTCTGATCGTGATGGGCGTTTCACGTCGCGGTTTTGGATGAGTGTTCACGCTACAATGGGGTCAAGACTGAAGTTCAGTACTGCTTTTCACCCCCAAACCGACGGACAGTCTGAGAGAACCATACAGACTTTGGAAGATATGTTGAGGTCATGTGTCCTAGATTTCAAAGGAAATTGGGATGAAAAGCTGTCATTGATAGAATTCTCCTACAACAACAGCTATCATGCCTCAATAGGGATGGCTCCGTTCGAAGCTTTGTATGGAAGGAAGTGTAGATCGCCGATTCATTGGCAAGAAGTCGGGCAGAAACAGCTGCATACCACAGACTTCATAGAAAAGACCTCCGAAGACATCAGGAAGATCAAGCAAAGACTTGATATAGTCTTCAGCCGACAGAAGAGCTATGCAGACAAACGCCGACGACCGCTTGAATTTCAAGTCGGAGATGCTGTTTTTATTAAAATTGCTCCGATGAAAGGAGTAATGCGTTTTGGTAAGAAGGGAAAGCTCAGTCCGAGATACACAGGACCGTTTGAGATCCTTGAGAGGATTGGAAAAGTTGCATACAGGCTCGCTTTACCGCCAGAGTTAGCCTCATTGCACGACGTTTTTCACGTGTCAATGCTGAAGAAATACGTTCCAGATCCTTCTCACGTGCTTAGTCAAGAGCCAGTAGAAGTGCAAACAGATCTCACCTATGAAGAGAAGCCTGTTAGAATTCTCGATAGAGAAACTAAAGTCTTGAGGAACAAAGTTATTCCTATGGTTAAGGTTTTGTGGCGTAACCACAAGGTTGAAGAAGCGACATGGGAGCCAGAAGATGCGATGAAGAAAGACTACCCCGAGTTGTTTTAATTTTCGAGGACGAAAATTTTTAAGGAGGGTAGATTGTGATATCTGGTTTTTCATGCTACTAATTCTTGTAAAGAATTAAACATGTGCAGTTTATGCAATTTTATGAATAAAGTTCAGTTCAGAACTTTCATGTGTGTATTATGAGTTTTTATAACATAAAAAATACTCAAAACGGGTGATTCGAAGAAGCAAACTGCTTTTTCGAACAATAAGAAGTGAAATCTGATCGTTTTGTGAAAAGTCAAAATTTTGACCGAAAAGTCAACCGTTGACCCGAAAAGTCAACGTTTAACCAAAATGGTCCAAATTGTGAATCATGAAATTTTAAGATCTGCATTTTTTCGAAAAATACCGCAGAAACTTATTTTTATTAGCAGATAATGAAAATGAGACACCGGAACACTATAGAAAAATCCGGCGTATTTTATGAAATCATAGGGCAGAAAGGGTTTGAGAAAACAAGAAAAATATTTTCGACCCCGATTTTCCGACGGCACGTTAAAAATCCAAAAACTGTAAAATAATATTTACAGTATTGGAATTTAAATTTTTGAACTCGACGTTTCAAGATTTTCAGTCAAACCAAAGCTTGTTCAAGAATTTTTTTTCTAGAACAACTTTCATGCTTATGCCTCTTGGTGTGGTGGCCCAATCCCAAGCTTGACACATGTCCATGACAACTCAACATTGGTTGTCTTCCACCCTCCCTCATGGCCGGCCACTTGTCCCTCCACAAGTCCAAAATTTGAAAATTTTGGGGGTCAAAATCATATTTTGAAAAGTCCAAATGTTGTCTATAAAATAGAGCCTTCATTCTATTCATTTTATTCAAAACACAACAAAACTCTTGCAATTTCTAGCTCAAGAAATCCGAGAAGAGAGAACAAGAGAGTTCAGAAAATTTCAAGCCAACCCACTCCATTCATCTTCGGGTAGCTTAGGGAAACCGAGGAGAGAAAAGAAATTCTGGCAAGCCACCTTGTGCAGCCCTTGCCGTGGGTGTGGTGCAGGGGAAAGGAAGAAGAAAGACCAAAAATTGAGGGAGAATTGAGGTAAGAGTTTCGGGTAGTGAGCTAACAAGAAAAGAAAAGGTTTGGGTGAGTTTTGAGGCTTGATTGTGCCTCTAACCAAGCCTCGGGTTTGTGAGGAAGAAAAAGGGAAAAATTTTTCAGCTTCGGCCAAGTGACCCTTGTGTGGCCGAGAGAAGAAAGGACCAGCCAAAGGAACCAAAATTTTTGGTGCTTGGTGCGCCAAGAGCAGCCAGCCGAACCATAGGAGCCAAAGGGGGAGCTAGGAGCAATTTCGGGTACACCAAACCCTAGGGCCGAATCCCACACACACTTGAGGTATAATTCTAAAATTTTTCTCAAGCTTTTAAATTGGTTTTCAAGCTTTGATTTTACGTGTATTTTGTGCCAAAAATTTGTAAGGGCATAAGCCCATGCATGATTTAAATTTCTGCCTTATGTGTGTGCTTGGTTGCCGTGTGGTTTGGTTGGTGTGGCCGTGTGATGGTTGTGTGTTTGCTTGCATTTTTAAGCCCGGTTTGGTGCTTGAAATTGTTAGATGGCATGCTAGGGTTTATTTAGGGCTTTATGTCCCCATTAGGTCAAATTTAATTATGCATGAATGATTTAAATTTTTATGAACTAGGATGCTAGAATTGAATGTTGCATGCAAGCTAGAGGAACCGTGCAATCCCTAGGTAATTTAGGCTCGGGTTTGTGGATTGCACGAACACGTGGGATGGCTTAGCTAGCCGTAAGGGACGCTAGATGCGCTGCATGATATTGACCTAACTCCCGAAGTGGTCGGTCGAGCTAGAACCCGCGCCATAGGACGTAAAATCAACTTTAAAAACTGAAACTGCCCCTCGGATTCCCTGGGGACAGTCTCGGTAAACGTCACAGTTGGCTGATAGAGGCCGAATGGGCAAAAACGTAAAACACGAAAGTTGTAGATTAGGGTGTTTCCTAGGGGTTGCGTGGACTTTGCCAAAATAAGGCTCCAAAGGCCTACTTTTT